>CAIGQZ010007683.1:252123-268808 GCA_903798205.1 Danio tinwini
ACACACACACACACACACACACACACACACACACACACACACACACAGAGTTAAAGTCAGATTTATTAGCCCCCCTTTGAATTAGTTTCACTTTTTTTAAATATTTCCCAAATTATGTTTAAAGGGAGGAAATTTTCACTATATGTCTGATAATATTTTTTCTTCTGGAGAAAGTCCTATTTGTTTTATTTTGGCTAGAATAAAAGCAGTTTTAATTTTTTTATGAACCATTTTAGAACACAATTATTAGCCCCTTTAATCAAATTTCTTTCCGACTGTTTACAGAACAAACCATCATTATACAATAACTTGCCTAATTACCCTAACCTGCCTAGTTAACCTAATGAACCTAGTTAAGCCTTTAAATGTCACTTTAAGCTGTATAGAAGTGTCTTGAAAAATATCTAGTCAAATATTATTTACTGTCATCATGGCAAAGATAAAGTAAATCATTTTTGATATGACAAATGCATTATTAAACTATTATGTTTAGAAATGTGTTGAAATACAATAGAAATTTCTCCAAATAGAAATTGGGGAAAAAAATTAACGGGGCTAATAATTCCTCACTTCAACTGTGAGTGCACGGTGGCACAGTGGGTAGCATGTTCGCCTCACAGCAAGAATATCGCTCGTTCGAGCCTCTGCTTGGTCAGTTGGCATTTCTGTGTGGAGTTTGCATGTTCTTTCTGTGTTCACGTGGGTTTCCTCCAGGTGCTCCAGTTTCCTCCATAAGTCCAAAGACATGCAGTAAAGGTGTATTGGGTAAGCTAAATTGTTTGTAGTGTATGTCTGTGAATGAGTGTGTATGGATGTTTCCCAGTGATGGCTTGCAGCTGGAAGGGCATCCGCTGCGTAAAACATATGCTGGATAAGTTGGTGGTTCATTCCGCTGTGGCGACCCCTGATTAATAAAGGGACTATGAAAAGAAAATGAATGAATAATGTACATGTTTCTTCCTTCTTTTTCTTTCATTTTCCCTTTTATGCTGTGAACGTTTTTGCATTTTTTACTAATCATTAATTCTTTCAAATTTAAATTTCCTATATTCTACAAGGTATAATAAATAATCTGATGGGTATTTTGAGCTGAAACTTTACAGACACATTCTGGAGACACAAAAGACTTAAATCCTAAAAATCTTAAATCTTGAAAAAGTGGTAAAAATAGGTGCCCTTTAAGGCAAAGCCATGTAGACAAGCACAGGACAAACAGGGAAACATTAAACATTGACAGGACAGACAGGACTGTTAGGTCAGGACCCTGATAGAAATATATATATATATATATTGTGTAAGTGATTAGGTTAATGTAGAATGCTAAAAAAATAATAAAGTCATAATATTACTATATTTAGAAAAATAGGAGACTTGTATTTTTAACCACAATTTGCAGTACAAAATGCACAGCAGGAGATGCAATAAGGGGATTGTGGTAATCTCACGCCTCGACTGCCACACAAAATATTCAATCATCCTCCAGCAAATCACATTCTGATTATTACTGAGCAAACATAAGGGTCTTACATGTCTCTCAGGAACTAATAAACATGCCCTCACTAAACAAGGTGGAATATTCATGACTAATATGCAAACCCTAAAGAAGAAAGGGTGACCTACAATAATTAATGTGAAGATAACAATTTTGTATGACTTTTTTGTGTAAGACTTACAGTAGAATTTCCAAATAATGAGTGTAATTTAATATAAATAAACATTTTGGTAAAGAAAAGAAAGACAAATATTAGACAACCCTCGAAAATAAAATGCGCGTTAAACATATAGGATTGATAAACATGTTCTCAGGAACCTGGTCTTCTGATAAGCTGCGATAATTTAATCATATAACTACATAGAGAATTAATGTTATGACAGGTGATATATTCTGTATAGAATCTAAATGTGACAAAAAGAGCCAATAAACAAGTGAGCATAAAGTATATAGGGGTTATGAATATATAATTACACCTTACATAAAAAATAAATAAACAAATAAAATGTTGTTGTCTTTTCCCATAAGGAAGGGAATTGCACAGATGGCTGTTTTTTTTGGATGTTTCCACAAATATACTTCCCAGTGCTACAAACAGAGTCTTCAGAAAAAAAATCTTTCCCTGAAGCAGCTTTCATGATGTTTCTCTCTCATTATAGGTCAAATGATGCCAAACTAGGACTCAGAAAAGTTTTAAAAATCATATCCAACGAAGTACTGTTTTATGCATGATGTTTTGCTAGTAGTGTGCTAATGTTGTAGAATGTATTGATGTGTGGCTTATAATGGAATTACTGATGAATGGACAAATTTAGAAAAGTAAACAAGACCCCCACCGAGTTCCATGTGACTGATACTCACTGATACATCAATTATAACAAGAACCACTATTTAAGTATAAAATTAGAAGGGTCCATTTCAATTTTGTTGTGACTTTAAAGGTTTTGGGCACATATCTTAAAACTATAGGGATGGATTTGATATGTTAAGACCAGGTTCTGCAACTTCTGAGAGCAATTGTTTTAATAATTTGGTTGGTATAAATTCTAACAGAGATGTTGTTGATATGGAGGAATTTACCAGTTAGACAGTTCTTCTCCTACTGCTCTAATTCTAAATTTTCTCTACATTTCAGAAATTTATCCATTAACAATCTATAGTGCTGTAATTGTATACTGAAAACTACAGCACTACCATTTCAAAGGAATTATTTGAAGTCAGAAAACTGCCACTAAAAATATAACTGTTAGGTCACAACCTTCACCTTACCCTTTATGTATATGTATATCATGTATTCATCTGGCTTTAGCCAGGTTTCTGTTAAACAGAGTCCATTTAAATTTAGGTTGGTTATCAAATCATTAACATAAAGAGGTTGGTACAGTCACCAGTGATCTAGCTACTGAGGATTGCTGGAGAACTACACAAATGCTACATTCATGAACTACAACTCCCAGCATGCACACACCGGTTCCTGTTTCACATTGATTACACACACATCAGGGCTGAGTCCTGTTTAACGGTTGGTGTAAACTCTGTGTAAACCACTTGTT
This sequence comes from Danio tinwini, assembly GCA_903798205.1. Lineage (NCBI taxonomy): Eukaryota > Metazoa > Chordata > Actinopteri > Cypriniformes > Danionidae > Danio > Danio tinwini. The sequence continues at coordinate 255,169 of CAIGQZ010007683.1, forward strand.
TGACCCTTGCCTTGTTTTCTTGTCATCAGCCGCTCGCATCGGCCATTTACCTATTACCAGAAAGAGAAAAAAGTTGTGTGAGTCAATTTTTTATGTTGATAATGGCAGCCAGAAGAGAGAACGACATCAAATTTACTGTGCTGTCCATATACTCTGCATTTTAAATGTTTCACACAAGCAATAATTAGTTTTTTGCAAAAATTTGATGCAAAGATGATATAATATACTGTACATAAATACATATAAATGTTCCTATGTTTTAAAAAAATAATAATCAATAATCAATAAAATAATCACAAAATATAAAAAATTCAAATGTTAAAATTATTAGAATGTAAACAAAATCCCTTGCAAAACTTTTATGTAAAGAAATACTGACTACACTGACTGTCTGCTAGCATCCACTGTTCATTAAACTCAGATCATTTGCAGTACATAGAGAAGATTCCTTGTCAAATGACAAAAAAAAACAATACACATGCAGAGACAATATAAACTATAAATGAAATAAAAACGACAAATCAGAGGATCTTGCTCACAGATTATAAGGTTTAATGGTAAACCTAAAGCAAAGCAAACACTATTAGATTACAATATAAAGCAATGCAAAACAGTATATGAGCAGCTGGCATAAAATATTCTTATATAGTATCTAGAGAAATCTTTTTGTTTCTACTTTACTACTGTTGACCTCTTGTTTCGAATGACAACTGCATGTACATACTATCAACTGGGAGTTGTTTAACATGGGTTCTTGGCCCTTGGCTGTGTTAAATGTAAGAGGCTCTAGGACCCTGAGACCAGGAGCAGACAGTCCATCTGCCACCATGTTGGCTCTAAGCCAATACTGCAGGCCACCCCCTATAGAGCCAAGATGGCAGAATCACACAAAAGGCTTTGCAAATACACAGAGCACAGAGTGGAGGCATCAGGTGTTGCGTAGATGTGGCATCATACTGTCTGGGTGTGAGTGAGGCTGGAAGAGCAACTGCCACTCAGTATAATTGGAGGACTGCATTAGCTTTAATCACATGTGGTAGATTCCGATGTCTTGATTCTATAAGGAATACATTTGGTAAAACTGTCCTTAAAACATGAGATATGATAAATGAACGATAAAGAATTATAAATGACATTGTGACAGACTAGCACTTTGGTGGTACAAAATTAAAAATATATTATCATGAGACAGCATAACAACAAGCTGTCTTCTTTCATCATTATTGTGTTAAAGATAATTTCCCCATTTCTGGTACCAAAATATATGACACACAAAGTAATGAACAGTCAAATCAAAATATGAATTGATGTGTAGCCAGATTATAGCTCTGTATTAAGGATATGCAGTAAACAACAATTTCCTATGTTGTATGTTTAAAGAAAGATCTATTAATCCTGATTTCCGATTAACTTGACCTAAATGTCTTTGTTCGTTTTCATTCAGATAAAAATTTTAAAAAATCATAAGAAAAAAAAACAGGAAAGAATTAATTATGTGAGAATTTATTTACATGGTTTTACTCAGTAATCGTTTTAGTGTTTAATAATTCAGTTAACAACTTTTTAAAAATAACAATTACAAAACTTTGTTGCAATACAATAACCGTGTTGTCTCACCCTGGGCTCATTCCTGCAGTTCCATTCACCGCTCTCCCTCACCTCCTCTCATCACACCCGTGAACAATCACCAGCATACTAATTACCTGCACCTGCACCCACAATCACCGGACACCATAAATACCCACCTCATTCTCTCATTCATTGGTCGGTATTGAAGTTGGATGTTTCACATCCCCTGCTCTCCTTCTTCCACTCCTCCTATGGATGTTTCCAATTTCCCCAACTGAATAAGGGAAGTGACTAAGCTATTCTGGTGTTTACCTGAAGATCTGATGTTTACCTGATGAACGGTGTGAGATTACTCACCCTCTGTTTCCCAGAACAAACTATGAGATTGTTCCCCATCAGATGTTTACCTTGTGAACTGTTGATCAGACTGCTACCATTTACAACACCACTCTCCTGCTTCATCACTCTGATTCAGGAATGTTGTTTTGAATAAACCCTTAAAAGATAACCATCCTTGTCTGTCTTGTGTGTAACTGACTTTTACAGGAACGTTTTTGGGGGGAGCCTTAAGAGTCAATGCTGTAGTTGAGATTAGTCTTATTTTGCTTTTGAATTTTTTATTTATTTTTTTTTTACTCAGATTTTTTTTTTTAATCAGATATTTCTGAAGCTTTAATCTTTTTGCACAAAGTAAACCAGGGATGTCCAAACTTGGTCCTGGAGAGTTTAACTCCACCCCAATCAAACACACCTGAACCAGCTAATCAAGATTTTACTAGATGTACTAGAAACTTCCTGGCATGTGTGTTGAAGCAAGTTGGAGAAACTCTCCAGGACACTGGCCCTCCAGGACAGAGTTTGGACACCCCTGCAGTAGACAGACACTTTGCTAAAGTAATTTTTTTTCTTTTTGGCTTATTATTCTGGGTGTCGCCCAGATTAATAAGCCTAAAAATGTTGCCCAGCATCCACCTGGATGACGTGACGGCAGCCATTTTGCGCCAGACCACACACCAGCTCATTGGTGTAGAAGAGACTGAGTGATGAAGCCAATTATGATATGGGGAGGGTTAGGAGGCCATGATGATAGAGGCCAGTGGGCGATTGTTAAATTCATTCAGGACATTCATTAATTTTCCTTTGGCTTAGTCTCTATTTCAGAGGTGGCCATAGAGGAATAGACCACCAACTCTTCCGGCATATGTTTTATGTAGCGGATGCCCTTTCTAGCTGCAACCCAGAACTAGGAAACACCCATACATTCTCACACAGACACTCATTCACTATGGACAATTTAGTTTATTCAATTCACCTAGAGTGTATGTGTTTGGGCTGTGGAGGGAAACCTATGCCAACACAGGGAGAAGACACAAACTCTACACAGAAATGCCAACTGATCCAGTCGGGACCCAAACCAGCGACCTTTTTGCTGTGAGGCAACAGTGCTAACCAGTATGCCACCATGCTGCCTTATACAGGACATTTCAGGGTTTTTTTTTAAAGAGAAAACATTATTTAAAATATTTTGTCATATAGAAAAGACATAATTAACTGCATATTTTAATATTAAGAATATTCTTTGTGTTTCTGTTTCAGACCTCAAATAGAACACAAAGATGTAAACAATGTATGTTATGGAAAACAGGATATTAAGGTCAAAGATGACATTTAGTAAAGCTGTTATGATTAGACTAACAGACAGATTTTCCACTTTAAATCTGGTAAAAGTGTCCCGCTTGTGATCATGCAGCTTACTAAGATCTTTCTCAGCAGGGATCACTAATCCCTATTAGAACAATCAAGAGATATAGACACAGGAAGAATGCAAAAGGATATATTGACAATAACCACACTAAAAATAAAATTTTTTTTTAGAAGATTTGTGTTTTATATGACCATTCTTGTCGCTTCATTTTTTTCCAGAAAGGATTCTGTGCTGATCACAATAGCTGGTGCATATGTGATTGATGTATTTCTACACTGCCTTGCTGCTTAACAGGGACAGAAATAAGACCTAGATGAGACAGGACCCAAAACAGTCTAGGTCATGTCTAGGTTATCCAGACAGAAGTGATCACTTCTATGTTGGATTAAGACTTGTAAATCCTGGATTATGATTTCAAAAAAGTTAGATTAAAAAAAATAACCGCACAGGTCATTTGTTTAAAAGTGCTGTTAAAATTATTTCAATATTGTTCAAATTTGTAGCACAATAGCACTACCTTAAGTTTTGTTTATATCTCTTTACTTCGGACAGCTTCCTTTATTTAAAAAACAAAATGTACACAAACCCTGACATGAATAATACCTGAAGTGTTACTGTGCTGCTGTGATATATTACTTAATAAAAGCCTGCTTTTTCAATGCATGTTTTTGAATGCCTTTAGTAATACCAGCTTCACTGCTGGAGAAAGGAAAGCACTCCAAAGCATTTAATGACCCATTCAGGCAATTCATGTTATCATGTTATTTATTCATGTGGCCAAATATATAACTCAGAAAAATATATAAATACATTGAAATAAATAAATATAACTGATAAATAACAATGAAAATGACAGTCAGTTATCAATACAGGAAATATATTGATACTTTTAGGGGGTTTAAGGTATTTTATTATGTTTTGCACTGACTGCTGGTTAACATTATAACTATATGCTTCCAAACCTCCCTAAACAGTCACACAGATGGAACAATTAGACAGTAATAATATTTCATTTATTCATTCGGCTTAGTTCCTTTATTTATCAGGGGTCGCCACAGCAGAATGAACCGCCAACCTATCCAGCATATGTTTTACGCAGCAGATGCCCTTCCAGCCACAACCCAGCACTGGCAAACACCCATACACTCTCGCATACACTACGGACAATTTAGCTTATTCAATTCCCCTATAGCGCATGTCTTTGGACTTATGGGGGAAACCCACGCCAACACAGGGAGAACATGCAACTCCACAAAGAAATGTCAACTGACCCAGCTGGGGCTCGAACCAGCGACCAGCTTACTGTGAGACCACAGTGATAACCACTGAGCCACAGTGCCGCCTAAATATTATATTTGTAATATGTAAATATTACATCCACAATATGAGGCTGACAGACATTAATTGACAGATTAGCCCAGGAAACTATTTTATCTATTATTTATGGTTGTGTTTAAGGTCTTTCATTTTAAATGAACAGTATTTATATCACTTTCCTTTGTAAAATCTAAAGAAGGTTAAATCAAATCTTCTTAAATATTAAATTTATTTAATTTACCAGGGAAAATGTTATTAGTTATTATTCAGCAATATTATTAAGTTATTATTATTATTATTATTATTATTATTATTATTATTATTATTATTTATGATACTTAAAAATTATTCATAGTGTTCACAATTTGAGGTCCAAAAAATGCATGTGACCCAATGATATTCAATGGTAAAAAGGCAAAGCCTACAGGGGGAACTGAAATAATCACACTGGACAATGAAGCCATGGAGGCATATAGTTAAAAGCGACAAAAAGGCTTGAGCACTGCTGTGACTCTGTTATGTCACATGAACGAGACTGGCTCCTTGCCATTTGGGCTTAGAGATCCAAGCAATGCAATGCCTTCTTGTCGTTTCTGGCATGAACAGGCTAAATTTAATCAAAACCTCCTTCTGTTTGTCTTATTATATTTATATTTATGTATACTGAACTGGGGAACATGATAGGGTTAAAGCACCAAATTTACATTTCATAGTCATAAGTGTTTGTGCCTAAGCTCTCCTCATTTTTGAAAATGATTCAAGTATTGCTCTGCTTTAATGTTAGAGTGTACTCTTATGATTAAATTATGTGGCAGTAAGATTCACCTGAGACATCTCACGCTTTAAAGCATGTGTGGACAAAATCTGGGGAAAAGAGACACAGAAAGAAGAAAAGAGAATCACTTGCTGACCCTATGGGTGAAGGCTCTTTGGATTGCAGATACTTACATAGATAACTAGTTGTGTTATCACTGGCAATGGTATACTGACCAATCAGTCCCCCTCTATACCCAGTGTTATGTCTTTATACTGTACTTGTAAGTCATTAACAATGATTCTTATTAAGCAATATATCAGCACTAATTTAACATACAGTATAAACATGATTTGTGAAGGATCATGTGACGAAAACTGGAAAATCAAGTATGTGCATTTTATCATATCTTTAATTTAAATGTCAATGAATAGTGATGACATTTAATACAGTGCACTCTTTATTATCTAAAAAGCAATAACAATACACAAGAAAATAATCACTCTGTTTACTGCCTTTACAAGATCACAGTAATCTGATTGAAATTTTATTCAGAATAAAGTCTGTAGGACTGATTAAGCTGTTTACATTAAAGCTGTTTAGGCCTATTTAACTGTCAGTCTGATTGCTAAAAGATATTTAGTTGCATTTAAATTTAGCAGCCATTGAATAATGCATTTGAAACTTCATGGAGAAATGCACTGCAATATTAAAAAGCCTTCTCTAAATATATTTAAGGCAGGTAAAGTTGACAGACACTTACAGGGAGACGTCTCAGTGAGAGTCACTGGAGGAGGAGGAAGGAGATTAAGCTCAACTGCCTCCGTCATCTGTGCAGCCAAGCCTGACCAGACACATACCGGCATGCATCTCTCTAAAAGAACCATAAGGCCTCACAGCTTGCAGGCAGAATGGTGAGATGTGACACTGCATTAGAATGCTTAGTACCAACTGGCTGATTCTCTCTCTCTTTCTCTCTCTGCAATTTTATTACAGTGACTGCACAGAATCGAAATGCGGGCATAACTTAAATTTTTTTAATAAGTTTATTTCTTTAAAGAAATCATTAAGGTTTTCTGACTGATTTTCTATAGTGCAGATCACCACTGGGGCCCATCTGTTTTTTGTGGTAAGACCGTAGATGTTTGTCTAAATGATGAGTCTTTCAAAGTCAAGTTTACTTGCAAACCAAGTGTAAATATACACTCAAAAAAGGTTTTTTTTGCTCGTTCAAACAACTTATTTAAAATGAGCTGAATCAACAAATGAGCTGTTCAATCCACATTAATTTGTTAAAAGTGTTAAGTTAACTTAATTTGTGTTGGGACTAATGAATTGTGTGGAAATCTATATTTTTACAGTGTACTATGGAAAGGAGGAAAAATACACTTAATGTAATTTTATGAGATGAAAGAAAATGTATTATCTGCTGGTTTCTGCATTTAAAAATAAGGTAAAGGTAAGAGCATTATATTTTACAAAGTGCATGTTAACAATGCAGGTTAACATAAACTAAACCTTTGATCAATCAGAGATCCCTCTTATTACTATGAGTACTATTTTCCTTGGTCTAAAGGCTGCTGTGTACGTTAAAAATATATATATAAACCCAACATATTTAATATAAATTATTATGTGGTGATGCCCACTTGTAGCCAATACAAGCCATTGACTACTGTTATAAACTGTTAATTGTTCCTGTCAAAAATTGTTATAGCCAATAACCTGTATAAATGGCAATACATTGTCTGTTAAAAAACATATGCGACTTAGTCAATATTATTTAATGATCTCTCAAATATTAATGAAATAAACATTTTAAATGCAATAATCTACATGGTGCGTACCCCACTCATATCCTTCCAAATGCAGCTTTATTAAAGAAGGGATGATTTTACAGGTAGTGTCAAATTAGTAGTGTCATCAGTGTCATCAGTAGCAAAAGAGGTAATCCACAAGAACAGCCCAGTAAACGGGTAAAGGTCAGGGCAGGCAGCAAACAAGCAGTAATCCACAAAAAAGAAAAAGAAAAAAGAAGAAGAAGAAAAAAAGGAAATCTAAAAGGCACGCCACAGGACCACTTGGGAAAACACTTAGAAATGCACTCTTAAGGTATTTTCACACTGAAGTTTGACATTTTCATACCTTTTAAACCTTACACACTGATTCCGATGCATATCAATAAATCCATTACAAAAAAAATGCTAAACATTTCGGAGTCAGTTCAAGCAGTGATACTTTATTCTCCTTTCTTCTTATTAAAAGTATGAGGAATAGACTACATACTGTGTTCAGCAATATTGCATAGAGAGTCAGGAGTGATCAAAGATCTGTGCTATGATTATTCCGTAATGCAAAATTAATTTTAGAAAATCAGTGGAATTTTGATACATTGCTTGTGATACTTCATACATTTATGTATGTGAACAAATCCTGAACAGAGAATGAGAGTACCTATAAACATTATAATAGATGGCGGCCACGTTGACATGTCAAAGCAACGAACCAAAAGTTGACCATGGTTTCTAAAATTATTTCTATGTGCAGGACATCAAATGTATGGACACACACACACACACACACACCAATACAGCAGCAGAGGAGAGGTGTGCCAGTCACTGTATTCAGGCAAGGGGTTTTCAACTGTCCATCACATTTTGTCTTATATTATGCACTGTGTTTGTCAGAAAGTTATCTGTGGCTTAAGTGATGGCATTTTGTATTTTGCCTTTGTATCTTTTGCATTTTACTTGTGCCGTGGCTCTGAACTCTCAAAACACCTCTTAAAATGCTTTTTATGAAGTTAAAAATGGAAAAAAAGTATAACCTGGTTTGAATTTTTTTATGACAAAAGTTTCACAGGCAGTTTGTCTATACGAATGATACAGCATGAGGTTGATTTTATTTTTTTACATGCGAAAATTACAGATGAAAATTTCGGATTCAGTGTGCAAAAACCTTTACAGACATACAGGGCTGTTTGTTTGTCCAGATTAGTAAACTGTTTCAGCTGTGAGATGCAAAGCATGATGGTAGGTGTAGTGTGGGTGAATGGCTGGTGTTTAGCTGGAGTGCCCTCTAGTGAGACTGGTTTTTATTATTTTTTAATTATTATTATAAATTTAATAAAAAAATTATATATAGTTTCGCCAGCTATGTCTACAAACAAAATTCTACAAAGAAATATTAAGAAGCAAACTGAGCACTCCTTCTTTCAGTCAGTGTTTTTATACTTTTCAGATTTAATTTGCTCCCTATATATATAATAAAAGTTCACCTAATACTTTTTGGGTCTTTATCAAGTGAAATGCCAAATGAGATTGCTTGTTTGAACCTGTAGACTACCCTTCCAGTATGAGTTGGAGACTTTATGTTCCTTCCTGACAGTACAATACTGTTTTTACAAACTGAAAAGTCAGTCTTTGAAGGCTTGACGTCCTGTTCCTGTTCTTTCTGACCTGAGGCCATACATCTTCACTACCTGCTTTCTGTACCGTGAAAAACCAAGACTGTAACTGAGGAAACCAGTGCTGAGACTCTTGGAGGAGCTCACTGCAGTTTATTACCAGAGTGGGGGAAAGGAAGCAAGCAGAAAGACAGTCAAAAGTGAGAGAAAGATTTCCTTTTGTATTCAGAGACTGAACTACTCACATGTGAAAGGCACTTAGAATTTTTTTTAATGCATTCCATATCTCTAGTTTGCATAATGTCCATTTCAATTGCACTTTGTATTGTATTTTGTACCTGAAGTGAATTCAAGAAATGACATGCCCTATTTCAATACAGAAATTACTCATTAGCCATGCCCTGCTGTTCGCATTTACCCAACTTCAATCAGGATCACAGTTTGAACAAAAGAAGGGCTTCAGAGGTCAGGTTCCCCAGCCCACATTTTCTAATTTCCTCTTGAAAGAGGCTAGTAGACTCCTCAGCGGACATGGAAGAACGGCTATGAATTATTGTGAACATAAAAGCAACACATTTAATAAATTGATTGATCTACAGTTTAATCCCATTGCTGTTGGATGGTTACTTTTAACAAAAACTAATTTAAGAAAAACACAATATAAGAGAACTGATGATGATCTGTCTGTGAAAAAAATGGCCAATGTGTTTCAGTTAATTAAAGCAAACATTTCAGTTTTTGTCATGGCTAGACCACTTCTTGTTTCAACCGTGACACTTCCTGCCCACAGGGGTGCTGCTCTATGTTGTTCGTTTGGGGGCATTTACAGAGAAGCCAAGTTACCAGGAAAATACCACACCTTTCAACACTATTCTATGATGTAAGGCAGCGTACTGTATAATAGTGAGTGTAAGTAAATAATATTTGACTTAAAGTTTATGCAAAAGATTAATTTGTGTTATTTATTCTGCAACATTATACAAACCTGTATGACTTTTACTGCACACTAATGTAGTATGACAATCCACACTGAACCCAACTGGAATATACTGTACATACAAAAAAAAAAAAACTAAAGGTATTACTAAATAAATAAGTGATAGTAAAAATTAAATAAAACATATAAATAAGCAAACAAAATAGTTTGCTTTGTAAATAAAACTCAGCAAAAACATTCTAATATACTGTAGCATAAACTTCACACTGACAGTGTGTAGCACATTGTATAATGATCTTTCAAATCTACTTAAAAAGTGCCTACCTGCTAAATGCATAAAAATGTTTAAGGAATGGGCTTTTATATTCTGAATGAGAACATGCAAATTCAGCATTTTAGAAATAAAGCTTCAATCATCAGACTTTTTTTTTACCACATTTTTTTTCTTCTTCTGCAAGACTACGACTCAAATCCAACCCCCTCATAATCATCTTTCATGCAAGAATTTTCAAAAGCTCTACGAGAGGACCATTTCCATGACAACAGGACTGGATTAGGATTTTAAAAATTATTGCACCAATTGCAATTGAAGAGCCTTGATTCTCAAAAGCACTTGATTTCTGAGGGGTATGAGCAAAGAGTGACTGAAAAAGAAACACAAAGAAAAACTGTATAGCCCTCAAATTTTTGGGATAAAATATAAACGCAGTTTTTTTTTTACTGCTTTTTTTCATTTAGACTGTGTATTAGAGATAAGTCTCAAAAGCTTTTGTCAAAAAGAACAACTTTTTTTTCAGGAGGAGCTGTTGAAGGTTTTCCTGTTTCCATGTTTGCCTTCTTACTTCCATTTTCTAAAGACATAATCAGGCAGCATGATAGACTCATGAATAGGATAATCAGAGGAACCATCACTACACACCACTGCTATTCTCATTCACACTCTAACCTAAAATACTTTCATAGGGCCTAACATTTTTTGTGGTACCCCTGAGTATTATTTAAGCCCATGTGCAGATGAGTAGGCCAATTTTCAAAACAAATTAAAACAAAACAAAACAATGATTTTTTTTCTGCAAAAAATGAACTCTTGCACATTATATTAACATAAAATTAACCAGAATTAACATAAGCACACTATATAATCTATCTTTTAGGATCAAAAATGTTTTGTCTTTTTTAATTTATTTTTTCATTCTGGACATCTGTGCTGAGATTATTGTTTTTTGAGGCCATGTATCAGGATTCGGGTCTTTATTATTAATAAAAAATAAAAAGAGCAACAAGAGGGGAAGGTGGAAAACATAACTAAAAGACAAACTAGACTGGGTTGGCAAGACTGGACTGAAAAGGCATGACAGGAAGAACCCGGGAGCATCGACAATAAACTGGCACAGGGTTGTTGCTAGATCAGATACGGTTGCAGTCGGAAGTTAACAATAATTATTTATTCATTCATTTTTTTTCGACTTAGTCCCTTTATTAATCTGAGGTCACCACAGCAGAATGAACTGCCAACTTATTCAGCACGTTTTATGCAGCGGATGCCTTTCCAACCGCAACCGATCAATGGGAAACACCCACACACTCTCATTCACACACATACACTACAGACAATTTTAGCTTACCCAATTCACCTGTACCACATGTCTTTGGACTTGTGGGGAAAACCGGAGCACCCAGAGGAAACCCACGCGAATGCGGGGAGAACAGAGATGAATATATAAAACACTTACCTTGCACTCACGAATGCAACATGCATATTCCGATCCCAGCGACAACTGAAACAGAAACCAACCTGACTGAAACACTGAGAACGAAAGAGTATGCTGTGAACAAACACACAGGACAAGGGAGCACGTGGTGGTCTCGTTTTTAATATGTTCAGAAGACATGAACAATGTTTTTGAAACGGTTTTCATGTCTCCCACAAAATATATTTTGTCATTTGGCTTTTATGGCTTACAGTACATACATCTTATCTAATTGATTTAATTAATTAATTAAGTCCTGTGACCCTAAAATGTAAAAAAAAAAACAAAAAAAAACACTTTTTTTTACTAGAATATAGTAAAATTTTGGTGATATTTATTATTTAGACCACCTTGAAATATGATAACAAATCAATGTATTAAAAAATATAAATATTATAACAGATAATTAATTAAATTTGTCATTTAAGCCAGTGGCAGTTGAGATCCCCCTTTAAAAAAATAAAACAAAAAGATCAGTTATATGCTGTTATGATCACCAGTGATGTAGCCCTTGCAGATCACTAGAGAACACTTCCTGCCATTCTCCCGAACTACATATCTCATCATGCCCCGCAGTTACACACCGGTTTCAGGTCTCCACTGATTACACACTGATCGGGACTGATTCATGGACTATATATATATATTTTTTTATTTATTAACTATTTGTTTCCCTGTAGTAAGCATTTCAGAGCATTTCCTGGTTTGTCTAGCCATGTTTTGACCCTTGTTTGTTTTTTATGTTTATTATTCCTGCCTCGATTCTTTGCCTGTTTACTGATTACTCTTTGTGGATTACCATCATGCAACCATCTCTCCCTGTTTTGTACCTTGCCTGTCTAATCATCCTAATAATCCCTGCATTTGGATCCAACCCCTGTTGTCACCACCCCACTCATTACACATGCCTGTATGAATGATGCATATATGTACACATAGAGAACATTCTTGGGGCATATAATATTAAAGTTTGACCTGAAAAAAAAAACTCTTCAACAAATTATGTTTTGTATATGACCCCTTTAGTCTTAAAATAATGTGTGACTAAAATACTGAAGTAGTAGAATAATTATATTGCATAAAAAATCTTTATAATGAGTCTATTTTATGCTATCTTGGCATTTTCAGTGACACCACAGAGTCATGCACATATTAAAAAAAGTAAGAAACTGAAGGAAAAAGATTTAAATGAATAAACTGAACAAACATTTGCAAAATGTGAATGCTAACATTTTTGCATTTACTTTTAAATGTGATATATTTCCATTGTAGGAATTTACTTTTAACATAAAACCTATTCACATTTAGAATGATTGACAGTGTTGGTAATATCATCTCCAACCATTAAACACACCCACTCAGGTTAATTTGGCTTATTATTCCCTTCTTTATCAAGGGTCGCCACAGTGGAATGAACCGGCAGTTACACAGTTTTACTGACAGATAGGCTTCCTGCTGCAACCATTAAAACTTTAAAGCCATGGGAATCTTGAGTTTGGCTTCAGTGGCATTCAACTGGAATGCTTATTGAGATGTTAAATTGTTTCTGGTATTACAGTGGCAAATTAAGTTCCACAATGCAAAACATCTTAAACTTTGTTTAAATGGCCTGTCTTCTCTTCCCATTTCCTTCATAATGTGTCTGTTATGAAGGAAATGGGAAGAGAAGACAAGACTGTTTTGAGATGAAATGCCCCCAAGCATTCCAAAGCTTGGATTTCCATTTTGGCAATTTTGGCAACAACGTCACTGCTGGGATTGAAGCCTCTGCTTGCTTTCCCTTATCTCCAATGAACAGATGTGGGAGCTTCACGCTGACTTCTGCCTATAACGCAGAGATGATTCGTCTTCATGTGTCAGTACTGATTTCACAACACAGCCTTCAGCTAAAACCTCTTCGGGCTTCAGTAAGTGAGTCTGCAACCTGTACAAAATCACTAATTTTATCCATGCAGGAAAGTGAACAGCACAGATTAGATTTTATAATTTTACTTACCACATTACATGATAGTTGTAAAAATGGAACTGGAGAGTAGAAGAATTTTTAAACTGTCCTCTGCAAAAGATAAATAATTAAAATTGGTTAATGTACACACTCTATGCTTTATTCTAGTTGTATATTATATTATATTATATTATATTATATTATATTATATTATATTATATTATATTATATTATATTATATTATATTATATTATAT
>CAIGQZ010007683.1:274621-285463 GCA_903798205.1 Danio tinwini
TTATATTATATTATATTATATTATATTATATTATATTATATTATATTTCATTCATTCATTTTCTTTTCGGCTTAGTCCCTTTATTAATCTGGGGTCGCCACAGTGGAATGAACCGCCAACTTATCCAGCATGTTTCATGCAGCGGACGCCCTTCCAGCTGCAACCCATCACTGGGAAACATCCATACACATTCATTTACACACATACACTATGGACAATTTTAGCTTAGCCAATTCACCTGTACCGCATGTCTTTGGGCCTGTGGGGGAAACCGGAGCACTCGGAGGAAATCCACGCAAACAAGGGGAAAATATGCAAACAGAACTCCACACAGAAATGCCAACCATCCAGCCGAGGCTCAAACCAGCGACCTTCTTGCTGTGCACAGCGACGCCTAGACTATTATATTATATTATATTATATTATATTATATTATATTATATTATATTATATTATATTATATTATATTATATTATATTATAAACCATTACTACTGATTTCAACGAAACGGTTAAAAACAATTATTCATTCGAGAATCGATTCATACCTGATGCATATCATTCACAAGATTTGACTCAAATGATTTGTTTACAAATGAGCCAGTGTGGAAGGGTGTCCAGGTTTGAAGTCATCGGAGGAAATATATAAAGTGTAACGTTAGTTCCTTCATTGACTGTAGGAAACTGAAGGTATATATACATTTGCTGATAATTCAACTCCTTTACGTAACGTTATTGAAAATATGTAATAACGTAACTGCTGTAACTGACGTTGGCCTATATTTTGAACCATCTGGAAATTCGCGGTAACCCTGCTCGTGAGATTTAGGTCACATTATCTAAACATACAAATAAATATACGTATTTCATAAATAATATCCCTATACTTATTTTTATTGTACTTCCGCACTTGGATTGAAAACAAACGAAACTCCATTTGAATTCCGTCGACTGACAGAGCTCGTGAGTACTGTTGTCAACACTGAACTGTATGGAAAAAAATAAAAAAAAACACCTGCTCTTCTTTTTCCGTCTTCATCCCTTAGCTTTCTCATCAGCATCTACGGCTCATCTCGGGGTAGCGAGTCTATAGAGCTGTTTTTAGCGCGGACAAAGTCTCTTTTGTCGCATGTGTCGTGCTTAAGCGCCGAGAACGGCCCGAGGCTCAACATTAAAGCTCTCAAAGAGCTCTCTTTTCAAGTGGGATCCCATTGATGAGTCCTTAGATTGCAAAGAGCTGGTGCCTTATTTAACCAATTTGCCCCATCTGCCCTGATATAGCCAACAATATCACTCTTTGTTTTACGGCTTTCGAAAAAAAGGAAGGGGGTCTATTTTTCAGTCATTTTTCCCTCAGAGGAACATTTTGTTCATATTGACTGTGATTAACTCTATAATGTTCTATTATTGTGGTATCATTACAATACATTCTGTTCTGGGGCGCGTTTCCCAAACAACGACATAACTCATTCCTGAACTATCATAGTGACGAGAGTTTCCCCAAAACCCTAGTTTTTCTGTCGCAGATCCATCGTTTAAACCAAGTTAGTTATAACAACCTCGATAATGACGCTCTAAACGGGGTGGAGTGACAACTTCTTTAGAGAAAATGCCCATCTTTTTTGTATAAAATTATATTGTTTTACACCCACGTGCACTTAAAAAAAAATCCAATATTAGTTTTGGTAAAAACATGCATTGTTTTTCTATATAATCTGAAATATATGTAAATGTCACATAAAATAAGTTGTGATCATGACAACTTTTTATGTCGAGATCACGAGAAAACGAGTTGTTATGTCGAGATCACAAGTTAATTAAGTCGTGATCACGACATAACAAGATAGAAAAAATGTTTTAATGCATGGCCTCTTAGGGCTTTTGTAATACATATAAAGGGCCTATGTTTCCTTTACAACTATTATTGAGAATATTCTATGTTCTATGCTGAAACATAAAACCACTTAGCTAACACATATTCTGATGTCATATATAAATCATAAATTGTCAATGGTTGTCATTTACAGTAGGCTATTAAGAAAGTAATAATTATGATTATTATTTTTATTTTATTAAGTAGGATATTGTTTATTTATTTATTTATTTTGTTATATATATATATATATTTTTGTGAAAAGTCTTTTACAACTGTGACAATCAAACCACTGTAGAAATGTTCTAACCACTAGACCTATGCCATACAGTAGGCTACAGACACATTTCTTAATAAATAACCTACTATAAATTAAAACCTTTAACGTATGCTATGTATTTTTTTCACAAGCTTTAAAAGATGTAATGTAAATTCTGCTTTTAAATAATAGGTCACCTAGAGCTTTTGTCATGAGCCACGGCTGCTTTTCAAAATTACATACTGTAAATGTCTTCAAAGTGCACTACGAAGGGAGCGCAATTGTCAACAAGAAGATCGCTAAACTGAACTTTAAAAAATACTTTTCAAAGCAAATTACACCTAAGAGAGATGATTTTAATGTTTTTTTTAATCATTCCAAGTTTAAATGTTGGAACGTTCGAAAAGAATAGGACATAGGGGGATAACTGGGAATAGAATACAGCCAGGAACTATGCTTCTTTCAACAGCTCTAGTGGTGTAGTTGCAAGCGTAAAAGTTTACGATGCAGTTTGCAAATGTTCGTTGGAATGATGGATTTGGGAAATGCCATCATTATAGTTCATTATAGTTGAAGCATTACATTAGACATTGTATTACTGGCATCAATCACTCCCCCCACATCCATATTGTTTTATGTAGATGTTAGTTTTAATTTAGGTTTTACAAAAGCATGTGGTGTTGAATTATTTTTCTTCAAAAAAAAAAAATGAAATGAATAATGAAGTCAATGAATGTCAAATGTCTTTTGTGTTTTTTTTTTCAGTGATATTTTTAAATGAGATTTTAGTTATTTACAATTATATCTATATTCATGTTCCATTTTATAGGAGAAGCATGAGTGCCAGAAATAGATCCTGCTCTTCCTCAATTCTCCAAGCATGCAGTTCATCATCCTTTACCAGGCAACCTTCTCGTGTGTTGATAGTAGATGCATCCCCACCCTGGTGGTCAGAGATGTGCACTGTTCTTTGCCAGGCTCTGGAAAATTTCTTTTTTTTGACCAGCAGTCTGGCAGGGCCTGTTCGTCTGCCACTACTAAGTGTTTTTGCCATAAGTGTACAACTGGAGTGCCTCCTACCTTTTGTGGTGAGGATGAGTATATGTGTATTTTTATGTTTAATGTATATAGGAACATTTCTAAACATTCTAGTTAATGTTTAATAATAATAGTAACTATTTTCTGTTTTCAAAACTTTTCTTTTATATTTGCTATGATGACAGTTCATAATATTTTACTAGATATTTTTCAAGACACTAGTATTCAGCTTAAGGTGCTATTAAAAGCTTTACTAGGTTAATTAGGTTAACTAGTCAAGTTATGGTAATTAGGCAAGTTATTGTATAACAATGGTTTGTTCTATAGACAATTGAAAAAAAAAACAATTGCTAAAGGGGGCTAATAATATTGACCTTAAAATTGTTGTAAAAAAACTATTGGAATACTGTGAAAATTCACTGCTCTGTTAAACTTAATTTGAGAAATTATTAATTAAAATAAAATTTAACAGGAGGGCTAATAATTTTGACTGTAACTGTATCTGTTTTTTTTTAATGTTCCAAATGAACCGTTTCTTCTCATTGTATTTACCAGCAAGTTAAAGGTAATTTGACACGTCTGTTGTCCTGTGTGGAGGAGCTGCGTTCTCTGCCTCAGGAAGGCTGTGTTCGGCAACGGGGCACACTGCTTACACAGGCAGTGCTGGACAGCTTGCAGCAGCTTAAACAATACATGTGCCATACATCTCATAAGGACATCAACAGCAACTGCGTGGAGGTGAGAACTTCTAGTACTAAAACTGAAATGGCTTTTGATCCTGTATCTGTGAAGGAAATAATGTAAACGACTTTTCATTTTATAATATATGGGGGTCACAACATTTGGTCACATTTTACACCTAAAAATATGTTGCATCATATTGTAAAGTATATATGTATTTTTTTTTTCATTTTAGTACCCATTGTACCAAAACAAAGCAAATTTATTCAATACATTAAGGCACAGAAAACCTGACTTTATTTAGTGCCCTATCCGCTTGTTAAGTCGTGAGATATGGAATACTGTTTCCGGGTCCTAGCTGCTGCTCATCTGAATAGAGAAAATACTTGTTTATGACCACTTTTTAGTCATATCACACATTTAAGTGAATTTTCTATGAAAAATCATGCTGTACACAACAGTCTTTGGACTTGCTGCATCACAGACACTGATATTTGAACAATTTATAAAAGGTTAATCACTTTCTGGCTATCTGATATTAGGCACTATAGTTATATTTATTGTGATAGTGATTTTTGAACGTAAAACATCGCTTTGTAAACGGTTATTATTACCATATGTTGAGTCTTCCCATACAGTTTGATAGAGCGCTTGGACCCGGAAGTCGCTTCATGGGATGTCACACTTAACCAGCTGATGGTTTTTGTAAAGTGGATAACGGAGACAGAATCATTCAACCGAGTCATAAATTAAAGGTGCAGTAGGTGATTGTCTTCAGACACATTACGTATAAATAAATCATATATATATCGGATATGTGACAATGCGACTTTCTTGTGAACAGACAGATCGGATTTATTGAGGCATTCCGTTTTGTACGTCATTAAACTTGCGACAATGCAACAATGTGCAACAATGTGGTACTTCTCTGCGATTTAATGACGTAGAAGAAAGAGCGTGTGTGGAGACGCCGACGCGGTAAACAACAACAACAGAGAAAACATAGAAAGGAAAGTGGTCAGTCGCCACAATTTGCTCCCACCAGACCTGACTTGATCTCTTTCGTACCCACAAATTCTTCTGAATGGTGGAGGACACCATATATAAACCATAGGTGCAAGCTGCTTTTACGGCCCTTTCCCTCCTTCTCTGCCTACGCCTCAAAATCATTTTAAAGTTCGCATATTTGCTAAAGGCAAGACAATTTCTTCCATCGTGTCTAGTGTGGCGCAGATGCTAGAACCCACCTTTATGCATGCACGACATTGTAAATTGTATGGCAAGTGTAAACACGAGTCGGATATGGGTCACAATTAAAAGATTGTGTAAACGGACAGGCAAAAAAATTTGATATAGGCAACAAATCGGAATTGGGCATCAAGATCTGACTGTGTACACTGGGCCTTAATGAGTTATGGGTGTGTTTTGAGCATGATGTCCATTAAACCAATCAGAGTCTCATCTCCCATTCTCTTTAAGAGGCAGTTGTGTCACGGCCATGGCATGGTGCATTTGATATTAACATGGCGGACTTTGTAAGTTAAAAAACTGAATGCTTTAATAGCGAGAAAACAGTTAAACAGACCATCTGCAGCACGAGGATAAATAACGAGCCTACTCCATTCGACCTCTTTACTTTCTCTTTACTTTTACTTTTTACTCCTTTACTTTCATATATAAGAAAACGGTGCTGTACGCAGTCCATTGAAGATATCCATTAGCCTAATTTGTTAAGCGCAAAGATTTGTTTCAAAACTATTTCAAAATTTACTTCTAATTTACAGCAAATGAATAAATAAACTATAATAAGGAAGTGTGGTCAAAAAAGTTATATCCAAACACATGTCCTATTCTTATGCCCCATATGGTGATGCATACGTCTCTAAAACCGGACAGGTAGACAAATCTATACTTGTTTTTATTAAAACTAATTTAAATACGCATATACTAAATAATACTGCTAATAATAGTAACATTATACAAATGCAAATTGTCATGAATGAACTGAAAAACAAATATGGAGGCATGAAGAAGACATGGAGGTAGTGGTTTTTATATTTATGTAGAAAATTATATTTTTTGTAACATTTTAATCCTTAAATTTTTTTCATATGTAAAAATATTTGTGTATTGCTGTACATCCTGTGTGTCTAAGCATTTGAACCTGCATAGGTTCAACTAACTTTCTAGTAACTAACTTTCAGTTAATGGCGTGGTCTATTTCAGTTCTTCAAAATAGCAACGCGTCGACAATGCGCATTTACACATCTCTATTTTAGACCAGCACGCCCATGAATCCACAAAGTGGTGCAAATGGATTTGCTATTTAAACAAGATAATGCAAAACGTTAAAATTAGGGTTGCGCTTGTCTGAAAATAGCAACAAATCCCGCTAAACACATCTTGCACCTTATAATGCTGGGTGAATGATAGGGCCCATCATGTTTGAGTCATCTCTTTACATGTTGTCATATGATGAACGAGGGAGTCAAAAATCTGAAGACTTGAAAGGTGAACTAATCATGGGTCCTTTCAGCTCAGACTGTGTGCATAGGTTAGGCTTACTGTATATGGGCAACATAGGCTCATGCTGAAATCGTAGCCCTATATACATTTCTGAGATCATGAATTATGTAGCCAGAAGTATGTATGGCTGCATTTTGTCTTTAAAACGAACGCTACGGGGTGGCATAATGCCGTTCCTTCTCGCGCTTACCAGCTCACCACTTACCTCCGTATGGACGGCTTTCCCACTGTTACCAGTTTGTCCAGTAGCTCGCCATATACGTTGGCGGACTTGAGATACAGAGAGGAGTTGACCATGACGATGAGCTTCGAGTCTGGTGAAAAATGGTTCCAGAAAGCAGGTAAAACAAAAACAGAAGCCAAAAAATAAAACAAACAAGTAAATAACAGGGTGAGAATGTGGTCAAATCTAAAAATGTGGTAAAAATTAGGCAAGGATTGAAAGATTTTTTCTGGATTGCTTTTGAAAACACTGTCGGTTGGGTTTAAAGAAGTGGGTGGGCGGATTAATCTGTGCTTTTAAAAACAGTATTGGTTAGGTTTAGGGAAGGTGGAGGGTGGGTCGGTCAGTTTGTCATTTAGTCAGTCAGTTAAAAAAAGCGTACACATCGGCCTCTGGTGCATTTGTGCAAACAAAAACTGCTAAAAAATTGATCTCCTGGGATGTGTTTGGCACTCTTCAGAAAAGTATATAGCCGTACGTTTTTCAGAATGAGCCTGGGTTGTATATGGGACTGTACGTGTCATATGAACAAATGACCCAAACTTAAAGACATGTCAGAAGAGGTAAGCTGAGCTAATCACCGACAATGACCCATGAAAACAATGAATGATTATGTTCTCTTTCTTATAGCATTGTAGTTGTGAGTTGTTTGTAAAGACGTGATCGACATTGTATATGTATGTGGAAGCAACTTGTAACATTTTTTATGATCTTTTGGTAATTTGAACGAAATGAGTTGGAAAAAAAGATTTGTTCATCTCGTTCATCAAGTCTGAGTCTGAAAAATGATCTGAACTTTCCATCACTACTGTTTTATTGTAAGAGCACGTGCAGTATTTTGTAATTCAGATGTAAATGGTTGCCTCTGCCCTATTGTAAACTATAGTTTAGTATTATATTATTTTTAATAATATTTCTAGTTATTTACATGCCTAATGAATCAGAAGCCTCAAACTTTTACGGAATAGGGTGGGAATAAGACACTTTACATGAACTTCTTCGGATCTCCAGAGCTGCAGTGAGAGTCATGGGTATTTTACCATCTCAATTTAATAAAACTGTCATCAAGTAAACATAGAAACTGCAAAGAAACGTTGTGTATTATTGTGATATATTTCAATAAAAAAGTGAATTAGTATTAACCACATAAAACATAATTTCTGAAAAATAAAACATTTCAGAGAGTTGTGTTTTTATTCAAATGTAAGTAATTATTAAGGAGTTTTATGAAAAAAATATTTGAAATATTTTTATGTAATAGAAAAAATTAAATCAAAAACTGAATTTATGAAAAACTATATATATATATCTCAATTACACTAGTGAGTAATCTCCTTGAAATAATGTTATAATGTTGAGCTTATTATATATTTTTTTATTCATATATCTTAATTTCATGTAACTCAATAAACACCTGCTGTGCTTACTCAGCTTTTAGATTACTGCCTTTCAATGTATGCATCTGCCCCCTGACTTTATTTTAGAGTACTTCAACCCATTGCTTGGTCTAAACATCACATTGCAAGCAAAGATATTGTCTAAGCTGTATTGGTCCTTTACAAAGAACAGGCATTCACATTCAGATTATCCTGGAGTACGAATGAATCCAAAGCTCATTTCCCCTGCACTGCCAGCATTGTGTTATTGAACTAACACAGACCACATGACCCTCAGCAGCAGCTCTTTTCTCACCAGTCACCATTAAAACCCAACACTAATGCCCCCCCCCCACAGGAAGCAGAGCAGAGGACAAGTGCATTTAATCAGATTATACAGAATATTTTTTGTGTCGTAAATGAGATTTTGTGGTATATATGGGTTTTGGTCTCACTTAGCAGTAACATAGTTACAACAGAGCTAGTGTACTCATGTCACAGATGTCTGTCATAAAATCACAAAGATACTGCAGCTTTTACGTGTTTGAATGTACTGTAGCATATGCTTTGTGTCTCTGTCTGTTTAAATACGCAACAGATCACGGAGCTATGATTTGTACAATTTGTTTCCATGGCATTGATTTGATGACTGATTTATTTGCATCTTTAAATATGTTCAACGGTCTCATTTTCTATAGAATTATTAATTGTGTGTCAGCATTCTTTGGAAAAGTCAATAAAATTCTGGCATGAATTGTGATACACAGAGAAACACATGTAGACATGCCTGAATGCAGTTTAGAATTTAATTTTAACTTGATCGATTTACTTTTTTAGGTGACTGTATTAACCTGTCAGTCAGGAAAGACAGTCATCAGACAGCTGGAGCAAGGCCTGGAAAACTCAGATCTGATGAGCCTACGTAGGCTTCTTGTGGTTCAAACTGCATTACAGCAGAGTCTCTGTGACAGATCTCCAGCTTGTAGCCTTGAGACACCATCTTCTGAAGATAACCAGGAAGGTAAGTGTACACATTTATTAAAAACAAAGATATTTCTAGTCACTGAAAAAGTAGATGAACTTTGAACTTTATACAGATCAGATATGGTCATTATCTTTTGCAACGTCTTCCAGTTAATGGATTAACACATATTTTAAAAGCAGCAGGCATTTGTAATACTTTAAAGTACAAATGAAATTTAACTAACCATAAAAAACTAACCATACGATTTTGTTAGCTCACATTGTTAGTTTTGTGGTGAACAGTTCACCTGTGCATGTCATTAAGAAAAAAAAGTTTACCCTTGTAATATTTAATTGAAATCTGAATTTGCACTTCCTTTTTACAGTTAAATTGTCAGATTACCTATGTCTTAGGTATTGGGTGTGGTTAATATAATTAACCACGCCCCTCCAAACCACCGGTTTTGACAACAAACAAAAATGATGATGAGTCTGTGAGGTTGTATTAACTCTTCTAAAACCATTTGCTGATCTTTATGAATGAAATGCCTACTTTACTACATCCAATCAGCTCGCAGTAAAAAAACAAGCCACGGTCACTGTTTTCTCATTTAATATTTTATTTCTCTAGGAATTGTGACACAATACGGAAAAAAATACACAGTATACACAATACACAGCTTTCGGTTCATGTGGACTTTAAGTATTAGAAATGAATACTGATACTGTGTTCATGTTTCTGCCAAAACTCTGAGCCCTGTCTTGTTTGCTGCATAATTACTTTAATTAAGGTTTTGTGGTCCACAGTCTTAGGATTTTATACCACAGACTGAGTGAAATGAGATTCCCAGAGTGAGAGCAAACCAGACATCAATTCAAAAACAGAGCCACATATTCAAATCTCAGTGGGATTTGATAGGTAGTAATTTAGAAATCAGGGGAGCATTGGGGAAGATGATCCAAATGTAGGGAAAGATGGGGAAAGTTTATGTCTGCATATTTATAAATACCATGAAATTAAATCTTTGCCTAAAATTAGGAAACCACTCCCCTCCTTTTTTAACCCACTGGGGGTGTTTTGGGGGCCTGGAGAAGTTCCCAAGCACATCACTGACATTTGTGCTGTTTTCAGTTGCATGTAAACGTATAAGTCTAAAAGTATTTAAGGCTAAAATGTAATAACAATTTAACCATCTCAAACTGGACTACAATAATATGTTAGACACATTTATGTACATGATTGTGTTTTTGAGAAAAAAAAACATTTATGCATTGTTCGTGAAAATCTAAAATTTGAAAGTCACTGAAATAACTCAATGAAACACACACAGAATCATACCTGTCAACATTAAAATAAGGAAATACACTCCACTCTACCCATCACTCTCAGAGTACTGAGAATCACACGGCTCTGGGAAGTCATACGGCTCTGGCGGCTCTGGGAAGTCACATGGATCTGGTGTCCACCATTCGAGGGATTCTGAGGTGTCCCTGGCCATTCAGGGAACTCAAGAGGATCTGGTGCCCGCCATTCGGGGAATTCAGGAGGATATGGAGCCCTCTCTGGGGACTCAGGAAGGGGATCTGGCAACTCTGGAGGATCTGGCAGTGACTGAGGATCTGGCAGTGACTGAGAATCTGGCAGCTCTGGCAGTGACTGAGGATCTGGCAGCTCTGACAGTGACTGAGAATCTGGCAGCTCTGGCAGTGACTGAGGATCTGGCAGCTCTGGAGGTGGTGGTGGCAGCTCTGGCAATAACAGCTCTGGTGGTGGTAGCAGCTCTGGCAACTCAGGTGGTGGTGGCCATTCTGGTGGCTCAGGTAATAGCATTTCGAAAACAGGAACAATGACAGGAACTATGGCAGGAACAGACTCGGAACAGGAAGCCATTTTGTGAGCTAGT
>CAIGQZ010007683.1:290463-310924 GCA_903798205.1 Danio tinwini
AAATTTTCTTTGGCTTGGTCTCTATTTCAGGAATGTAAGAAAGGCTTATATTCATTATTTTGATGATGATATCATTAAATTGACATCAATGTAATGTTTTTACATAATAGGTATGTCACATGATTTCAACCCTGTTGTTATAAAAAAAAATGTTGAAATCACATGATATACAGAACCTAGTATGTAAAATAACTATAAACAATATTTAAACAAAAAATACTTACATTTATTTAAATTACTTTAAATCTTTAAAAAATATTTCACATTTACGTTCAGTCATTTAGCAGACACATTTTTCCAAAACGACTTACAATTGAGCAGGCATTCAGCGATTCAACAAGAAGAGATTTTTTTATTATTATTCAAACTTCAACAGATAACCAACACAGAGAAATAAAGAAAGGTGTTACATGAGGCCAGAAGACCAGATGAGTGGCTTAAGGGTGCAGGATGGGAGTCCATCTAGAAGAGCATTGCAGTAGTCCAGTCTTAAAATGACAAGAGCTTGGACTAAAAGTTGTGCAGATCTGTTAAGAATGGTCTAATTTTTTGGATGTTAAAGAGTGCAAATCTGCATGATCGAGCTGTGTTAGCAATGTGCTCTTTGAAGGACAGTTGAATATTCAGGATCACCCCATAATTCCTTACCGAACTACATGGAGTAATAGTGGATGATCCCAGTTGGATTGAGAAATCATGTTGTATGTGTGGTGTTGCACGAACCTTTGCCAGGTTAAACTGTAGGTGATGGTCTTTCATCCAAGTTGAGATATCCTCCAGGCAGCACGAGATCTTTGCAGCTACCATAGGGTCATCAGGATGAAATGAAAGATACAGAACAGCTGTGTGTTGTCATGACACACTGAGGACAGGACACAAGAGGTAGGAAAATCAACACAGTTTTATTTAACAAAGGTAATTCAGTGATCTTAAATGAGTGGGCTGAGAGTTTGTAGAAGGAACAAGGAATTTGTTGCAGGTGGGCACAACCATTTTTTCTCTGGCCAAACTTCCTGTGCAAAGCTGCAGTCTAGGTTCTGGAGGCTGGAGAACGCTGGATGTCCATAATGGAGAAGCTGCAGGTGTAAGTAGGTCATCGGCGGGTATTCAGGCTTCCCACTGGATCAATGCAGAGACTCGTCTGTCACTGGGGTCTTTCAGGAATCAGTCTCATGCTCTCCACTCCTCCATAACCAGAGCCCCCAGACTTACTTCAGCTTCATGCTCCAGCGCCTCAGCAGCTCCACGGTCCAGGCCCTTCACACCTCCATGCTCTAGGTCTTCCGCAGCTCCACACCTCAGGTCCTCCACAGCTCCATGCTCCAGGCTTTCCACATCTCCATGCTCTAGACTCTCTACAGCTCCACCCTCCAGGCCCTCCGCAACTCCATGTTCCAGGTTCCTCACAGCTTCACACTCCAGCTCCCCCACAGCTCTATGCTCCAGGCCCACTGCAGCTCCACGCTTCAGGCTCTCCTCCACTGCATTGACCTGGCCATCCGTCTCTCTCCCTGTTCTGCCTGAGCTCTACCTCCCTCCTAGATAGTAGTGAGAATGTCTGTAAGCCATTGTTAGAGGTGGTGCTCTGTTGTGATCGCGAGCTGTTTTGCCTCCGCTGAAGATTACTTCCTACATACTGCTGACCTATAGCTCCCAGAAGTCATTGGACCAATCACTATTGCCACAGATGTCAGTCATCTGGACATACACACAGCTTAAACTCATCATCATTGATTGCCCGGCCTATATAAATACCACTCTCACATACTTTGCTGAGTCTTGTTTTGCTCTTGCATAAATTACGCAAGCGTTTATTCTTATTTATCCTTGTTTCCTGGCCTGAACTTTTTCAGTTAAATGTTAAATGTTCAGTTAAATGTTTTAATAGCAACATTAATCTGCACCACTTGTTGTAATATAAACATTTAAACAATGGTTCTAATAAGACAAATAGTTTTAATTACAAATTTATTCATTCATTAAATAATAATCAAAACAGAGTAATATGTAACTTATTGCATATTTAATAAAACACTTCTCCTTAAAACATTTTTGTGCTGACTGATATGTTTATGGACATGACTGAATGGCTTTATTGAAGTAAATGTAAATGTTTCTTGACATTATTTACAAACTGCTTTAACATGCTGTTGAAACACTAACTGAGTGATTGAAAAAATGAGAAAAGATACTCATTCACAAATTAACAAATTCTAAAAGCGAAATTCAGATATTCACTGCATTTTGCAGCAGGAGACACATACAGCAGTGGTCAACAGTGTTGCAACAAACAAAAAGACATGGCTTTGAACAAAGAATTTATATACACTGTCATCTGTTTGCTTATATAGCTTAACAAATATAATGAACTCTAGGTTTCATAAAAATAAAAAAATGAACACCCAAAACTGTACACCATAGCAAAGATGAACTGTTTGCTGATACAGAACATTTTGGAGGGAATGCCAGATGGTCTCACATTGGGACATGATGAAATGCACCATTAATTGATCTTTTGTAATGTAACATGTTAAACTAGATTTTAAAGTTTGAAGAGAAACTTTATTGTAGCTTCAGAAAGCCTGTTGGAATTGGTTTGTTTAGTTTGAAACAGTTTGAAAAAGTATGAGTAGTTAGTTACAGGGGTTGGACAATAGAACTGAAACAGTGGTCAAATTAGGATTAGAGGTTTCATGGATAAATTTGACCAGCCTGGTGGCCAATCATCATTGGAGAACATGCAAACTCCACACAAAAATGCCAATTGACCCAGCTGGGGCTCAAACCAGCAATTTTCTTGCTGTGAGGTGATCCCACTGCACCACTGTGAATGTTTCATTAGAAGAATAATAGCTTTGCTTGAAATATTGCAATGCTCACAACATTATGTTTGACATATCAGAGTTCAAAAGAGGACAAATTGTTTGTGTGTGTCTCGCTGGTGCATCTGTGACCAAGACAGAAAGTCTATGTAGAATAATAAATCAAGAGCCATGGTATCCAGGGAAATGTCACCATACCACCAAAGAAGGATGAACCATATCCAACAGGAGTGTCACAAAGATATACACAGAAGACCCAAATGAAAGTGAAAGCAAGATGATTTATTAAAGAGTCACAACTGGTATTGATCTCACCAGATATAGTGTTAAGCAAAGATGCTCACACCAGGAATACAACACGCTAAACAGTGGTAAAAGTTCATTCGAGAAACAGCGCCGTAAAGCAGTCTCTCACTGATATGTCACAACATATCGCGGGAAGAGGAAAGGTTAGCGCTATGGAGCAACTCTACAGGAAATCGTCACGTTTACCCACGGTAAAGTTCATCAGAGTAGCGGATATGGGATGAAGTCTCTCACTGATAAAGTAGTCATCAGAGCAGGCAGTTGTAACAACATCAATGAACGGAGACGAGCATAAGGTCCAAATGAAACAGACTTATGACGAAGACCCGCCACCAGAAGAGCGAGATCGCCATATCAGGAAGCAGACACAGGAGTGAACAACAACGCACTGATAACGCTATCTACAAAACACTGAACATATATAGCGCGCGGAAGGCGCAACAGCTGTGACTGATAGAAAACACCTGAGTGATGTGAGTGGTAACAAGACACGTGACAACCCAGCTGATGAATGTAAACACTCACACACACACACACACACACACACACACACCCCGCGGTGAAGATAACTCAAATAAAACACACCCACTTCCCACACACACACACACACATGCAAGAAGAACAGAAAGATCCACAAGCGTGACAAGGAGTAAATGTGGATGCAAGAGGAAGCTGTCTGAAAGGAATGTCTGGATGCTAAACATAAATGAAACCACAGCTGCCCAACTCACTGCAGAATTAAATATGCACCTCAACTCTCTTGTTTCCACCAAAACTCTTTGTTGGGATCTCCACAGGGTCAATATACTGTACATGTCCAGTCTGTTATAGTCAAACCTTTGGTCACTCTTTCTAATTCTAAATGTCGGTTTCAATTGTGCCAGCAGTGAAAATCTTGAGCTGTGGACAATGTGAATAATGTATTGTTCTTTGATAAGTCCACTTTTACTGTCCTACCCACATTCGTTACGGGTGTGAAGAAGCCCCAAGGAAGCATACCACCCAGACTGTTGCATGGCCAGATGGAAGCATGAGGATGGATCAGTGATGGTTTGGGCTGCAATATCATGGTACTCCTTAGGCAATATTTGTGCTAGATTTTGGAAACCAGATTTAAATTTAGCGGGAACAGTTGGGTTGCGTAAAAAAGGATGGGAGCGGTCGGGTGCGGAAAAAACTTGGCGGAAGCGGGATTAAAAATCCAGTCCCGTGCAGATCTTTACCTTACACCATACTGATGAATTATTGTAGTCTAAAACTAGCCATTTTTAGTTTCAGTGTCCAACCCCTACATTTATTGTAATAGATGGTGACTGGAACTGCAGAACAATTTTATTTTATTGGACATAAATGGGGAAGAACCTCATTTGAAATCTAGTAAATTACTTTTTGACATTGTAAATGGGGTTGAGTTTAGTAGATGTGTGGAGAAGTAGAAACAAGCTGGTAAAACAATATACATGGGTAAAGATATTAGATTATTTTGTAAAAGGATATATTTGAAATGAATAGAGAGAGATATTGGAAATGAATTGCGTTATTAGTTTTGCTTTAGCACATTTTTCAAAACAATCTTAACATTCTCTAAACTGTTAAAAGGTTTTGCAAGAACTTTAGAACTTTATTGCATGTTTTCAAAATGTAGTTACTTAGTCAAAACATGTAATTCATGCTTCAAAACCTAGTTATCATATCAGTAAATTGGCCGAGGCCACGGCTACCAAAACTAAATATTTATGTCATCGCGTGAGCCACATAGGTCAAAATGCTTAGTTATTTTTTCACCATGACAGTCAACCATGGACATTAGGGTTTAAAAAAATATATTTATTGAGGAGTCATTAGTACATAGAAAAAAAACATTTGTATTTACTGTATACAATACATTTATTTTTGTACAAATGCATTACATATAAAATGCAATATTGCTTGTTCAATTACTGTATTGTACAAATAGCTAATTCAAATTGTTTTGTCATTTACCATTTTAGCTGTAATTACAAACAATGTTTTTTGAGTGTGATAGCTTAGACAATGAAAAATTATTGAGAAGCTGTGAAGAGTTTGAAGTTTAAATAAGAATTGACTCGTTAGTTTTAATCAACAAGCCATGTGCAATTAGTTTTTTGTCCAAACTACATACAATTTTACTTAGTGTGTGCAAATATGTGCCAAAGCATTTGCAAATTGAAAAAATAATAATCAAGAATTGAGCAAAACTGTAATCCTGATATTTTTCCAAATGATTTCTTAGGCCATCACATGGTGACTTTAGATTACAATATTGATCCAGTGGTGGGAAGTGGAAAATTAGAGATTAAGATTTTTTTTGTCAACAATTTTCCTATAATGCCACTTTTATTTTGAAAAGCAATGTAAAGAAATTAATCTATTAAAAGATTTAAAAAGTAAAAACTGAATTAATGTCATTACTATAAGAAATAGTTAAAGGTACACTATTGATAGCTGGAATATCTTCATTTAATGAAAAGGATGCTTCAACTGCTTATTTTTTGGACTTGAACGTAAAAAAATTGCACAAAATAAATGTATGCTTCATTTGAGAAGAAAAAAAAAATGGAACAAATACTTTAGATCCAGAAGGATGGGTATTGCATTTTATAAAGAACTGTTTGGAAAGTTTGGACTGTGATTCTTGTTGTACAGACCTGCTGTTAAGAGATCTTCTTTAAATTACGATCTGAAGACGAAGACTCATGGGATCTAATGATTTCTTTTGTTGAACCTTTGAAGGCTGTGCAACAGCTTGCTACAGGAAAGTCACTAGGAGTGGATGGTTTAACCTGATAGATTTGATACATTTTTGGTCTATAGGTGAAGATTTGTTATTGTATTTTGTGAATGTTTTAATAGAGGTTGTTTACCAGTCAGATGTCAATGGCTGTGTTTTCACTGCTACCAAAAAGTGTAGACCTTGTTTTTTTATCTCTTACTGTATACCAGGCCATACAATATTAGATAGCTTTCTTTTATAATTGGCCATACAATATTAGATAGCTTTCTTTTATAATTGATTCAATAATATGTCTATTACAGATTAACTGGATGTGTTTTTTTTTATTTATCGACCAAGAGAATGCCAGTACCTGTTGATGAAGGAATCTGGCACGGTGGTCCTCTATCAGGGCAACTTTGTAGTTGAGTCATAGAACCCTTATTGTGTAAGCTAAAGGAAATTAAAGATAAAAGGATTAAAGATCTCAGGTGATAACACAGGGCTAAAGTACTTCCTGAAGAATTAAAAGGAGAAAGGAAAGAATTAAAGTGCTGGGTGTGTTTTTAAGGAAAGAGTAGTATAAAGACAAGAACTTGGAGAGTATAATGGAAAAGGTTGTTGCCAAGTTGTCTAGATGGAACGTGCTATTACGTGAACTGTCCCATAGAGGCAGAGTATTAGTTGTAAATAATTTGACAGGCTCTGTGCTATGACATAGACTGGATGTACATTAACCACTTTCTGGTAAGAATTATGGAACAGGTGTGGATGCTGGACATTCAATTCTATCTTTTGAGTATCCTCAGTTGAGTGAGTTTGAGGACGTTAAAAAAAGATGAATATGTAACATCTGTTAAAGTCACTCACGAGATCAAGATAAGAGGAGTGAAGACCTTGAAGTGGTCAGATGAATTTGGAACAAACTTTACAGTAAATTGGAGGGCTTTCTACAACCGCAAATGAGAGAAAGCTAGGACAGTATGGAAAATGCAAATAAAAAAGTAAGAAATTATTTCTAAATTTACTTTGACTTGTTTTTCATTGCAGACCATACAACAAACATTATTTAATGTACTTTTCATGATTTTTATTTATTTCTTTTTATTTTTTATTTTTTCTAAATAAACATGTACTCCAAATTTGGTTCTTGCAACACATTTGAAAAAGTTGGAACAGTAAAGCATTTACCACTCTGTAATGTTGCCATTTCTTTTCACAACACTTAAAAGATGGAAGGCAGCAAGTGATGAAGTGTTTCAGGTGTAATTTTGTCCTATTCTTCCTGCAAACAAGTCTTAAGGTGGGCAACAGTACAAGGTCTTCGTTGTAACATTTTGCACTTCAAATTAGGCCACACATTCTCTGTTGGAGAAAGATCAGGACTGCAGACAGGCCAGTCAAATACCTGTAACCTCTTACTCCACAGCCAATAATGGTGCCATCACAGAAGTGCAACTGGCCTTTGCCAGGGACATGGAAACAACACCATACCATGACAAACCCTGGCTTTTGGACTTGTTGCTAGTAACAGTCTGGATGATCCTTTTCTTCTTTGGTCTGGAGCACACAGAATCCATTTCACCCCAAAAATACCTGAAATACTGATTCATCTGACCACAGTATACGTTCCCACAGTGTGACGGTCCATACCAGATGCCTCAGAGCACGGAGAAGTTGATGTTGCTTCTTGGCATTGAAGGCTTCCTTTTAGCACAGTACAGTTTTCACTGGCATTTGTGGATGTAATTACATATTGTGGTACTTGATCAAGGTTTGCCAAAGTAGTCCTTAGCCCATGTGGTGATATTGCTTATAGATAAATCAAGATTCTTAATGTAATACTGCCTGAGGGATCGGAGATCATGGTTGTTCAGCTTAGGCTTGCACCCTTGTCCTTTAAGCACTAATTTTTTTTCAGATTCCTTGAATCTTTTAACTATGTTATGCACTGTTGAAGGTGAAATATCCAATTGTCAGCTAAGTTGGCAATATGCAAAATCAGAAAAAAATAAGACGTTGGGCACAGGTCCAATAAATGCTGAAATGGTCACAATGGGTATGATAAATGTGTAGTGATCAGCAGTAAAAACAGGAATGTTACGGTTCAGTAATACTCGTGAAACGAGTGACTACTGACCTAGGCAGAACCAGAGGGACAAGGCAGCTGGTGGGTTGATGGTCTATGATGGAGACGAGGAAGCAGTGAGTCATCGCAGAGCCTTAGGGTCGGAGGGCTGTGGTGGACTCTGCAACTTGGAGGCTGAAGGCAAGGCTGAAAGGCCTGAACCACCCGGATGGTGATGCTGGCAGTCAGACCCCCAGTAAGACCTCGCCACATGGAGCCTGAGGCCCCGTTTACACTAATACGTTTTAGTTTTAAAACGCATAAGTTTTGCTACGGTTACGCCATCTGTCCACACTGCGCCAGAGTTTTCGAGCCCCGAAAACGGAGCGTTTAGGAAATGCTGGACAGGCCGTTTTCATTCTAAAACGCTGCCGCTCTGTCTCAGTGTAGATGGGGGAAAATGGAGACATCTGAAAACGGAGGCGGGGCTGCAGACATTCGCCTCTCTGATTGGGGCTTTTCCTCAATATTAAGTAGCCTTCACACAGTTCAGTGGCAGTCCTGCATCCTCTCCTTGTAAGTTCAGACTTTGCAAGTTTGATATTGAAAACAAACTCCCGAGTGTGTACATGGTACTTTAAAAGTCATTCACATCACCCTGGCTATGCTGTTTCACTTTCTTAACAATAAAATGAAAACATGACGTAAGGAACTGCCTATTTTTATTTTTATATTAGCAACATCAAAAAATGTTGAGGCGTTGTGT
Source organism: Danio tinwini (assembly GCA_903798205.1). NCBI lineage: Eukaryota > Metazoa > Chordata > Actinopteri > Cypriniformes > Danionidae > Danio > Danio tinwini. Next base: position 299,160 of record CAIGQZ010007683.1, read on the forward strand.
AGCTGCATAATATAAGCGTCATCTTCATGCATATTTATAACAAAACAAAGCCTATAACATTACTGCCTCCTTTCATTTTCATAGAAAATACGAAACATACCCTCTCTTTCATTGAATATCAGTTTTAATAAATAATAAAGGCCATTATAAAAGTATAACGCACAATAAGTTTATACAATAAAGAAAATAAAGGCAAGCAATCAGTCAGATGTGGTGTCCGCTGTTACATTAATTAGGATATTAACCTAACTTATCTGCGCTCAGCCAAAACACGTTACCTGAGAACAAGTAATAGATTCAAAAGACCAAAGACAGGGAATATGTAGTTAGATATAGACAACAAGATGAATTAAATATCACGTTTAACAAATATAGTGAGATTAGATCCAGCGGGAGATCCGTGATGAACAGTCTGACGTGCACAGCTCTCATATGGGTATGTGCTCAACGCACGCTGCAGCGCATGCCAGAGAGTGTGTGTGTGGTCACGTGATGTGTGTCTTCACCGTTTTAGTGTAGACTGTTCAGAAATGCTGGGTGAAACGCTAGTGTGGAGCGGATCGTTTTCATTCTAAAACGCCGTTTTAAAACTAAAACGTACTAGTATAAACGGGGCCTGAGTGTGAGATGGGGGGCTGGCTGACTGCAGCAATGCTGGAGCTGGCTGACTGGCTGCAGGAGCTGGCACATGCAGAGGTGGAGAGGGAGGGTTTAGTGGGATGCTAGTCATGACTCTGGAGTTACTGTCGCCTCAATCAGTAGGGCTAGGAGACTGTCTTTGCTGTCTGGAAACAGCAGACCAGGAAAAGAGTCTTTGCTGTCTGGGAGCATTGGGGATGGGTTCTTTTCCAGAGGCAGCTTACTCTCAGAGGTGGAAAGGTGGGCAGTGCTCTCACCCAGACCCTTTATATCCACCAATACTCCCACAACTATGTAATGTTGCCATCTCACGCACCAGGGCAGACAGTTCGCTGAGCTCCTCCTTGTTGGTGGTGTTTGGCTCTGTCGCTTTCAATGGCGATTGCTCATACACCGCGGGGGTCTCGCAGTCTGCGCTGAGCTCTGGCAAGCGATCTCTGCTGTCATGTGCTGTGTAAGACATATGCTGGAATAGTTGCGGTTCGTTCTGCTGTGCTGGTGACCTCTGAAATAGAGACTAAGCTGAAGGAAAATTAATGAATAAATGAGTTTGGTCCGTATAGGATCCAGCATAGATGTTGTTGATTTAGAGGATTTTACCAGTTTAGACAGTTCTTCCCTAGACCAGTTTTTTTTTCCTAATCCTATTTAAATGTAACTGAGAAACTATGTCTAATGTGCTAGAAAGGACAGAGTCAATAGTTTCAGTTGCAGCATCAAGCTCTTCTATGCTGTCTGATATGCTAAGGAAATTAGACAGATTGGGTAGGTCACTGACAAAGTAATCTTTAGTGTTAGAGGTGATCATTCAACAATATTTATACATATTAGCTGGTTTTGTAGACATGTCAATGCACAAAATACAAGAGATAAAATTGGTGATCTGAATTCTGAAATGTTGTCACTCTGTTGCACAACTTAAACATGATCAATATCGATACCATATGAAAATGTTAAATCTAAAGTATGATTACAACAGTGAGTAGGTCCTGAGAGGTTTTGTTTCACTATATAGGGTGTGTGCGGATCCTTTAATTCCAAAGTATAAAAATAAGGCCTTAATTAGTATTAAACTATTTAAAATTTGTGTTTCAGAGGTCTTAAACATGCAATCGAGCCGACCTCATAAAGAAGATTTTGTTTCCATTTTGAAAACTACTTAAATCTCTTTGCCTATCATCATGCAGAACAACATAGGTGGAACAAATGTCCTGAGTTTGCGGGGTTTCGCTCTATAATAGCTTACCAAGGACCATAATCTGTTGATTAAATTTTTTTGCTTTGTTTAAGGTCATGAAATTGGCTGGTTTTAGTCAGATTTAGATCATAACTTTAGATCTGTTATCAAATCATTTACAAAAGCACTTTATAGGAGAGTGATCTAATGTTCAATAATCCAAGTTTTATCTTTTGATTAGTTTTATTTTTTATTTGGTGAACATCAATTAGTGTGTTACCTTTGAAAGGGCTTGGGAGTTTTTTTTTTATATATTTATAGGTTCAGCAAACAGGTACAGTCTCTATGTTCTTATATCTAGGTGGCTGTAGAAGCTAGCAGACAATTTGTTAAGCCAATTTGTCTGCTCCCTGACCTGGGCCCCAAGTTCAGTGCCAACACTCAGCGCTCCATTACACACCATATCATTCAAGAAAAAGAAGAGTGTTGGGATGTGGATCTGGTCTTTGTTCAGTTATATTGTTAAATTATATTGTGTGCATTTATGAAATGTAAGTTTTCTCATCTTTATTTGTTCATAATCAGGATTGTCATCCTTTAGGGGGAATCTAATGCTATTTTATGCGGTCAGAATTATTTACACTTTTAAATTTTCTTAGATTCTCATGCTAATCATAGTCCCAAGTTTTAAAAAAAGATTAGGAGGCATGACATAATTTCTGGATTCATAGTTGTTTTTTGTTTAACATAAGTAAAATGCGCATTACAGTGGCTCAGTGGTTTGCACTGTAGCCTCACAGCAGGAGGGTCGCTTGTTTGAGTCCTGACTGGGTCAGTTGGCATTTCTGTGTGGAGTTTGCATGTTGTCCCTGTGTTGGTGTGGGTTTCCTCCGGGTGCTCCGGTTTCCCCACAGTCCAAACACATGCGCTGTAGGGTAATTGAATAAACTAAATTGGCCGTAGTGTATGTGTGTAAATGCGTGTGTATGGATGTTTCCCAGTATTGGGTTGCAGCTAGAAGGGCATCCACTGTGTAAAACATATATTGGATAAGTTTGTGGTTCATTCCGCTTTGGTGACCCCTGGTAAAAAAAAGGGACTAAGCCGAAGGAAAATCGAACGAGGTTACCCGAAGTCATGAACACACACGGAATAGATGACCATAGACAACCTTATATAACACTAGATTGTCATACACCAGTTAAAAAACTTCATAGTATTTTATAATACCATAATTTCTAACTTAAAAACATTTTGAAAAATGGTATTATATCTAGCAATTTTAGTTGTGTAGCAAGCAAAAATTGTCATAATATCCTCATAATGTGCAATATTTCAAACATACAAAGATTGCTGGTCTCTGGTGCGATTTCTATGGAAACACTTTGTCCAGCATAGTTGTTGACAGGTCAGCGGGGTGCAGGAATTGTATTTTCTCAAAGCTGGCATTGGGGTAAAGTTGGTTTTATATTTGCATATTCCCACTTCTTAAAGAGCCCCTATTACACATTGAAAAGGGTCATATTTCGGTTTTATGGGTCTCTAACAACATACTGATATGTATGCAAGGTCAAAAAACACGTTCATGGTCTTATAATATGCATTTATTTTTACCTAATTATCCCAGCGACTCCCATATGAATCGTTCAGCGATTCATTTGTTCCCAAACACCTGCTTAGCGCGAAGCTAATCTGCGCTGATTGGACCGATGACAGCCTGTTGCCATTAGTCGACAGCGTTCAACGAGAGACAGTAAAATGGCCAGCCCGGTTTATCAAGCCGCGGGTCGCCAACATTGGTATAGGATCATTTCTATTTGCAATCATTGCTGTGGCACTGTGTGGGACAGTAGAAAGGTAAACTAGTCACTTCGCAGCAGAGTATACTGTCCAGTATAAGTCAAAGCATGTGGCAGACAGTTCTTTAAAGAAAATACCTGAAAAAAAAGTGACACGATGGATGATAAGCATTTGTATTAATAACAAACAATCTGTTGTTCAGCTGTACATTATAAATGCTATTTATGTGAATAAATAGGTTTGTGCTGCTTTTGAACTAAATATGCATTACATTTGTGAAGTATTTCGACTTTCTGCATTGTATCAAAATGTTTTGGAATATCATCATCATCATCAGACTCTAAAGCATCATTCATTACTTACTTTGATTATAGGCTAAGTTTAAGATCTATTTTGTCATACAGATATGTGTAAGATATCATTTAAAACTGTAAAGGGTTTAAATTAATTTGTTTATAACATACCTTTGTAAATTATTGGCTCTTTATTAAAGAATAGTCAGGCAGGCAAAGGTCAAAAACTGTAAAGCAGCATAATCTGTAAAGCAGGCAAAAACTACAGGGTAGGCTCAAAAATTAAAAACACAGGATGACAAGAAACAAGGAAAACGCATACGAATTGTAGCAACAGCTAAACAAGACTCAGGAATGGATGTGTGAAAGTGATGGCTGTTTCTCAATATGCATTCCTAACCATTCCTGGTAAGTGAAGCGAAGGCAGAACAGGGGGATGGAAGGAGGGCCTGGTGGGTCAGACAACCCCAGTGGGTCAGGAGGCTTTGAGTCAGGAGGCACTAATGGGTCAGACAACCCCAGTGAGTGAGGAGGCACTAGCGGGTCAGACAATCCCAGTGGGTCAGGAGGCTCTGAGTCAGGAGGCACTGGCAGGTAAGACAACCCTAGTGGGTCAGGAGGCTCTGAGTCAGGAGACACTGATGGGTCAGACAATCCCCAGTGGGTCAGGAGGCACTGGCGGGTCAGGAAGCTCTGTGTCAGGAGGCACTTGTGGATCAGACAACCCCAGTGGGTCAGTAGGCTCTGAGTCAGGAGGCACTGGCAGGTCAGACAACCCTAGTGGGTCAGAAGGCTCTGAGTCAGGAGACACTGATAGGTCAGACAATCCCCAGTGGGTCAGGAGGCTCTGGGTCAGGAGGCACTAGTGGATCAGACAACCCCAGTGGGTCAATAGGCTCTGGGTCAGGAGGCACTGGCAGGTCAGACAACCCCCAGTGAGTCAGCTTTTGCATCTGTAACTCTGGTGGTGGCGGCAGCGGCCACTCTTGTAGCTCAGGTGGCAGCATTGATGGCTCTTTTAGCTCTGGTGATGGCGGCGGCCATTCTTGGAGTTCAGGCAGAACTGAGAAGTCACACAGTTCTGGCAGCACTGGGAAGTCACATGGTTCTGGTGGCCATCAGTGGGACTCATGTGGCGGCTCTGGCCACTTGTGATACTCGGGTGGTGGCTCTTGCCATTCAGAAAATTCAGGAAGCTCTGGTGGCCGCTGTTTTGGGGGATTCAGGAGGATCTGGCAGCATCTGTGGCTCTGGAAGTGACCGTGGCTCTGGGCAGCGGTGGTGGCTCTAGCGACAGAGGATCTGGCAGTTTTTTTTATTTTGTGAGCTGATAAGACTGGAGGCGGCCATCTTGTGACATGAAGAACTGGCAATGGTTATATATTCAACAGTTCAACAGATCACTGGAACAGCGCAAAGTTCCATCCTGCTTCAAATGCTCCACCATCATCCCAATACCAAAGAAACCAAAGATCACAGGACTCAATGACTACAGACCTGTTGCCTTAACATCTGTGGCCATGAAGTCATTCGAAAGACTGGTGCTAGCTTATCTGAAGGACATCACTGGACCTTTGCTGGACCCCCTGCAGTTTGCCTATAGAGCAAACCGGTCTGTGGATGATGCAGTCAACATGGGACTGCATTATATCCTAGAACATCTGGACAAACCAGGGAACTACGCAAGGATACTGTTTGTGGACTTCAGTTCTGCCTTTAACACCATTGTTCCATCACTGCTCGAGAACAAACTGACCCAGCTGTCTGTCCCTAGCTCTGTCTGTCAATGGATCACCAGCTTTCTGACAGATAGACAACAGCTAGTCAGAATGGGCAAAATCACATCCGACAGCCGCACCATCTCCCTGTACACAAACGACTGCACTGCAAAAGACCCCTCCATTAAGCTCTTGAAGTTTGCGGATGACACTACTGTTATCGGCCTCATCCGGAACGGTGACGAGTCTGCATACAGACAGGAGGTGGAGCGGCTGGCTTTATGGTGCAGATACAACAACCTGGAGCTGAACACGCTCAAAACAGTGGAGATGATAGTGGACTTTAGGAGAAACCCCCCTGCACTCCCCCCACTCACCATCATGAACAGCACTGTGGCTGCAGTAGAGTCATTCAGGTTCCTGGGCACCACCATCTCTCAGGATCTGAAGTGGGACATTCACATAGACTCCATTGTAAAGAAAGCCCAGCAGAGACTGTACTTCCTTCGTCAGCTGAGAAAGTTCAACCTGCCACAGGAGCTGCTCGTACAGTTCTACTCAGCTGTCATCCAATCCATCCTCTGCACTTCAATCACCGTCTGGTTCAGCTCAGCTGCCAAAACCGACCTCCGTAGACTACAGCGAATAGTCCGGACTGCTGAACGAATCACTGGCACTACCATTCCCACACTTCAAGAACTGTACTCTTCCAGAGTGAGTAAAAGGGCTCGTAAAATCACTCTGGACGCCTCACACCCAGCACACTACCTGTTCGAACTGTTACCGTCTGGTCGACGCTACAGAGCACCAAGCACAAAAACAGATAGACACAGGAAAAGTTTCTTTCCTCAGGCCATCTACCTCATGAACAGTTAAATATTCCCCTACTGTGCAATAAACGTGCAATACTTTCTCATACGCACTTGTACACAGCACCTTATAACCTGTATATTTACAACATATCTGTACATACATTCAACATCCAGATCTTTTTGACTAACTGCATCTCTGTTTAATGTTTATTGCCTTTTCTTTCTTGTATTTAATTTTGTGTTGTCACTCGTCACTTTATGTACACTGAAAGCTTCTGTTGCCAAAACAAATTCCTTGTGTGTGTGAAGCACACTTGGCAATAAAACTGATTCTGATTCTGATTCTGATAGTGAGTTTATGGCAGGAACTTGGTGGGCTTTAGGACCGTTGGTGCATCAACCAGAGTCCCCTTTGTGAAAATGTTGACCGGAGTGAGATCTGCAGCAGCTGAACTGGGCATATACTATACCAATAAGACATGTCTGAGAGCATTGCAGTGGAGTCCTTTACAAGCCCTGCTGCTGGCAGGCCTTGCTGTGTACTGTTGTACATATATTACTCCTACTACGTTGGATTATCTGTATGCTACCATTTGTCCCTGCTTGAAGCTTGCCTGCCTGACTAATCTTAATAATTGTATTTGGATCCGCACCTCTATTGCCAACCCCAGTCATTGTTACAGAAAGGCTACAGGTGCGTGCTGTATTTCTGTTGTCAGTATTGCCCTCTAATATTAATCAAAAATTAAATTTCATAATTTCACAGTCAAAAATAAAATGAAATGAAAAAAGTTAAATAAAATAAAGATCTCAAACTGTTGCCTGTGGCCTTCCGTTGCTTAAGTATATAATCGCTTCTATATCTGATGGTCATATAGCCTGCAACACGTGCACTCTCATATTTATTTTTTTATTTTGGGAAGAGTAAAATTGACATATATGGTTTCAACAACCAGATGCATTTAAATCTGAATCAAAAGAGTACAATACCAGACAAGGGACTGCAGAAAAACTGGGCTTAAAAACACAAACTGATTAACTGAAACAGGCCAAACTTATAAAACTAATGACAGTGGGAACAGAACAAGTGAAAACTAGGTCAAGCTATAAAGTCCATAAATGTAACAGTGAAAGAAAGCTTCAGTAAATATTTAGGTGTGTAAACAGTTGTTACAAACAGGATGGTGTCAATGTTTTTTTTTCCAGTTGCCATTATGTATGGTGGCCTAGTTGTGCTCAACACAAGAAACTTCTAAAGCAAACATGAGTTCACAACACAACGCAATTAACTTTTTTCCTGCCAGTTTTTTTTTTTTTTTACAGTTGCAAGCCACTGCCAGCATTTTTAATGATTTTTACCTAAATTTGACAGGCCTCAGAATATGCTCAGAGTATGCTATTGATATATATCAATATTACATATAAAAATAATGAACCCACCCTCTGCTGTTTTTTTGTTTGAAAGCAGACTGTTGGTTCTTTCAAACAGAACCAACATGGGTTGTTTACACCCACTCAAAGGGGAAATGAAGCACTCAATGAAGTCATGTTTATATTATTTTGTATATATAACAAACTTGATTAATGTAACCATTTAGCAGAAAACGGCATGTTTTACTATAGATTTTAGAACTAGGGCGCTGCCATCTTTGAATATCGCTGTGTCTGATGTCACGGGGTTGGATCCATTCCCTCAGCTGAACAGATACAGTGGAAGTAATAAACTGAACATGGAGACTGTAAAGCCTAATTGAACCCAATGCCTGAAGTTGTGGGCGTGGAGCTGGTGCAAATACAAGCATCAGATTTATGTGTAATATAAAAATGTGTATATTTATTCTATTTTTCTTTTTTCCCCTTTAATTTATTGATCATTTGATGTGCTTTGGTCCACTCTGTATTATGCTGCCTGCCTGACTGCCTGTCTGGGTTTTAACCATGGTTTCAACAAGGTCTGGTACTGGCGTAATGGGGTGGGTACTTTCCCTTTTTTTACTACTACAGCTGCTCGCCTCCTTTTGTGTTCAAACCAAACTAAGATCAGCAAGGTTTTTCACATGGCAGGTTTTTACATCCTTTATGCATCCACAAAGACATGACTTAGTAAAGCGTGAAGTTATGTATACTTTTAATTGTTGCAGTAGTCTGAATGTAAATCCCCTTGTCAGGCAGTGCTGGAGCAGCGAGAGAGAGAGTGGACCAAAGTGCGTCAAACGAACGGTATTAACAATATACACAACTTAAATGCTTTTATTTGTTGTATTTGCACCAGCTCTGCGATGCACGTCCACAACTTCATGCATTGAGTTAAATTAAACTGTCCAGTCTATGTGTTCAATCTATTACTACCATGGTTGAAACCCACACAGGCAGTCAGGCAGCATAATACAGAGAGTGGACCAATGTGCATCAAATGATCGGTCATTAAAAGGGAAAAAAAAAAAAAGAATAAATATATATTTTTATATTAGATACACATCTGATGCTTGTATTTGCACCAACTCCATGTCCTTAACTTTACTCATTGGGTTCAATTAGGCTTTACAGTCTCCGTGTTCAGTTCATTACTTGCATTGTATCTGTTCGGCTGAGGAAATGGAACCAACCCCGTAACATCAGACACAGCGGCATTTCAAGATGGAGGCGCCCTAGGTCTAAAAGCTAAAGTAAAACATGCAGTTTTTTTCTAAATAATTACATTAATCAGGTTTGTTTAATATAATTTCATTAATGAGGAATCCAATGTACAAAATAATGTAATCTTGACTGAGTGCATCATTTCCTCTTTAAATGCAGGTTGGTTTCATGAAAAATGTAAAAAAAATAAAAAATAAATGCTTTACAAAAAAAACACAAACACACACACACACACACACACACACACACACACACACACACAAAAACTACAGTTGCCGCAAACAGAACATCAAAATCTTGACAAAAAGATTGTATGTTGAATGACTTTGAGTGTAAGATTAACTTTCTATTTTCACCCAATTGACAATGACACTGCTGTCCAAACTGAATTTAAAATGATGTTACAGCTTTGTAATAAATTCTTGACTAATATTTGATGTCCTGCTGGGAAACACCTTGTGTAGTGGATATAGTTAGTACAATGGACGAATCACTTTTTAAATGTTAGAAGTATTAAAAGGTGCTCTGTAAAGCAAGTTTTGTTATAGGCAATAATGAGTTCAGTACGTGGAAATGGCCATACACAGGCTCAAACACCGTTTTTTCTTCATTCTCATGGAAATTAAGCGAGTGTAAAACCCTGGTGAAAAATAGGCCATCAGAACACATTGCAGACGTTTGGGCAACTCACAGGCCATGTCCTCAAGATTTGCATGCACTTCAGGTCAGATTCTATGTCATCTGGACATGACAAGCAGCTACATCATCAGATCAGCAGCCATAACACAGACTGATATGTTGCTCTGGGATCTTTAATATGCATGCCCCAGGGTGCTTTGATAAGCCACAACATTTCCTAGAGAGCCAACAATAACTGTTTTCCTCCCTTAGCTATTTTTAAGTTTATCAAAGTTTATAATTAAACTTACTATGTATGTGAGACTCTTATTTTGAAATCAGGAGACAAAGATTATATGACCCATGAGCCATCTGTTCATATGGTTTTCATGACGCCAAATATAGTATATACAGATTCTAAATTTATTCAACTCCACCCTGAGGCATAAGGTATGTTTAGTTGTATCTTGTTAATTTATCATGTCAATTGGGAAATTTGCTATGTATGTTTCAACATGTAGACTGCTGAGTATAAAGCCTCATTCACACTACAAGCAACTTGCAGCGGCAAAGTAACAAGCTAGCGTTCATTTTAATGAAGAGTGAGTGACTTCCAGCGACCTCCATCTACGCGTCAGTGACCATTGGCGACCAGGGGGGCGTTTCAAGCAACGCGACTAAGTTGAGAATCCTTCAACTTTACGCAAATGAAGAGCAACTTTCTTGAGCGACAGGCAGCCAACAGGAGCACCAGTAGATCCTCTCTCAGCTCGCTCAGAGGCCGGTTGTATTCGTGCTGTTTAGACCTACATTGCTTTTTTTAAAGCAGGTCACCACCCAGAGCAACATGCAGCTACAAAATCGCTCCTAGTGTGAATCTGGCATAGGTGTGGACTTAGCATAAAATGCATGTTTAAAAACTGTCAATCGCTCAGCCCTTACTGATATTTTTCTCACTTTTCTCATTATTCACGATCATTCTAAAATATGGTCATTCGGGAGCTTTTGATTCCAGTCATATTTTATGGAAAATAAATGAGCATTAAATGGTTACTGGAAATGTTTTGAATTTACCTAAGCTACATACCTACTATATATAAGAGAATAGTTTAACTTATTGAATCAATGCATTATATGGCACTTGCCATGGAAATATTATTTTACAGTAGACCAGTTATATTGTCTCAAACTTAGTTGAAAAGTATGAATATTTGTGACCTAAAATAATTTGCTGACTTGTCTTTGTTGTGACTCTCTCTGGTGGACTACACTGTTGTAAAGTTACTTTTATAGTAATATATTTCCATCTTGAGTTGTTTTTAAAAAAGAAAAAAAAAGTTAAATGTGTAAATGGAAAGATTACTGTTTTGCATAATGTAATGTGATTACTGCCAACATAAGCATGAAAATCGTTTTCAATTAATCATGCAGCCCTACTTCAGCAGTGAATATTTTTCATTTCATTTAGCACTGTACAGTTTAAATTCATTAAAAGAAATGAAACTTTTTTTGTCAAAGTGAAATCGCCACCTTAGAATTATAAGGTTCTATCTGACATTTTAGTCAAAATTGAGTTATTGAGTTCTCCCCTGTTCAACCTTTATATGCTCCCTCTGAGCCAAATAATGAAAAAGAACCAAATCTCCTACCACAGCTATGCTGATGACACTCAAATCTACTTAGCCTTATTGCCTAATGACTACAGCCCTGTTGACACCCTCTGCCAATGCATTGATGAACAATTGGATGTGCCAAAATTTTCTTTAGTTAAACAAAGAGAAAACTGAAGTCATTGTGTTTGGGAACAGAGATGAGGTTCTCAGGGTGAATGCGTACCTTGGCACTAAGGGTCAAACAACAACAAAATAAGGTCAAGAATCTTGGTGTGACTCTGGAGTCAAATCTGAGTTTCAATAGTCATGTCAAAGCAGTTAGTAAATCAGCATACTATCATCTCAAAAACATTGCAATAATCAGATGCTTTGTTTCCAGTGAAGACTTAGAGAAACTTGTTCATGCTTTTTTCAGCAGCAGGGTGGATTACTGTAACGGCCTCCTCACCGGCCTTCCC
>CAIGQZ010007683.1:347628-362141 GCA_903798205.1 Danio tinwini
TGAGAATCATGAGGTCAAAGAGCTTAGAGACAGAATTGTGGCAAAACACAGATCTGGGCAAGGTTAAAAAAAAATCTGCTGCACTTAAGGTTCCTAATAATCCTATAATCCTTAAAGAAAAGATGTTTGGGATGTCCAGAACCCTTCCTAGAGTTGTCTATCCAACCAAACAGATCTATTGGGGGAGTAGAGACTTAAGCCCTGCTCACACTGTGAGATTTCAGCCGCAATTTTGTCATCTGAAATAAATTTAGGAAATCCTAAAAGATTCCTGAAATCCTGGGCTAAAATCTGTGGTCTTTGTTCATTGGTTTGACATGTTCACAGACAGCCGCTTTGTGCCAGTTGCGATCAGATTTTTTCTCAGATGAAGTTCTGGCAGTGTCAGAAGATTTCAGACACTTTCCTGCAGTGTGACAACAACTGTGTTGAATGTCAATCCAAGAACCAATAGGAGCTCTAAATTTGATGACGCGATTCATGCGTCAATTTAAATGACCGCGGAGAAATTTCACAACTGTTTTTTTCTTCCTGGTTTTATTATTGAGACACGCTGTGTGAAAAATTGTCGCTACAGTTTGTTTACATTTGCTGTGAGGAATCATTTCAGAACACGGGATCGTGAAAGTGTTGCTGGTGGATGACGTCAAACTCCAGAAGCATTTTCTTTCATGTTTGGTGCATCTTCATTGTCGTTCAGTCTGACTTTATGATGGCTGAGATTATACAGTGTGACGCGAGAGCCATGTTCGTGCAGTCTGACATGCTACAATCGTTCAAGATTATAAAAAATCTCACAGTGTGAGCCGGCCTTTAGATGAAGATTAGAACATTTTTCTGTGTAACTTATGCTGAAATCCCTGGTATTAAGTAATCCAAATAGGTTTACATACTTTGTTTTGCAACCATATTGTTCATAATATTAGTTCATTATTAGTAAATAAACGTGTGCAATAAATTCTATTTTAATTTGTGTATTTGCATGCAAGAATGTGATTAGTCGCAGACAATCATGCAATTAGTTGTGATTAAAGAACCCTATGAACCGTTTGCGGCATTTGCGCAAAACTTTGGTACACTGATAGAGGACAGTCGGATCTTTAACCCCAACAAATTTGTACTCTCTAACTCAAACTCTCTAGCGCCACCACTTGTCCAAATTTCACTTATGTTTATCTTTATAATTATTGAACCGAATGGGCTACAATCTAAATTCTGAAATGGGCTACAATCTTAATTTTTCCTCTGATTCCTTGGCTCAAGTCAATTCAAACACAACCGATGATGTCATTTTCCATCATGAACATTTTTTCACAATTTCTAATTTTTCGTAAAACCTATTTGAACGAACTTATCTCAGGCCGTTTGTCCGATGATTTTAAGTCTGTCATTGTCACCTCACACTGACCACACCGTAACAATTTAGTGACCTATGGGTCAGGAGTTATAAGACATTCAGTAGCCATTATTAATGAAACTTACAAATTTGGTAATAACTTTTGACTGCATACTATATGCTTATTTTGATGAAATTAAATTGGTCTCAAATTACTCTCTGGATCATGCCGACAACCAACACCGACACCAATTATGCCAATCTGTTAAATGTCCTGTCCGCTATTTTGATTTTGTTCAAACCATTTTTTTTTACTTCTTCTAGACCGTTGGTCCAATCTTTACCAAATTTAACTCGGATTATCTTTAGACCATGTAGACCAAAAGTTATGGTTCATGTTCTTGTTGTTGTTCATGTTCATGCTCATATTCATGTTGATAGACAAAACTGTTGTCATTTAGCATATGCACAAACTTGATGTAATGCTGCCAGATGACATTACAGGCTGAATCACTGCAATGGTTTGAAGTATTGAAACCAAACTTAATGTGTGTGATCCAGACCTGACTTTGACCAAACTACGTCAGTTTAATCCACCTTCTGGGAAAAAAATTGACGAACAATTAAATTCTATCAATAGAAATCATACAAAATTTATCAAATGACTTGTCTAGTCATTATAATACTTGTCTTATTATGACTTGTCTATTGTCATGAGACTGGTCTTGCAGATTCCTTGGATCATACAGAGAACACTGATATAATTTATTCCATAATTGATACGACTTCCGGTCCCTCATCTTGAACTAGTTTAAAAATCTGTTGTTTTGAATTCTACATAGATTTCCACCAAATTTGGCTCAGATCTTGTTGCCAAAAAGTTATAGAATTTTCCCATTGCTTTATGACGTGACCGCTGGGCTGCTTGGCCCCGATAATTGCTGCTTGCAGCTATATTTGAGTTTGTATTCATCTCACACAGTCACGGTATGGGATGACAGTTCAGTTCATGCACTCCCACAATGAATACAGTCAGTCCAGAAGTGCAACCACTGAAGTTAGAAAAGACCACAGCAGTACAACAACTTAGCAGCTATTCATAAAGAATGCGTCTCTGCATCTGAAAACATGAGATGCAGTGTCAACTTGGTACACAGAAGCTCACAACACTTGCCCCGCCTTCGAGTTCTTCTGATTGGTCCACTGCTGTGTAACTGAAATTAATGAGCACTGCTTCATAAAAGGTGAAACTGTTTTATAATGCTCATGCATGTCTGTCAAACCCATAGAAAAACAACAGAAAGATATATAATATTTTGCAAGCAAGTCTGAGTCCTTTTTCTACACATGTGAGAGGTTGAACAGTTGTTGTCAACTGCACCAGCTGTTATAAATGGACCTCCAGTCAGTGCTAGCATTTGCAATAAAAGAAATTCTGGTTTGGAAGCTTACTGAATGTATGCACAATTTCTTTTGTTAGGAGAGGGTTGGGCTCAATCTTTGAATGTTTAATAGGCAGTGTAATTGTAAAAGTTGATTTATCATTATTCTTTTTAGAGTTATGTTTTCCAGTGATGGGTTGCAGCTGGAAGGGCATCCACTGCATAAAACATATGCTGGATAAGTTGGCGGTTCATTCTGCTGTGGCGACCCCAGATTAATAAAGAGACTAAAAGAAAATGAATGAATGTTTAGAGTTAGTAGGTGGAGTGTTTTTTAATAGAGAGAAGAGTCTTTCTACAGGTGCTTTTTAAAAGTGTTAGGAGACAATGATGATCAGGTAAATGGTGTCACAGCACACAGTTAATCAAAGACTTCTGCATAATAGCCGAAAACCTAATGACCCAGCTGGATCCTCATGGTAACTGTACACCATTGCCAACAATTCATGAAATGGTTCCAAGATCATCAGAATTGGATCACTAATGATTGGAAAAAGTAACCTGGTCTGATGAACCAAGATTCCTAGTGCATCACACCAGCGGTTGCTTTTCTATTCTGTGCCCAATGTTTTCTTGGGATATATTAAGCCTCTGTAACACAGTTCAAACCTCACACATAAAGGGAAGGAGGTGGGAACTAATGAATTCTCAGCAAGCTTTAATAATAAAATAAACTAATAAATAAAGTGGCAGCCCCTCATGGACGACTGGCCCTCTCTTTCACTGTCATCACTCCTCTTATCCTTCTGGAGCTCCTTCATGGATCTCAAGACCAGTGTAGCTGTGACACACAAGTGACCCTCAATAATACTTGTCCCAGCAGCCTTACGCCCGATTCACATGTGGCGTCAGAGCATCAACTCGTCCTAATCACTGTGAATGGGTGATGTGAAGTGTTGCCGAACCGAATTGTGGATTCATCTGCACCACGTCGGCAACCTTCCTTGCTGCAGAAGTTGGGAATTTCTCAACTTTAAGTGCCAACAGAAGCATCAGCCAATCACATTGCTTTATGCAAATACTCCAGCTCAGACAGTACCCAATTGCGATTTAATTTAATTTGCTGATGCTGCTATGATGATTGGATCATGCTTCAGACATGCCTTTCACCAAGCTCTGAGGATGAAGCTTTGTGTAAATGTACAGTTACTCCACTCCCAAGGATCTATGCCCCGCCCCACTCGTCACAGCCCTGTTATCTTAACAGCACAATCCCTGACAGCTCTCAGGTGTCTGAATATTTTTGCAGACCAAGCGTACCCATTCATGGCAAGAGGAAAACGCACCATTTAAGGAAAATGTAGATGAATTTCTGTTATTCAAAATTCACATTACATGAACCTAACTGAACTCTGAAACCAGGTTTACAACTGTCACCATGACTCCACAATTTATGAGAAATGGAAATCCTGATGTTGACATTATAATACCAGATATTACAGACTTATTGCCACTTGAGTAAATCAATGCCTTGCCTGTTTTATTCTGGTTATAAGGTGGATGGTTAGTAGGGATGCCACAATTCTCAATATGAAATTGAACCATTCGGTACGACATTCACGGTTCATTATGCGCTTGTGAATTGCGTTTTTTTTTTTTGGTTTTATGTTTTTTATGTAATTTATGTGCGTTTTATTTCTCTCCGAATTGACTGTCTGTGTGTGCCTGTAAGTCTACGAGCTGAGATGAGGAAACTCCTCCCCACGAGTAAATATTCAATCTGTATACTCTAAAGTTAGGGGGCGCTCAACCATCATTCCACGTACACGTATAGACTAATCGAACAGGAACACTTCCAACATGACTGCACATCTGCGGTGCCATCACCCAGTTATATCACTGTCTGAAGGCAGAGAAGGTAATAAAGTTCTCCAAAAAAAACAACAATCTCTTGCTGAATCCTTCCAGCAAACATACCCAACTGTTTCCGAAAGACACATAAAAATAACACAGACAGTGTTAAGTTTACTTAAAATGGTGGATTTATATTTACTGAAGTACAAATATGTTTATTTGAAATGGTCAATTTATGTTTATTAACTTCACATGAATGTTTATTTTCAAAATATAGGAATTTATGTGTTGCCCAGTTTGTACATGGGCTACCAGCAGCTGTGAGATTTCGATGTAGATTTTTTTAATTATACAATACACTAGGAACTAGTGTATCTTTTTTGGCTTTAAAGTAAAATAAAAAATTATTGCAATAAATTGTTTTTTTTTTATCTTTCTTACTGTTCCTATTGCCTAAGAATCACAAAAAATAAAAAAAACACTTATGTGTCAAGCCATCAGAACCAAACCGAAAACCGTTTTAAAAAGTCGAGGTATGTTTTGAACCGTAAGCTAACTGTATTGTTGCTTGTCATCCCTAGAGTGTTAAGTCTGATCAGTGTATACAACAAAATGATTAGCAAACACTATTATGATGCATACTTAGGATTGGCATATTGCAAAAAAGCATAAATGGGAAAAAAAATATGACATTTGTTCACAGAGGGTTCACAACCCACTTCTAGTACAATTTTTGTAATAGAAACACAAAACTATTGCTCACATTTTGATTTCAGCAATTACCTTTGAATAACAGCAGGCAACGTGTTTATTATTTGGAATCCTGATAGTTAATCATTAGCAATATTAGCAAACTAGAAAGTGAAAGCAAAAAATAAAGCGATAAGCGAAAGCAAAAATCTGAATGAAATACACACGTACAATATAAAGAGTGCAGTCAGGCATGACTAATGGCCCATTTCCACTGAGTGGTACGGTACGGTGTGGTTTGGTTCCGTACGTACCACTTTTTTTTAGAACCCCGTTTGACAGGGTACCAAAAGGTGGAGCTACACACGCAGCTGAACGCTGATACAGAGATACGTCACGAGCTTGTGGAGCTAGCCAAAATGAAAACAATGAAACCGCCATGTTTTAAATACACAGCGAGACATAATAACGAGCCATGGATGACCTGAGCTCAAACAAACCTTGTCGTTGTCTTGATGTACAGCCACAAAGCCAAGAAGAACAAAATCCGCCGTGTCCTGTTGTTGTTTTATGAGGCCGTCTAAAAGTGCGAGCAGTTAACTGATGATAATAACATGTGTGTGATTACTGAAGTGTCTCTGACATCTGATCCTTTCAGAAAAGAAAAGGACCAAGGACAGAGAAAACAGGCCAAAGATGAGCTAAGGAGTACTTACAGCTGGACTGTTGAAATAAGTTAGCTGCGATGCTAACACAGTGAGCTCACGGTGGTAGTATTTAATATTTACGGAGGTAGTATTTAATATGATTCGTGGAGTTTGATTGCGACGACTAGTAATTAAAGTGAAAAGAAAAACTGAACTTAGGCAAGCTAAGCAGAGCCGGCGAGCTAAGCTACAGCTACACTCGGCAAGAGAGCAACAGGAAACAGCAGGAGAGAGCAACAGCAGCTAGTGACAGCATCATTGTTCGTTATGATTTTTTAAAAATGTTAGTAAGTTAGTAAGCTTTTTAATATTTAAAACCATTAACTAACAGTTAGTTTAAGCGATAAAAATAGCTAAACTTTGCCATTGTTATCTTCCCCCTGTGACCCAGGAACATTTCTGTGACCTAGGATTCCACTTCCTAAGGTGGATTTATTGAGATGAAACTAAATCTACAAAGGAATCTGATTGTTATTAGTGCAAACAGTTTGTAGACCTGCCATTCTTAGTAAGGGGCTGTGTTTTTTGTGGCTTTTTGTCTTTATGGTAATTATTCAGAAAAAATGTACTGCTGCAGTCACGTTTTAATAAATGATTATTGCTTTTTATACTGCACTAATATTGTTAAGGTGGTAATTTATTTTTACATTTATTATACAAATTGTGTGACGCATTAATATGTTAAATAATTGAAGAAATTACCTGTGTTTAAAAGAATAACACACTGGTGGAGTTCAAAATAACTAAATGTGCTGTCCTTAACTAGACACACAGATGTGTTAAAAAGAAGTCCGGTTTTTATTTCTTGCTATTTACTGTTAGTTAGTTTACTGTTAGTTTTCTGTTATCTGTTTTAAGAGTGCAGGATGTCATCTCACCTGAAAAGCAATCTCACACATCTTCTCCACCCACTCATTGGTAACATTTTTTTCAGCTGCAAAGACAAACGTCTTGTCATTGGTCTCCACACAGAAGGCAGCCATGGTTTCTTTGGGGCAGCTTTCGGTGACAGCAGGAAGTATGCTGATGCATTCTGACAGACGTATGATCTTCTTGTCCATTTTCTTTGTGCTAGGTTTATCACTGGCACTACCCGAGCAATCATAAAACTCAAGTCGAGCAATACCATTTTGACTGGCTGGGTAGAGTACGAACCAGTTCTTCTTCCATTTCTAAAGAGGAGAGAGTGAGAAAAGGAAGTTGTTACTCTTTTAAGAAGTTACCTTTTTTAATGAAACTATTACTTACTTGTGGGTTTTAGAAAATATGGGGTTAAACCTCTGTCAATAAGAGGAACTTGACATTGTCCAGATGGACAACAAACTCTATGCGTGTATGTGTTTGTGAGGAAGAGAAGGATTGTGAGTCAGTTCCTCACAATGATACTCGTTCATTAACGAATGAATATGGAAATTTTTTACGACTAAATCATCAAAACTTTCATACTTACATTTATTTTAAAATGTACAAAAAATCAAGAACAGCTTATACCACATGCACGCAATAATCATGTATGCGCAGGGCCAATAAACATGGAAATTGTACATAACTACAAATAATTACATATGTTATTTACAGCGTGAATGTAAAGTAATTAGACATATATTACAGTTATATACGTCAAGACCATGATACGGTGTGGTTGCCTACACTGTAAAAAAATATCTGTAAATTGACAGTTTTCTGTATTTTGAAATGCATGTTTATGCTTTTGAATTGCATTATGGGACAATGATCTTTCCTCCAAAAGCTTTTGATGTTGAAAAGTTTGAGAAATTGACTTTTATTGATATTTTTAATAGTTTTAAGTTATTTATTGTCTGGGTTGGTGGTGTACATTACAGCACAAAAGCTTGGTAATGAGCTGCCAGTACATTTTCTGTTATTTTACAAACTTAGTATTCTATATATTATTTCTTAAAGAATATCTTGTCTCAAACTACTAGAATGTCAATAAAAGTCACTTTTTCAACATTAAAAGTAGACAGACCAAAGATAAAACTCTCATAATGCAATTCACACCCGCAAATAAACAGAAAACACATTTTGTACAGTCTAGGCTAGCATCACAAAACACGTAAAAAGCGTTTTATGAAAAAAAAAAAATTCTGAAGTCAACAAAAATGCAGTGCATTTGAACTGAAATCATGTTCCACATCAAACATTGTAACATTAATTACCATTAAAAGTTATTTTTCTTTTGTTTCTGTGCCATTTTAGACTCTTCTTATTTCTTCTTATTTTTTGAATTGAAATTGGTCGTAGTGTATGTGTGAATGAGTGTGTATGGATGTTTCTCAGTACTGGGTTACAGCTGGAAGGGCATCCGCTGAATAAAGGGACTAAGCAGAAGGAAAATGAATGGATGAATGAAGTTACACTTTACCAAGTCAGTCTAATAACAAAAAAATGCATTGTCTATAAAAAAATATTTTACAGATTATCCGAAAAGTATTCAATTCAATTCAATTCATCTTTATTTGTATAGCGCTTATACAATGTAGATTGTGTCAAAGCAGCTTCACATGGAAGTTTATAGTGAATTGAAAAGTATTCATAGCGCTTCACTATTTCCACATTTTTTTATGTTACAGCCTTATTCCAAACTGGATTAAATTCATTTATTTCTTCAAAATTCTACACACAATACCCCATAATCACAATGTGAAAAAATATTTTTTTAAATTGTTGCAATTTTATTAAAAATAAAAAAACCTGAAAAATCACATGTACAGTGTGATATATACACAGTATATATGTATACACAGATATATACAAAGTATACACAGCCTTTGCAGTGAAGCTCTAAATTGAGCTCAGGTAAATTCTGTTTACACTGATCATTCTTTAGATGTTTCAGCAGCTTAATTGGAGTTCACCTCGAGGCACAAGGCTGGGGAAGGTTACAGAAAAAATTCAGCTGCTCTGAAAGTTACAATGAGCACTGTGGCCTCCATCATCCGTAAGTGGAAGATGTTTGGAACCACCAGGACTCTTCCTAGAGCTTGCCGGCCATCTAAGCTGAGTGAATGGGGGAGAAGGGCCTTAGGGAGGTGATGAATAACCCGATGGTCACTCTGTCTGAGCTCCAGCATTCTTCTGTGGAGAGAGAAGAACATTGCAGAAGGACAACCATCTGTGCAGCAATCCACCAATCAGGCCTGTGTGGTAAAGTGGCCAGACAGAAGCCACTCCTGCCTGTAATTTGCCAAAAGGCATCAGAAGGACTCTCAGACCATAAGAAACAAAATTCTCTGGTCTGATGAGACTAAAATTAAACCCTTTGAAGTGGATGCCAGGCGTTACGTTTGGAGAAAACCAGGCACCGCTCATCACCAGACTAATAGCATCCCTGCAGTGAAGCATGGTGGTGGCAGCATTATGCTGTGGGGATGTTTTTCAGCAGCAGGAACTGGAAGACTAGTCAGGATAGAGGGAAAGATAAATGCAGCAATGTACAGAGACATCCCAAATGAAACCCTTCAGAGTGCTCTTGACCTCAGACTGGGGCCATCTTCCAGCAGGACAATGACCCAAAGAACATAGCCAAAATATCAATGGAGTGCCTTCGAAATAACTCGGTGAATGTGCTTGAGTGGCCCAGTCAGAGCCCAGACCTAAATCCTATTGAACATCTCTGGAGAGATCTGAAAATGGCTGTACACCGTTGCTTCCATCCTGACAGAGCTTGGGAGGTACTGCAAAGAGGAATGGGCAAAAATTCCCAAAGACAGGTGTGCCAAGCTTGTGGCATCATATTTAAAAAGACTTGAGGCTATAATTGCTGCCAAAGGTGCATCAACAAAGTATTGAACAAAGGCTGTGAATACTAATGTACATGTGATTTTTCAGGGTTTTTTTTTTTATAAATTTGCAATAATTAAAAAATATATATATATTGTTTCACATTGTCATTATGGGGTATTGTGTGTATAATTAACACTGACAATTAACACTGATATCATTAAATAAAGTGTTTTTTCATACTTCATTGTAAACATGTATTTTTTTATATGAATAATGTATTATGTAGCCCTTGTTGAATGTAATCTGCAGTTGCATTAATGTGTGAACATTTTTACATTACATCTGTACAGCATAAGACTTGGACTGAATCACTTAATTCATATGGTATATATCATATTGAACCATCAGTATTAAAGGACTTTGAGTAAATCTGGACAAACATCTCCAGTTTATTAAACATATCTCGATGTGTTAATGAAATGACAAGAAAAGTACACTCCAATGGATTTGTAATAAGACGATTATGTGTAAATGATGACAGATTTTTTTTGTGAATGCACCCTTTAATAATACAATTTAATGACAATTTTTCACAGCACAAATTCTGTCCACAGTTTTACATTCCTAAATTTAGTGCAGTGAAGTGGAGTGAAGTAAGTGTTGTAAGGTATAGTTACCATGCTCGAAAACGCGTGCGCACGCACGCACGCACGCACGCACGCACGCACGCACACACACACACACACACACACACACACAGTGAGTGTATAGCCAGAGCAGTGGGCAGCTGTTGCTTCCAGCACCTGGGGAGCAATTAGCAGTTAGGTGCCTTGCTCAAATTGGGTAAGAAAGATGGAGAGACCGTGACTCAAACATGAACCTTTGGATTACCAGTCCAACTCGAACTCCCTAATTATTAGGTCACAACATGTAAAGTCCATCTCCCTCAATAAATGCATATAAATATGGCATTTGGCCAAAGTAGAAATGGTCATTCCCAGCTGATCCTGGTTTCATCATTCATTCATTCTCTTTTCAGCTTAGTCCCTTTATTAATCAGGGGTCGCCACAGCGGAATGGTCCGCCAACTAACCCAGAAAATATTTTACGTCGCGGATCCACACACATACACTATGGCCAATTTAGCTTATTCAAGTCACCCACAGTACATGTTTTTGGACTTGTGGGGGAAACCGGAGCACCCAGAGGAAACCCACACAAACACCGGGAGAACATGCAAACTCCACACAGCAATGCCAACTGACCCAGCCGGGGCTCAAACCAGCGACCTTCTTGCTGTGAGGTGACAGTGCTACCCACTGCGCCACCGTGACACCTCGATCCTGGTTTCTCTCAAGTTTTTTTTTATTTTACCTTCAGGCTTGCTTGACTTGAGATTAGTGGAGCTTTGCATCAGTGGAGTTGCTCTTCAGTGTTTTGGTTTTCAGTAGTGATATTTACTTTAAACTGAACTCGGGCTGCACGATACAGGAGAAATCTGAGATTGCGATATATATTGCGATATAATTTCACCAAATGAATTGAACAGCTCTATTTGAAACAATGTCATTAATTTGGATAAACTGGGGTGATCAAGTCTTTTTCTATGCGGTGCCTTTGCATAATTCATAATAAATTGCAAGCATATATAAATACAACAGAGCAAAGATGAAAGTGAAATAAGCAGCACTTTAAGGTTTTCTAAAGAGTCTAACAGTTTTTAGGTACAGACATTTAACAATCAATAAAATATAATAACATGGTCATCATTGTATAAACTGTTATATATCCTTGAAGCTTTAATAAATCATCTTATGCTGTGATATGATTATTGCGGATACACAAATTGCGATATCGATGCTCAAACGATATATTGTGCAGCCCTATACTGAACTGAGCTTCAACTGTGATGTCACAGAACTGAAGCAGTTTTAATTGACTAAAACTTCATCTGTGTTAAGCTGCTTTGACACAATCTACATTGAAATATAGATGAACTGAATTGAATGGAATAGACAGACTCAAGCAATTGACCATGGCACAAAAGTGACAAACAGCAGATGTCAGTTTGTAAGGAAGATCTTTGGGATTTTCCAGCACACTCACAGCACTGTTTCCTCTACTACTCTGCAGGTGTTTGTGTTCCTGTCCCTTTTCTTTTTTCCTGACTGGAAACCAAAAACAACCTTGGTTTAACCAAACACGTCACATGAATCACTAATAACACATATCTACTAAATCAATGGTCAAGTCAAGTCATATAGATTGAGTCATGAAGAAAAGCTTAAAGAATATCAATAACAATATTTTAGATTGTTGTGAAATGATCCAGCATATCAGGCTGGCAGGAGATAGTGGTGAAATGCTGATGTAGTTCTAGTTAAATTAAGGTCAGTTTGCTACAAGTGTCACAGTGTTAAAGTTCAGTTTAATACAGATGTTAAACTCAGTTCCTGGAATGCCACAGCCCTTGAATATTTAGTTCCAATCCTGCACCGACACACTTACCTGTAGTTTGTACCTTTAAGGACATAATTTGTACCACGGGAAACCAAAATGTATCTTTGGTTTTTAAAACCTGCAGATACAATATTGTACCTTCATCAAAGGTACAAATCTGATGATGGAGGTACCATGAAGGTACCATTACAGTGACAAGACACTTTGTATCTTAACAGTGTCAAACGTGTTCCTTCAAGAACTATTTAAAGGCATTTGGCTACATCCAAAATGTGTCGATTTATTTTTCAGTAAATATAAAACATCAAATACATTTTTAAACAATGTTTTAGTTTACAAAAAAGTTTCTTTCTGTGTAAATGCACCTTTTCCATTTACAATAAAGAATAAAAATACTTTAACATAAATCAAAAGATCTATTTTTTGTTTTTTTTGTTCTCCCATGTACAATATAAAACTCTCCCATTTTCACACAATACCTTTAAAATTATTTAAAAGTTCATTTAATTGACTTAATATTAAAATAGAAATAGAATTATACAAAAGTATTGTAATGACATATGCATAATGTTTGATTAGCTTTACAATACTAAAACGTCTGCATGAACACTTTGCATGTACTTTGCGCTTTTGCCAGCTCACGTGCGTAGTGGAAAGCAAAAGGATAGTGGATATCAATAACGAAAATGTATTTATCAGAACATGCTTACCAAATGTTTATTAAAAATGCCTTAAAAGTTTAGTTTACAATACCTATACTTTTGTTTTACCAGTTGTTTTGTATTATAGAACTTAATAATTAATGTTTTTAAGTTTCTTTAAACATATGCTTTTAATTGATGATTCATGTTTTAATATGGAAATTATTTATAAAATGACTTTGCCTTTCCAGTAATATTTATTTTCATAGATATTGTAATAAAGAAGGAGTTGTGCAACACATTTTCAAAGGTGCAAGTCATTATAAGAAAAGACCCATTGTGGCATAATTGGATGCTAGGCATGGGATGATAACTGGTTTCAAGGTTTTCCGTGGTTTTGGAAAAGTCAAGGTGTTAAAACCGCAAAATATTTTTATACCATTTCTAAGGTACATGTAGAGGCTTTTTTAAAGTGTTTTTTTATGTTTTGTAAGGAAATCTATGCTTTTGAGGCTAATGAAGAGAGCAGAAGTCAATGGTTTATTTTAAATGTAGCCTGACATGTTTACTGTTCTAAAATATTAAAAATGTTTCCTAAAATATAATATATTGTGTTAAATGGGGGAAAAAGTTTTTTTTTTTTTTTACTAAAACATCTAAAAAGAATTATTTTACAGCAGTAAACACAATACCATGATACAGTGAAACCCTGATATTTTTATCCAAGGTTATCATACCATCAGAAACTTGTACCGGCCCATGTCTATTGAATGCAAAAGATGCTGTATTCGCAAATGTTTGATGCGATATTCCAGTATCAAGTGGGATCTGCATTTAGAAACATAGCTACCGTTTTATTTATATAGCACCTTGTTTAGCCATATAAGGCAACACTTCAGGTGTATATGTAAATGTAAATTATGCAAACGACAAAAGTGACTCAAACAGTAACTTCCTCAAGTGTGCAACCAAAACTAACTACAGTAAGTCTGCTTTGCAATCCATATATGTAACTTTCAAATTGTATACAGCAGCTATGGACAATAATATTTTACAGCTATATGAACACATGCACATAGAAGCCCTTAACCTAAAATATTACCAATTGATAAAAATTAAACTGCTGGTAACAGCCTACTACTGGCAAAGCATAAAACAGTAAATGTTTATGAATATTTTGATATATACAGCCACACTGCACACTGATCATGTTAATATGTGGCTAATGTCACAGTAACGTGAATAATGTTGGTAGTGTTGTAGAGGTAGAAACATCTAGAGAAACTGATGAAAGAACATGACAGTTATTTTAAAACACTGAAACACTGAAAAGGAAAACTACTGGGAAAAAAAGGGGGGGGGGGTCAGTTCGGAAAAAACAGACAAATGAAAACATGGATCATGGAGAGATATTTGACTTTGATGTTTCTGATGATTCCATAACAGAAAGTGAGAATGAGTCAGTAAGCTCTGAATGTTTATACCCTTTTCCTGACTGAGATCTGTTCATAGAGTCTGCAAAAGTGTCAATGAAAGAAAAAGGGGTGGGGAGTCTCACAGACCAAAAAGTGTACAGGTTCAGGAAATTTGTTCATAAGTTGAGATCATGATGAAAATGCAATGGCTTAATCTTTCTTTCTTTCTTTCTTTCTTTCTTTCTTTCTTTCTTTCTTTCTCTTTCTTTCTTTCTTTCTTT
>CAIGQZ010007683.1:365490-377547 GCA_903798205.1 Danio tinwini
CACACTCACACTCACACTCACACTCACACTCACACATGTGCAAAATAATCAAATGGAGTGGATAGGGAAGTCCTTAGAGACCATGAGTTATTATGTTTTTCTTTATTGTTTTCTCGTGACATTGTCATATCAAATGTTATTTTCCTGTAATCCTGATTTCTTAAATTTTCTTGACCTATTTTTTTCTGCTTATTCTAAAATGTCCTAGACACTCATAAAATCACTTTTTAAAGTAATTGTAAATAACATGCGCAAAATAAACACCTTAAAGCACATTAAAAACACATTAAAGCAAAAGCAGGATCTATGCAACAACTTATGCCGAGTTCAGACTGCATGATTTTAGCCCTGATTTTGACTCGCCGACAGGTTTTGAGAAATTGCTGACAAATGCCTGAAATTACAGGCAAATCGATGCTCATGCACGCGAGTGACAGTCACACAGTATGAACTATGAAGGACGCATTATGAGAGAGTCGCAGATGAGTCGTCGATGCCTGTGGGATATTTAGTGTGCTAAATATCTGGATCTGTCGGCGATTCAAATCATGCCATGTGGATGTGTTCTGACTGAAAATAACATCCGCGATCACCTACAGCCAATGAGAGAGCAGCATTCACTAGTGTGGTTACCTGCAGGCCAGCGGGAGGCTGAGGGAGAAGCTAAAAGCTCTCATTTTCAGTTGATTTGGACCCAAGAAATTGAGGAAAAACTAGTGTAAAATTGGCACGAGCACTGTCTGTTTGGGGTGTCATCTGATCAATATTACAATCAGGTCGAAAAAGTAAAAAAAGTTTAGGAGAAATCGTTAATTCTTGTCAAAAGCCTGGTGAGCAACACAAGTTTCTAAAGCTAAAGCCTTCTTTTTTCATTATGTAGTTAATAACGAAATATATATTATGTGATATATATTACGCAACCTCGCGTTGTTTCCATGTCACTTCTTGCGTTTGTTTGGCTATGAGACTTAGTTTGGACAAAGTTGTCTGTGATTCTGCCTATTTTAAAGTCATGCAGTGTGAACTCTCCTGTGGTTGATCCAACCTACAGTGTCAACACAGCACTGACAGAACACTAGCCCAGATAGTCATGCAGTGTGAAAACATCCATGACACGACTACTTTGAAAATCATGCAGTCTGAACTTATCATTACTTTGCACCATATAGAACTATGCTTTAAAATGGTAACAGTTGAGGGAATATTATTGTAAATAATGATATATAAATAAGCACATAAAACCATTCCTGGAGATTTTTTTAACTTATCTACCTCATATACCTACTATGTATACAGTTGAAGTCAGAATTATTAGCCCCCGTTTAAATTTATTTTTCTTTTTTAAATATTTCCCAAATGATGTTTAACAGAGCAAGGAAAGTTTCACAGTATGTCTGATAATATTTTTTCTTCTGGAGAAAGTTTTTTTTTGTTTTAATCCGGCTAGAATAAAAGTTTTTAATTTGTTAAAAAACGTTTTAC
The DNA here is from genome assembly GCA_903798205.1 of Danio tinwini. Taxonomy (NCBI): domain Eukaryota; kingdom Metazoa; phylum Chordata; class Actinopteri; order Cypriniformes; family Danionidae; genus Danio; species Danio tinwini. The sequence goes on from CAIGQZ010007683.1 coordinate 366,973, forward strand.
GGTCAAAATTATTAGCCCCTTAAAGCTATATTTGTTTTCGATAGTCTACAGAACAAACTATCATTATACAATAACTTGCCTAATTACCCTAACCTGCCTAGTTCACCTACCTAACCTCAACCTAGTTAAGCCTTTAAATGTCACTTTAAGCTGTATAGAAGTGTCTTGTAAAATATCTAGTCAAATATTATTTACTGTCATCATGGCAAAGATAAAATAAATCAGTTATTAGAGATGAGTTATTAAAACTATTATGTTTAGAAATGTGTTGAAAAAAACAGAAACAGAAATTGGGGGAAAAATAAACAGGGGGGCTAATAATTCAGGGGGGCTAATAATTCTGACTTCAACTGTATATCAGAGAACAATTTAATTTATTGAATCAATGCAGTATGTGGCACCTTTAACAGAAAAAAAGACCATTTCAGTAAAATATTTGTATATTTTAATAAACATGATACGTAGCTACAAGACGAAGAGGACATTAAAAAATTGCTAATTTTTGAGACTGACATTGTCGAATAATAATCCCAAAACACACGTCGTTGTTGTCATTTATCCATCAAAGTACCACAGGAGCTAAATGAGAGCAGACGCTCAGGTCAGCCGCTGCAGTTGCTCAAATTTGGCTGCGAAAGCCTTTGACGTTGACACACTATATTCTCTTTGGTCAGATTCTGTAATGACATGTTAAATTGTGTTTTATTAATTTAGTTATTTATTTTTTACACATTTATATATTAACTAATCTTTTTATTGAATATGAAATACTCAAATAAACATGAAAACATTAACAACTAATTATTAGACTATTTATATATGTACTTACAGTACAAGAATAAAAGTTTAGAAAACTATATTAAACAATATTAAATAAATAAAATAAAACATTTTATATCCACAAACAATAATGAAAAATTTAACATTAATATTAAAAAGTTAACTATTTTTGAGACTACAATAAAAAAAAATCTACAGTAAATAATTGTTATTTGTTACCATTTTATTTAGATTAAGATCCTTCTATAGCAGTGGTGTTAAACTCAGTTCCTGGACAGTTTACTTTTAAGCCTAAAGGACTTAATTAGTTTGATCAGGTGTGTTTAAGGGCAACACGGTGGGTCGGTGGTTAGCACTGTCACATCGCAGCAAGAAGATCACTGGTTCGAGTCCCGGCTAGGTCAGTTGACATTTCTGTGTGAATTTTGTATGTTCTTTCCGTGTTTCCTCCGGATGCTACGGTTTCCCCCACATGTGTTGTAGGTGAATTAAATAGACTAAATTGGCCATAGTGTATGGGTGTGAATGAGCGTGTATCGGTGTTTCCCAGTACTTAGTTGCTGCTAGAAGAGTATCCGCTGTTTAAAACATATGCTAGATAAGTTGGCGGTTCATTCCGCTGTGGCGACCCCTGATGAAAAAAGGAACTAAGGAAAATGAATGAATGAAAGGTGTATTTAATAAAAGTTGGAATTAAACTGTGCAGAACTGTGGCGCTCCAGGAACTGAGTTTGACACCTGTGCTCTATAGTCTGATTTCCATTTTCCTTCTTTATTCCTTTCCTTATGGATGTTTAAAATCTTCCTCTTTATTTGTAGGTGAATGCTTCTGTTTAGCAATTTAAATAAATATTTACAAGGTCCTTGTTTAGATAATCTAAGTTGATTGAGTTGGTTCAGCACATTGCTGTATGCGTAAGTGTACAGTGTCCAACTTTACTGCAATCTCTTAAAGGGCACCTATTTTCCCCTTTTTCAAGATTTAATACAAGTCTTGTGTGTCTCCAGAATGTGTCTGTAAAGTTTCAGCTCAAAACACCCATTAGATTATTAATTTTACCTTTCAGAGGTTTGTAACTTTCAGCTCTTGGCATCTTGTAGCTGTTTTTGTTGAAGTAATTTGCTGCAATTAGTTACAAACATGCACGGTTTTAAAAACGTTTTAAACTTGTAAAACTCTTTCAATCCTCATCAAATGTGATCAAGATGATCTCAGCGAGCTGAACAAATATTTTCTTCCCAGTTGCTTTGCGCACATCCTGCCTTGTTAATATGGTTTTACGCATTACTACAGTTAATACGCGGCTGTCGATCAATTTAGTGGGCGGGGAAACTACACTCTTACATCATATTGCAGTGGGCCTCAAAATGGGAGGGATTTGTATCTGAGTTTAATATCAGGAAATTAAAAAAAATAAACTTGTCTTTATATCACTCCAATATAACGGTGGACACACTATACCTACACACAGTCCTGTCCAAACAGCTTACAAAAGATGATTTTTATCATAGGTGCCCTTTAAGTTGTCATGTGCCTGCAACTGGCAGATATCAGATTTGAACAAGCCATGTGCTCAGGCACCAAAAACAGACAAAACACTAAATACAGCAGGACAGAGATGGCAGAACCCTTAGAATTATAGAGGCAGTTGACTTTAGATTTTTTTTTTACAAAAATACTATACAACTGCTTTAATCAAAAGCCAAGAACCAGACCTGTTTTATATACTGTAAGTTAATAAATGAACTGAAACATGTACTTTAGTAATAGATGATGTTTGCTATCATAATGAGGACAGTAGTGCACACAATAGTAATATCTGTTCCATGTTCTCTCAGTCACTCTGCATGTGTACTGTGCCTCTTCCAGAAGGCCAGGAATGTATGGAGCAATCACACTTGTCATTCTAACCAGACTTTAGTGGTAAAATGTGCTTGGACAGACACTGCTCAGATTGCTTAGTGAGAGTACACCCTATGACTGCGGCCCTATAATTTAACGTGGTTACTTTTCAATTGTCAGTTAATCAGTTTACAATTCTCAGTTACTCAATAGTTCTTTAAGCTGAAGTAAAAGTAAGAACAAAGGCCAGAGTGGGCCAGGCCAAAGCAATTCATCATCTTCTTTTTACAAAAACAAGTCTAAAGTCTAAACTGTATGGCAAAGACAGAGCCTAAGAAAGTATTCTGAATGTTTCATGCATAAATGTTAAGTAAAGGCCATGTTTTAAACACTACAGTACTGGCAGTATGGCCAAAAGATAATCATGACACCAGTAAATTTTGCATTATTACAAGTTTAAAGGCATTTTTTTATAACATTAACATATCAACCAAATTCCTATTTGCACCCTATTTCCATGTTGAAATGTGATTACTATGAAAATTGGATGAAAAAACTATACTGAATACAAATACACAAATTCTAATACTTATTTAACACACATTTAATTACCATTTAATACACATTTACAACAATAATAATTAAATATGTGTGTGTGTGTGTGTGTGTGTGTGTGTGTGTGTGTGTGTGTGTGTGTGTGTGTGTGTGTGTGTGCGTGTGCGTGTGCGCGTGTGCGTGTGCGTGTTGTCACAATACCTAGTTGCACTACAGTATCAATAAGAGAATAGTAATAGTATTATTAGACTAATAACTAGGCGCAAATGGAATCTGTGCACGCAGAAATCCACCGATTTTCGCAGATTTTTTGTCTATCATTGAGTCTATGTATTTACTTGTGTAAATGTGTCTAAATTTGTATTCAGTTTTTTAATTAATTTCACTAATATTATTGTGATATCATAATAATAATATTAAAATTTTCATATGATTTATTTACAACACAGTTTGTAAAGTAATATGTTCTGTCTTTTAGTAGAGGTATATAAGAGACTTGCTTTGTTTACCAAATAAGTAAATCTAATTTGATTTGCATTGTAAACATTAAATAAAAGTTAAAAATGTATTATTTGTTAGTTTCATATATTAAGTTTTAAGTTATGATACTCCTAAAATCATTCTGCATAAATCCGCAGATTTTTTACTAAATTCTCAGCAGAAATAACAAAAATGTCCTCAGATTCTGTCTGGCCCTACTAATAACGACTAAAACATGATAAGTTAATGAATTTAAAAAAAATTATGAATTTCTGCCTCACTTTTCTGGCATATTTTCTATCCATTCCGGATACAAGCAAGCCTATTCAATATCAATATACACTAAGCTATAGTATAATCATTTCTTAATCTCTGCAGTTTTGTTATTGGTAAAATAAAATATGAATTCAATATCCATAAAGGAATATATTGCTAGATTACAAAATTTGAAATAAAAAAAAATGTTCATTGTCGTAAATGCAATTTTTTAAAGTGTAATAAATTTACTGGCATTGTTGCCAGGTCCAGATCCACAAGAAGCATGCACTTTATTTACTGCTATAGTGACAAAGAAATACAAATTGTAACTCCAAATATTCATGTACTTTGTACAGTACAACAAATGTTCAAGTGGAGCTCTTTGTCTGAAGGAAACAGTTTTGAAAATTTCAAACAAAAAATGTGTTCAAAAAACCCTTTTTTTGAAAAGGTTCAAGAAACCCTTTTACTTAAAAAAAAGATTTTAACAGATTTGTGTGTGTGTTGAGCATCAATTAAGACACCGTTAGCACCTGTCAGCTTTAATTGTGGATAAACGTTGATAATTGTGATCTTTTGTCAGCTTATTTCATCTCCCGGGTTTAAAATAATTTTTGGGGCAGGATCAAAATAGGTGACGTAACGCTATTTGCCTGTTCATTGATGAACTGTTGGTTGCTTATTATTATTCATAGCTGATTTGTCTTATCCTATGAGAAGACCCTGATTAAGATTCCTAATTATTCATGACTGCACATGCTTTCCGATAATAGACCTGCCAAGGTGTGAGACCGCGGCCGCGCATGACAGGTAGTATTTAGCCATTTATGAACGGTCACATGTGTTTGTTTTCATGATCCACAGGGTTTGAGATGCATGGCTTTCCTTGTGATGCTCTCCAGGCTACCGATACAGCCAACTCGTTTGTGTGTAGCAAGCATTTTTGTCGAGAGAGATATGAGATTGAAGAATGGCCAATTTGGTATTTTATCAGTCGAGTTTGTTACCATTCAGACACATCACCTATATCCATGCTGTTGTGTTTGCCTATATGTTTAAAATCATACAGATTACCGACAGGGCTAATGGTTGAAATAGACATGGCAAGAGACCTGCTGCACTGCTATTCACTGTGTCTGCATTCAGACCCAGGGATTCAGGAGGAGAGAAGTCCTCCTCGTTTATAGCATTTATATAAACATGATGATTATCTTTATAATGATATAACAAATTGTGGTTATTTGTATATATTATATGAAATTACATATAACCTATTTTATATGTAGCAGGGCATTCAATTACTTACTGTTTATCTTTTTGCATTTTAACTTTGTAAACTATAAAAATCGTTTTGTGTCAGATTTTTTATAGTCTGATTTTGAGCAAACTGACATTTGTGTTTTTTTCCCTGCTCTGCTGGCCACACTCACTCCTTCCTTCAGCTCGCAGCGCTCCATGTCAATCTCTGAGCATTTTTTTTTTTCATTCTGAGGTAGACTTGAACTGAAAGAGGAGGGTTTCATGAGGTGTGGTGACATCTCCATATTTCTCCATATAAGGGCAAATGGTAATTAAACCTGCCCTCTGTTACAAATACAGTGGGTAGTATACTGGATAAAACTACTAAATCTGAGAAAATCATGTCTGTGCTTAAGTTAACATTGGACATGTGATATGTGAAAAAGCTCCCTAAATAACATTCATTCATTCATTCATTCATTCATTCATTCAATTTCCTTCGGCTTACTCCCTTATTTATCAGGAGGTCACCACAGCGAAATGAACCACCAACTATCATATGTTTTTAAGCAGCAGATTCCCTTTCAGCCACAACGCAGTACTGGGAAAGCCATACACTCACACGCTATAGCCAATTTTGTTTACCCAATTTATCTATATTTATCTATATTGCATGTCTTTATAATGAGGGGAAAACCAAAAGGAAATCCACACAAACACAGGGAGAACATGCAAACTTAAAACAAAAACTCCACACAGAAATGGCCAGCCTGAACTGGTGAAAGTGCTAACCACTGAGCCACCATGCCTCCCTAAATAATTTCACGAATTTACTTTGACCTTAGTGCTTACTCTCAAACTAAATGTATAATAACTAGTTTCTTATATTTATGATCTCTGATAATATAATTGATTTAACAAGTGACAATTTTAAGTATCCAACCCTCATTTTGCTAAGTAAATAAATTAATTGCAAAAATTTGTTGAATCAGTAATCATTCACTTTGTCACGAGGCCATTAGAAAACTGACCTTGTCATTCCGCAATAAATATTTCAACATAAGCATTTTTTAAACTGATTCTGATACTGGATTTATGTTTTACTTATTTCAAACTGCGAATTAAAACATAATTTAAAACATATCTTGACTTGCGAAATAATGCTGCATTAATCACCCCTGTAGAAAACATTTTGCTAAATAAAGCTTTGCAGAATATAAATGATAAATCATTCTCCGCCAGTAGGTGGCACGTACAACATACAAATCAGTAATGACAAAGACTGTTGACCTTATTCATCGCGTGCGAGCGGGTGCAGCCATTTGAATCTCTTTGGTTTGAGACTTTCGGTTTCATTCATTTTTAGATGTTAAAAACAGCTTGTTACGCTGCTTAATGTTGCAAGCTGATATTTTATTACTATATTATTCTGCTTTGTCTGTATAGCCATAGACACACTAGTTTGTAGAGCAAGTAGTTTGACCGTTTCCTGCTATTTATTATTTCTAGTCGTGTCTCCCATAGGCAACTGAATCAGAAGTACAAAAACAATCACAAAAACAAGCGCACTTCCGCCTTTTTGGAATAAGGTCAATCGTATAGTTGTGAATGGGGAAAATTGTAAGGTCAATATGACAAATGAAGCCTCACCTTCTAGTACAGGAGCCAAACATCAACTGACAATTTCCGGGAGAGGGGCTTGTTTTTTTTTACAACAGTTTTCGCAGATGTTGTTAACCCTCTGGAGTCAGCAAACACACTGGGATCTCAGCGAATACTTCATGAGAAATATATCCACATAACAGCTACACTTCAAAACAAATGCTCTCTGGTTTTGTAATTTGTATGAAATGAACTCGAGTATAAATCAGTCCTGTCAAACACATGCAATATGACATAGCAAATACTCAAATTCTCACAAACTTGTAAACAAAGTGGCCGCTATCATTTTGGGAGGAGATTTGCCATCAAGTGCAAGTTGTGAATTACTTCAGAAGAGCAACAAGATGGGACGAGGCATTATTCACAGGATGATCATTTGAAACGGCCATAAAGGCAGGCGGTTAGTGTCGTGATCTTCGTGACCCTTCGAGTGTGCATGCGCAATAGGTTGGGCAACCTGAAAAATTGCAGATTTTGTGTGATCTAAATGTTTAGAAACAAAATTTAACAGACACTTAAGAGACAGTTGTTGTTTAATTTTATTGGTGATTCCAAATATAAAGATTAACCGTAAGCTTGACAAACAGTTTTGGAGAATCTGATGTTTCCATATTTAAACAGAATGCTCAAGCATACTGCCCGAGAGGCGTTTCAAAGATGGCCACCGAGTGAAATAACTTGCCTTAAAGGGACTTTGGTAATCCAGTAAAGAATGTTGAACAGTAAACAGCACCGTTTTACATTTCAAATGCAACCAAATAATCTACACATTTGATTAATTTAAGTGAAGTACAAGTATACTAAATTAAGTTTATTTATTAAAAAATGAAGTTTAGATGCTTAACTGCAAATAAGCAGAGTTCTAAATAAGTCTATACTCTTAATAAAAAGTATATAAATAAGGAAATAACACATCCTTTCAAGTTACTTTCCTTAAAAAGTAACTAAGTTACACGTTTAGCTATGTTTTAACTGACTTAAGATTGCAATGTATAACTTATTCCCCAACACTGCAAATGAGATCAACAAATGTTCTGTTATATTTTTCAGTTTTGAAATGTAAAACTCCAAATGATTGGCTAAACAAGATTACTAGATTCATTGTAGATTCATTGTACTACAATACAATGAAACTACCGGATTTCATTAAATGCTAAAAACAAGCTAAACCAGATGATTATATTATTATTCCTCTCACATAATACTCATTTGTCATTTTATAACTTACTAATTTCCTTGACCACCAAATCAGAATAGTCCTCCTAAGGCTGCACAATATATAGTTTCAGCATCGATTTCGCAATGTGTGCATCCGCAATAGTCGCACCGCAAAGATATGCAATGTGCAGTCTGTATTTATTTTAATAACTGTATTTATCTGGACTTTATATGATTTATGCAACAAAAACATTTCTATCTGAGAATTTTTGTCTTGTTTCTAATCCAAATATCTCCATTAGCGCAAGCAAGATTATTTCACTTACCCCACTGGCAGATAATCTCCTTAAAACAAGCAAATTCTGATCATTTTTAATTATTTCTTCTGACAGTAAAAACTAATCAATATTTGTAGTTGGTCCAAGATTTAGTTTTTTTGGACAAGAAACAAGACAAAAAATAGGAAAAGCATTTTTCTTTTTTGCATTGTAATTTAATTTCTTTACCTGAATACTATTCAGAAGCTGTCAAATAGTGCTGTTGAGCAATCTTCTGAAACGGTATTCATATCGCAAAATTATCGCAGAGAAATAACTAAAAATAAAAATAAATAAAAAATAAGATTTTTCCAAAATCGTGCAGCCACTTACAACCACACCTCTTCACCTGGGCCCCCATCATTTATCCTTGCAGGGGGGGGGGGGGGGGGGTTCACTATGGACTATGCCACTGTATTTGACACTTGCAAGCTTGTGCAGAAGGGAAAAAAATGGCACAGTACAATTGTAATCCTGTTTTATTCACTCTTGCATGTGTACACTGATTATGCTAGTATTACTTATTCTAATATGTTAGACCAGTTATCCTGCATGATTCAGCTGTCACACTATGAGTTTATTTTCAGCATGTAAAGAACCGTCACCATGTACACAAGTATATTTTTAGTCATGAACTACCAGTGCTATTGTTCACAGGGTATCTTGTATTTGGCAATTTAGTTGTAGAAAATAAGCTGTAAACTTTACACAACCTTAATGTGCTACTAATATGAGTAAAACTTATACCAGTGGCAGGAATAAAGACCATCATGCTCAATTTTAGTGTCTGCTGCTGCATGGGGGTAAAGATATGTAGCTGTGGCTGCGCTCATAATTTGCTTACTTCCATATCACAAAGACGTTTCAGACAGAGACAGACAGGAAGTGAATAATGAATTAATCACAAGCCATTGCTCCACAAGATGTTTTTGATCCAGTACAGCTTTGACCGAAGGCATATGACTTATATCATTGTCTAAAGAATGACAAAAATATGTGCCTTACATATTCAGTAAGAGAGAAAATAAACAGAAGCTTTTGTGGTCATGCATCTGTGTCTGTGCTGTAGCATTTTCCATTGCATATGGACAATCAAAAGAGTGGAAATTGTAGACACAGTTGGCCATGCATGTGTACAATATAAGCTACACTCGGTTGTTGATAGATATCACACTTAAAGTCTGTGTTTGTGTAGTCACAAAACACAGACTGCATGCAGAGTCAGCTGAAATTTAAAGATGTGTTGTAGCACATGTGTCTGATGGACTCATGTGACCATCTCATGTCATGCCGCAATAAAGGGAGAAAGATAAGTCACTGCTTCTTACTATTTAAGAAACTTTTTCAATATACTTCATTGTTAATATAAATTAAACAACAATAATTTCTACATTTTTGAATTATTAAATTGCTGTAGATCCTCCTTCCACTGTCATGTTCTATATGATTTAAATGCTTCTGTCCAGGCCTATAAATGTATTCTCAGCAGTGGTGTTGTGTCTAATATATACAGTAGTCAACATTTGATTTGGATCATAACCTTTCATCAAACCATAGGAAAATTTTGCAAGTCAAATTTGTAAAACTATAAATATCAGAAAAATTGGGTCACATTTGAAGTCAAATGGCAGTCAAGTGTTTTGGCTTATGGTATTCCAACTATAAACACCAATTATAAATAAAATGTTAATGATTCAAAACTAACATTTGTTAGAACAGTTTGAGGAAAATATGCAAAAAAGTAATTAAGTTGTACACACTCATGCGTATTAGTGTGTGTACATATATATTAGAGTAACAAATTTCTATAAAAGTAAACCTAAATACAGAATCTGCATGTCTAACGCACATGTGCGTAACTGCTACCCTGTTTATAATGTCAGATATCGTCATCTGTCATTGCTTCAAATACTACGTATGACAAGCACTTACCTTTCCAAACTTCTGATGCTGGACGTACAGTTGTCCTTCCTTAACATGAGTGTCCATTTTTTAATATTTTCCCGCTGAACAGCAAGATAAATAAACGACAAAAAATATATTTCTCGCTCTTTTTTTCGATTTCCTAAAGCGCGAACTTCCGCTTGACAAACTTTTGGCTCTGGTGCGTTTCGACGGAAAACATTAAGGTTAATCTAGCTGTTAAATGATTGTAAGGACAGAGACTGCACAATGTTAGAAAATATTGTTTTCATGCTGTTGGTCCTGCGTTTTGAGACGTTGCCCGTATTGCTGATCTCTCTCTCTCTCTCTCTCTCTCTCTCTCTCTCTCTCTCTCTCTCT
>CAIGQZ010007683.1:431622-449025 GCA_903798205.1 Danio tinwini
GAGTGTATCGTGTCTGTAAATAGAGTGAATCATGTGTGCATGTGTATATGTATGGAGTGGATCATGTCCTTTCGAAGTAAGGACCCATCAGTTCCCTGTAGCTCGGTGGTTAGGTGTCTCACCTTTTACGCCAGAGATCCAGGTTCTATCCTAGACCCTGACATGTGTGTATAATTATAGCGTATATGTATGGAGTGTATTATGTGTGAATATGTATAGAGTGTATATCTATAGAGCGTATAATGTGTGCATATGTTTTTGGAGTATATCATGTGTGCATATATATATTAAGTGTATTTGTATGGAGTGTATCATGTGTGCATATGTATAGTGTGTGCATATGTATAAAGTGTATCATGTGTGTATTTGTATGGAGTGTATCATGTGTGCATATGTTTAGAGTGTGTATATGTATGGAGTGTATCGTGTGTATTTGTATGGAGTGTATCATGTGCGCATATGTATGGAGTGTATCATGTGTGCATATGTATGGAGTGTATCATGTGTGCATATGTATAGTGTGTGTATATATGGAGTGTATCATGTGTGCATATGTATAGTGTGTGTATATGTATGGAGTGCATCATGTCCTTTCAATGCAACCATCAACCCCAGTAGCTTAGTGGTTAGGTGACTCACCTTTCATATCAGAGACCCGGGTTCTATCCCAGACCATGACGTGTGTGTGTATCATATGTATAAAATATGTAATGTGTGCATATGTATGGAGTATATGTATGGATTGTATCGTGTGTATAGAGTGTATTGTGTGTATATGTATAGAGTGAAACGTGTGCATATATATTGAGTGTATACGTATGGACTGTATCAAGTGTCTATATGTACAGAATGTATCATGTGTGTTTATATGTATAGAGTGTATCATGTGTGTATATGTATGGAGTGTATCATCTGTGCATATGTATGGATTGTATCATGTGTGTATATGTATAGAGTGAATCATGTGTGCATATATATTGAGTGTATATGTATGGGGTGTATCAAGTGTCTATATGTACGGAATGTATCATGTGTGTTTATATGTATAGAGTATATCATGTGTGTATTTGTATGGAGTGTATCATGTGTGCATATGTTTAGAGTGTGTATATGTATGGAGTGTATCATGTGTGCATATGTATAGAGTGTATTTGTATAAAGTGTATTGTGTGTATTTGTATGGAGTGTATCATGTGTGCATATGTTTAGAGTGTGTATATGTATGGAGTGTATCATGTGTGCATATGTATAGTGTATATATGTATAGAGTGTATCATGTGTGTATTTGTATGGAGTGTATCATGTGTGCATATGTATAGTGTGTGCATGTGTATCATGTGTGTATTTGCATGGAGTGTATCATGTTTGCATATGTTTAGAGTGTGTATATGTATGGAGTGTATCATGTGTGTATTTGTATGGAGTGTATCATGGGCGCATATGTATGGAGTGTATCATGTGTGCATATGTATGGAGTGTATCATGTGTGCATATGTATAGTGTGTATATATATATATAGACATTGTAATATGTGTGTATATGTATGGAGTGCATCATGTCCTTTTAATGTATGCAACCATCAATCCCCAGTAGCTTAGTGGTTAGGTAACTTACCTTTCACACCAGAGACCCAAGTTCTATACCAGACCCTGACATCTATGTGTATCATATGTATAAAATATGTATTGCGTGCATATGTATGGAGTGTATCAAGTGTATTTATATGTATAGAGTGTAACCTGTGTGTAAATGTATAGATATAGAGTATCGTGTGTGTGTGTGTGTGTTAATGTATGGAGGGCATATGTATAGTGTCTATATGGAGTGTATCATGTGTGCATATGTATAGAGTGTGTCATGTGTGTATTTGTATAGAGTGTATCATGTGTGCATATGTTTAGAGTGTGTATATGTATGGAGTGTATCATGTGTGCATATATAGAGTGTATCATGTGTGTATTTGTATAGAGTGTAATATATGTATGGAGTGCATCATGTGTGAGTGCATCATCACCAGAGGCCCGGGTTCTATCCCAGACACTGACTTGTGTGTGTATATCAAATGTATAAAATATGTAATGTGTGCATATGTATGGAGTGTATCATGTGTGTATATGTATAGAGTGAATCATGTGTGTATATGTATAGAGTTTATATCTACAGAGTGTATCATGTGTGCATATGTACAGAGTGTATAAGTATGGTGAGTGTGTTGTGTGTATACGTATGGAGTGCATCATGTGTTTATGTATGGAGTGTATTATGTGTGCGTACGTATGGAGTGTATCATGTGTGTTTATATTTATGGTGTGTATATGTATAGTGTGTATCGTGTGTATATGTATAGTGTGTGTATATGTCGAGAGTGTATCATGTATGGAGTGTATCATGTGTGTATATGTATAGAGTATATCATGTGTGCATATTTATGGAGCGTCTCATGTGTGTGTAAGTATGGAGAGTGTATCATGTGTGTGTATACGTATGGAGTGTATCATGTGTGTATATCTATAGAGTGTATCGTGTGTGTGTGTATAAGTATGGAGAGTGTATCATGTGTGTATATGTATGGAATGTATCATGTGTGTATATCTATAGAGTGTATCATGTGTGTTTATGTATAGAGTGTATCATGTGTGTTCAAGTATGGAGAGTGTATCATGTGTGCATATGTATAGAGTGTATATGCATAGATTGTATCATGTGTGTATATGTATACAGTGTATATGTATAGAGTTTATCATGTGTGTATATGTATGGAGTGGATCATGTGTGTATATGTATGGAGTGCATCATGTCCTTTCGAAGTATGGGATCATCAGTTCTCTGCAGCTCAGTGGTTAGGTGTCTTACCTTTTACGCCAAAGTAAATTTTATTTATATTACTATAATATAAATTATAGTAATCCTTAAAAATAATAATATAAGTAAATAAATAGATCGATGGAGGTAAAAAAAAAGGGAAACATCATACCATCTATAAGTACTAATATTGATGACCAATTAGTCACAAAGTCTCAGGAAAGCCACATAAAACAAAATATATATTTCCACATTACAGCACATTCCTATAATATAGACATGTCATTTGAAAAAAAAAGAACATTGGAACAAAACAAAAAGGATAAAAAAAAACAGTAACAACAAAAATAACAAACAACAACCGACCATTCCCTGTGAGCCTCTGACAACCTTCCACTAAAAAGAAACCTAACTGACACATAAAACCATTTCTCTCATGTGTGAGGGCAGGTGATCTATAAAAGGAGACCATATATTTTAAAAACTTTGTATGTTATCATTAAGCACAGCTGCAAGCCTCTCATGGGGCAAAACTGCAAAAATATTTTTGTACCATTGTGTCACAGAGGGGGGAGTGTTTTTTAATCATCTAATAAAGATGCATTTTCTTGTCACAAGTAGCAGTTTATCTAACAATTTGTAACCTTTTGTGTCCAGGGTCAATGACATTACTTGTGTTTTAGAAGGGAGTCCTAGAAGAAAAAGACAAGGATCTTTTTTTAATTTGATCTTAAAAATTGTATTAATTTCGTATGCAACAAAGTTCCAGAATCTTGAAATAAGTTTGCACTTCCAGAAGCAATGAAAGTATGTCTCTAACTCTGTATGACACAACACAAAGAGCTGGTATAGAAGGGTCAATTTTATTCATTAAAACTGGCGTTAAATGCAGCCTATCTAAAATCTTATATTGAGTCGCTCTTAGTCGATTACAAATGAAAGTGGATCTAATACTCCTCAAAGCTTCTTGCCAGTCATCATCTATATAAACATTACATAGGTCTTCCTCACACTTATGGGCCACTGTGTTCACATGTCCCAAGATATTAGAGTATAAAAAAGAATAAAATCTAGAAATAAAATAAACAGCATTTGTTGTGTTGGCGAGAAAACTTTCCAAACTATTAAAAGCTAATGTATCTGGTATTTGCTTTTGTTTTGACATAACATAGTGCCGAATTTGCAGATATCCAAAGTGATGTTGGTTTGGGAGAATTTTTTTTAAATTATTGGAAGGACATTAAAGAGTCATCCTGGAACAAATCAAATAGAATATGAATTTCTTTTATGTGCCATGTTTTGAAGAGAGGTGAACCTATGCCACACTCTCAGAAATAAAGGTACGCGAGCTGTCACTGGGGTGGTACCTTTTCAAAAGGTACAAATTTGTTCCTAAAAGGTTCATATTAACACCTCAAGGGTACATATTGATACCTAAAAAGTTGATACTTTTAAGGTACCAATATGGACCCTTCAAGTACAAATGTGTACCTTTTGAAAAGGTACCACCCCAGTGAGAGCTCGCGTACCTTTATTTCAGAGAGTGCAGAGACAAAGTCCTGATTCAAATAAATAGTTTTTAACGTAAATATAGCTTCCTTTCTCCCCAAAAACCTGGAAATCTGTCACCAAACTTTAATAGAGCTATAAAGTATTGGATTTTTCTTCACTGTCTCTTCATATTCATGGGGACAAGCAAACAAACTCCTGACAGATAGTGGGGAGCAGGCCCAGGAATCCACGCTCATAATAAGATCTAAACCATTCCCAAATGAGTCTGGCATGGCAAGCCCAGTTATAATATAAGACATTAGGCAAAGCTAATCAACCTAGCTCTGTTGGCATTTGTAGAGATTTAAGCTTTTGTCTAGGTTTTTTGCCATTTCATATAAATCTAGAAAAAGCACTTTCAAGCTGGGCTGAGGCTTTCCTGCTTAAACTATAAGGGTATAATTTGAAGAGGGTATAACAATCGGGGGAGAATATTCATCTTAATTAAGCTTATTCTACCAAAGAGTGAAAGCGGAAGGGCTTGCCAGCGGTTTAAGTCTCTTTTGACCGTTTGAACAACTGGAGCATAATTGAGTTTCCATAGTTGATTTAAGTCAGTTGACACATTAATTGAGAGATAAACAAATCCAGATTTTGACCATTTAAAAGGGAAATTTATTATAGATTTAGTATCGAAATTACCTAATGGCAATGCTTCTGATTTATTAAAGTTAATTTTATACCCAGAAATGAAGCTAAATTCTTCAAATAATAATAGTGTTGCTGGTATAGATATTTTGGATGATGATAAAAACAGCAGAATATCATCTGCATAAAGTGCAATTTTGTGCTCACAACTTTTCATTGATATACCCTTTATATTTTTATTCTGTCTGATAGCTTCTGCTAGAGGTTCCAGAGCCAATGCAAACAGAAGAGGGCTTAGTGGGCAGCCCTGTTTGGTGCCCCTAGCAAGTGTAAATGGATCTGAGCATAAACCATTAGTAATAATGCAAGACATAGAGGAGTGATAGATTGTTCGTATCCATTTTAGAAATTCACCCTTTATACCAAATCCATGCGGAGTCTCAAACAGGTAACTCCACTCAACCCTATCAAAAGCTTTCTCTGCATCTAAAGATACAGAGATTGCTTTACAGTTCTGTTGATTGGTGTACTGTATAACATGTATAACATTCATAAGTCTCCTTATATTTGTGATAGAGAAACGCTTATGTATAAAGCCTGTCTGGTCTGGGTTTATAAGGTGGGGAAGAACCACCTCGAGTCTCCTGGCCAGTAGCTTAGAGAGTATCTTGGCATTGACCCCAATTAAGCTAATAGGTCTATAGGAACTACATTCATCAGGTGATTTTTTTTTAAGAATTAAAGAAATATTTGCTAATTTAATGTGGGTGTGAGTTGACCAATTTTAAATGAATCTGTAAACATTTCAGTAAGTGTTCCTACTATTTATTTACCCATTTTTTATAGAATTCTGAACACATACAATGTGGCCCAGGGGCCTTCCCTCCCCTTAGCAAATTTATAGAATAGAGAACTTCCTCTTCTGTAACTGGCCTACAAAGGTTTGCTTGCTCTTCTGCTGTGAGAGAGGGGAGTCTAATGCCATTAAGAAAATCGTTCGTCCTTTGCACTGTTGAGTGACATTCTGATAAGTAAAGATTTTGATAATATTCTTTCATAATTTTGTTTATGCATTTGTTTTTAAATCTATAAGTCCCAGAGGTGTCTTTTAAGGATGAGATTACATTAGTCTCTGTCCTTTCCCCAGCCAGACGAGTAAGATGACCAGGTTTATTACCTGACTCATAGAGTCTGTGTCTGGCGAAGAAAAGAGATGTTTCAACCTTCTTAGTTAACTGCTTATCTAGAGCAAAGCAGGCTGCATTAACTTGTTGGGACACCACTCTGGAAGGTGACAATTTAAAATCTCTTTCCAGAATCTGAATTTTCCTTTCAAGTTTCGCTATATTTTGCATTGCTTCTTTCTTTTTGGCTGAGGTGTAAGATATAATTACACCTCCTAGGTAGGCTTTCGCTGTCTCCCATAAAACTGACGAATTGATTTCAGGTTGTGTTAATTTCTATAAAGGTTTTCCACTGCTGTTTGAGTAATTGCATAAATTCAGGGCAGCTCAGTAACGAAGGATTAAACCGCCACTGTCTACTATATGGATCTCTATAAGGTGGACAAATAACCATTGCAATAAAGGAGTGGTCAGATAGAGTTCTAATCCTGATGGAACAGTCCTTTATTCTGTCCAATAACCCCTGCAATATTAGGAATAGAATCGATACGTGAGAAAGATTGATGAGGCTGAGAGTAGAAAGTATAATCTTTCTCTTTCCCATGTGATAACCTCCAAACATCAAACAATTCTAGATCCTTGCAAAATTCTAAAAGCCTAAAACTTCTCTTTAGTCTGATATTTCTTATATCTCAACTGATATCGCAGTTGAAATCCCCTCCCAAGACTGTTAGAGAACATAAAAAAAAGAAGAAATGTCGGCCTGTAATGTAGAAAAAAAATTGAGGCTCATATATTGTAGGAGCATAAATGCAACCAATCAACACATGTTCTCCATATAGAAAACCTGAAAGAAGTACGAAGCGACCTTCTGTAATGGAGACTCAGACAACGAGGGATCCATTTGCAGCGCGTTTATTAGACACCGTCTAATCAGAAACACACAGTAAATACTGATGACGGAACTTACATGAATAACAGGGCTTCCGGATAGGAAAGTGGGCAAAACACAATCGGTGGTCGTTCTAACAGGCATGGATCAGGGGCAGGCGGCAGGCAATACAGAATCAAGACAGTCCGGGTTGGTAACAGCAAATCAAACGAGGAGTAGTAGAAACGCTCAGAAATGTCAGCAGGGCAGAACAAGACTTTGCAAGGAAGTGAGGGTGAATGCTGCTTATGTGTGTGTGTGTGTGTGTGTGTGATGAGCATCAGGTGCAGCATAATCAGCTGACCGGGAAGGATTATGGGGGATGTAGTGTCAGTAATCTGGTAAGGGAGACCTCTGCTGGCCAGTGAGGGGAATGACTGGGACCGAGTCGGTGACAGAGCCCCCCTCCTGCGAGCGGCTCCTGACGTGAGGAGGTAGGCGGTGCCGGGGTCTTCCGCGGGGACGAGGGGCCGGCATTTCCAGGTGTCGTAGATGAAAGTCTCTCAGTAACGAGCGGTCAAGAATGTCTGCTCTGTTGATCCAAGATCGTTCCTCCGGGCCGTACCCCTCCCAATCGATCAGATATTGTAGATTCCCGCCCCGGCGTCTGGAGTTCAGGATGTCATGCACTCGATATCCCTCCTCGCCGTCTATGATGATGGGTGGTGGGCCCTGTTCACCGGCTGCCAACTCCCTCTCCACCTCAGCTGGACCAGCAGCGGGCTTGAGCAAGGATGCATAAGTCAGACAGTAAGACACAGGAGATATTTGTCTTTCTATTCTGAAAGGTCCCACGTACCTGGGGCTAAGTTTCTTGCATGGGAGTCTGAGTCGGAGGTCACGAGTAGATAGCCAAACCCACTGCCCTGGTGAGTATGCTGGGTTGGAACGGCGATGGGGATCCGCCTGTTCCTTGAAACGCCTTATGGCATGTGAAAGATGGGTATGAGCAGAGTTCCAGATGATTTCGCTGCATTGAAACCAGTCGTTGATTGCTGGGAGCTCTGTGGGTGCCCCTGACCAGGGGAACAGTGGTGGTTGGAAGCCTAGTACACACTGAAAAGGGGTTAAGCCAGTTGCTGCTTTTCTCAGTGAGTTCTGAGCATATTCAGCCCACATGAGAAATCTGCTCCAGTCCTCCTGATTTTGAGAACAGTAAGTACGTAGAAAGCGAGTTATTTCTTGGTTTAATCGTTCAGTTTGTCCGTTGGACTGTGGGTGATATCCAGAGGTTAAACTGATGTTAATGTTGAGGCTTTTGAAGAAGGCGGACCATACCCTGGAGGTTAACTAGGGACCACGATCAGATACAATATCTTCTGGAATACCGTAAAACCTAAATACATAGTGGCACAATAGTTCCATCCACCGTCTCCAAGGCGGTGGGTAGTTTGGTAATGGGTATGAGTCTTCATGCCTTGGAAAATTTGTCTATTACCGTGAGAATGGTGGTGTTGCCCTGAGAAGGAGGAAGATCCGTAATGAAATCAATGGCTATGTGAGACCAGGGTTGACGGGGAATAGGTAGTGGTTGCAGTAGACCAGCTGGACGATGACGTGAATGTTTATGCATGTTACAGAGGGTGCATTTATTGATAACACTTATGGTATCTCTTTGTAAGGTGGGCCACCAGTAGCGATTTTTGATTAAGTCGACGGTGCCAGTAATTCCGGGATGACCAGAGCTGGGATTGGAGTGGATCTCTTGAATAAGTTTTTTTCTTAAAGAGGAAGGGAAAAAAAATTCTTTCCTCTGGACAGTTCTCGGGTGCGGAATGTGGTGTTAAGGCTTGTGAGATTTTTGTTTCAATGTCCCAGACTATGGGTGCCACGATGAGAGAATCCTTTATTATGGGTTGATCGTCCCCCTCTACCACCACTTCCTCACATAATCGTGATAGAGCATCGGCCTTAATGTTTCTTGAGCCTGGGATGTACGTAACTGAGAAATCAAATCGCGTGAAAAATAGTGCCCACCTTGCCTGCGTGGGATTTAATCTTTTAGCCGAACGAATGTACTCCAGGTTCTTATGATCGGTGATTACTGTAAATGGATGTTTAGCTCCCTCCAGCCAATGTCTCCACTCCTCCATGGCAGCCTTCATGGCTAGGAGTTCTCGATTGCCCACATCATAGTTTATTTCAGCTGGGTTAAGTTTGCGTGAAAAGAAAGCACATGGATGGAGTTTAGCTGGATCCCCTTGCCTCTGAGATAATACTGCCCCTATGCCTGTGTTTGATGCATCGATCTCCACGATGAATGGTAGGTTGGGATTAGGGTGGCATAGAATGGGTGCTGTGGCGAAACGAGTCTTGAGTTTTACAAATGCATTTTTTGCTGCATCATTCCATTGTAGGCGAGATTTGCCGCCCTTGGTTAGCGTGGTAAGTGGTGATGCTATGGTGCTGAAATGACTGATAAACTGTCTATAGAAGTTAGAGAAACCCAAGAACCTTTGTAATTCTTTTAGCGTCTTAGGTCTAGGCCAATTGAGCTCAGCGTCTTTCTTCTCATCCATCACCACTCCCTCGGTTCCGATGATGTATCCTAAGAAGGAAATAGAGGTTTTATGGAACTCACATTTCTCTAGTTTGGCGTAGAGTTGGTTCTTGATCAGTCTCTCCAGTACTGCTCTGACATACACATAATCTGTGATGACACCTTCATTATCTGTTACTGATTTTTCAAATTTAAAGGAGAGATTTTTGTGAAGAAGAATGGCAACTCCTCTACTGTTAGATTTATAAGAGGAAAAAAAACTTGGCCAACCCAATTTTTACACAGTTTCATGTGCTCCACATCAGACAGGTGGGTTTCTTGCAACAGAGCAATCTGACATTTCTCTTTTCGAAAAAAAGAAAGAAGTTTTTGCCTTTTAACAACGTGAATAATGCCTTTTACATTAAAGCTGATCAGTTTTATATCACTCATAAACAGATGTTAACAAAATATCGAAATAGGATTAATAAAGCAAAAATCCTAATGTGAAATGATTTTGGGTTGTCAGAACAACACAGAGAATGGTCATTATGATGAACAATAAAACAAAAACAAAAAAACCCACAAAAAAAATAAAAACAAAGCCACCCTACCCTTTCGTCAAAATTAAATACAAACATGGATAGATAAATCCCTCCCACCCACACGACTAACCTTGAATGCAAATGTACGGAGAACGTGAAAAAAGATAGCCACATCACACCGAAGGATGGAGAATAACTCTATCAAACCCCCCCACTCCCATCGCGCAAATTCTTACATAACAGTAACTTTAACTAAGCAGCTATAACGTATGAGCACATAAGAGTCTTTTAAAGTGCAACAATACTTGAATAGTACATCAATAAATAAAAATAAAACTAAAGCAACATGCGCGTGTGTTCGTGTGCGCGCACACACATACATACATACATACAGACTAACACACACGCACGCATGCACACACACACACACACACGCACATGCACGCACGCACACACGCACACACACACACACACACACACACACAATATCCTTAAATGTACTATGAATCACCCCGGATCAAATCAACCCAACGCAAGTAGAAAAAAGTTTGGTAAATAAGTATTTTACTGAGGCGTGAGTCTTTACCATCTGTCTTTTCACATGTTTATCCAGTGTAAACAAATGGAACACCATCCTCTCATCCATTCATAAAAAATAGTTTGTTAGTCCAGCCCATCGAGAAATGCCTTTGCATCTTGTGCGCGGTGGAAAGAATAGTCTGTTCCGTTGATGTTGAAATAAAGATTAGCCGGGTAGCGCATAACGAAACGGACTCCTCTTTGGATAAGCTGGCCACAGACGTCGTTGTATGCCCGTCTCGCCTCTCTGACCTTAATAGACAAATCCTGCGTAATGAAAATGTCGCTGCCGTCATAAACAAGAGGATCCTTTTTCTTAGCAACTGCTAGTATTTTGGCCTTGTCTGAGTAGTTGTGTAGCTTGATCACCACAGGGAGTGTGCGGTTGTGCTTGAGCGGACCAAGCGTTCTATGAGCCCAATACATTTTGATAGTGCAGTGTTTAGTTTCAATACCCAGTAACTCAGGCAGCCAGGTCTGGAAAAATTCAACTGGTCTGCGGCCCTCCGCACCTTCTTTCAATCCTATAATGCGAATGTTGTCTCGTCTGCTGCGATTGACGGCATCTTCTGCCTTCTCCGAGAGGGACTGTACAGTTTTTTCCAGCTCCGCAATCTTGCTTTGAAGTTCCGCTACGTTGTCCTCGGTCTGGGAAACGTGACTCTCCGCTTCCGTGATCCATTTCGTATTGTCCTCTAAACGGGTTGTAATTGAGTTTAACACGTGAGAATTTCTCGTCCAGTAAGGCACTTAAATTGTGTCACGGTTGTGGATCTATCTGTTCTTCTTGCATGTGTGTGTGTGTGTGTGTGTGTGTGGGGGAAATGGGCATGTTTGTTTGGGTTTATCTTCACCGCGTGGTGTGTGTGTGTGTGTGTTTACATTCATCAGCTGGGTTGTCACATGTCTTGTTACTACTCATATCTCTCAGCTGTTGTCTATCAGTCACAGCTGTTGTGCCTTACCGCGTGCCTATATATGTTCAGTTTTTTGTAGATAACGTTATCAGTCCGTTGTTGTTTACTCCTGTGTCTGCTTCCTGTTAGGCTCTTCTGGTGGAGGGTCTTCGCCATAAGTCTCTTTCATTTGGACCTTATGCACGTCTCTGTTTCATTGATGTTGTTACAACTGCCTGCTCTGATGACAACTTTATCAGTGAGAGACTTTATCCCGAATCGCTCTTCCCCTTCCCTCGATATCTGGTGAGATATCAGTGAGAGACTGCTTTACCGCGCTGTTTCACGGATATACTTTTACCGATGTTTAGCGTGTTGTATTCCCGGTGTGAGCACCCTTGCTCAACACTATATCTGGTGAGATCAATACCAGTTGTGACTCTTTAATAACATTTGGGTCTCCTGTGTATATCTTTGTGACAAATTGTCTGTAACAACTTGCGCTAGGCCGGACTGTTCGGCCCCGGAGCCTCCATCTTTGTTACCTTGATTGACGGTCGGTTGGCCTTTTGTTGTTGTGCGGCCTCGTCTAACGTTGGTTTCTTGTTGTGATGAAGCAGGACCTGTTCCTGACATGTTTAAGAGTCGAGTACTGAAGAATAAAGTAAAATAACCTCGTAGTTGAAAGCGAAAATAATAAAAATAGCACGATGCTTGCGGGAGCTCAGTGAAAACGTGCCCCCTATGTCAAAAGCGTCACGTGACCCATCGTATCATGTATAGAGTGTATATGTATAGAGTGTATCATGTGTGTGTATATGTATCATGTGTGTATATGTATAGAGTGTATTGTGTGTATATGTATGAAGTGCATCATGTCCTTTCAAAGTATGGGTCCATCAATTTCCTGTAGCTCAGTGGTTAGGTGACTCACCTTTTACGCCAGAGATCCAGGTTCTATCCCAGACCCTGGCGTGTGTATATTTATAGTGTATATGTATGGAGTGTATCATGTGTGTATGTGTATAGAGTGTATATCTATAGAGTGTATCATGTGTGCATATGTTTTTGGAGTATATCATGTGTGCATATGTATAGAGTATATCTTGTGTGTATATGTATAGAGTATATCATGTATGTATATGTATAGAGTGTGTCGTGTGTGTGTATGGAGTGAATCATGTGTGTGCATATGTATAGAAGGTATCATGTGTGCATATGTATAGTGTATATCTATAGAATGTATCATGTGTGCATATATATAGAGTGTATCATGTGTGTATATGTACAGAGTGTATCATGTGTGCGTGTATGTATGGAGTGTATTGTGTCCTTTCGCTCGCAGGAGTCCATCACTCTCAGTGGTTAGGGAACTAACCTTTCACATCAGAGACCCAGGTTCTATCCCAGACCCTGACATGTGTGTATATGTATGGAGTATATCATGTGTGCATATGTATGGAGTGTATCATGTATGGACTGTGTGTATATGTATAGAGTGTGTCATGTGTGTATATGTATGGAGTGTATCATTTGTGTGTGTATATGTATGGAGTGTATCATGTGTGCATATGTATGGAGTGTATAGAGTGTATCGTGTGTGTATATGTATAGAGTGTATCATGTGTGTAATTGTATGGTTATGGAGTGTATCATGTGCGTATTGTCATAGGTTTTTGATTAGTTTGGTCTGTTTCCTGGTTTTAGCTTTCTTCTTCTTAATAGGTGACTCATTATGGTGCAGCAGGTGCAGCTAATCTTGCGGCTTATTTAAGGAGCTTTCAAGATGTGTTTGGTTGACTAATTTGGATTTTTTCGTTGGACTTCCTTTGGCTTACCCACCGCTTATAATATTTTTGTTTATTTGAACTTTGCTCTTATGTAATTTGTTGTTTTGAATGTTATGTTACACATTTAGTTTGGTTACATTGATACCCCTTTGCACTATTTTATTTTATTATTTTGTTTATTTGTAACCTTTTAAAAAATCTTTAGCATTTTTTTTCATTCAACTTGGTTTGGGTTCCCTTCATGTTGTTGCATGCTTGAGTCGGCACGTAACAGTAAATGTATGGAGTGTATCATGTGTGTGTGTATATCTATAGAGTGTATCATGTGTGCATATGTATGGAGTCTATCATGTTTGTATGTGTATCAAGTGTGAATATGTATGGAGTGTATCGTGTGTGTATATGTATAGAGTGTATCATGTGTGCATATGTATATAGTGTATCATGTATGGAGTGTATCATGTCCTTTCGTTTGTATGGGACCATCAATTCCCTGTAGCTCAGTGGTTAGATGACTCTCCTTTCACGCCAGAGACCTGTATTTTATCCCAGAACCTGACTTGTGTGTATATGTATGGAGTGTATATCTATAGAGTGTATCATGTGTGCATATGTATGGAGTGAATCATGTGTGTATATGTATAGAGTGTATATCTATAGAGTTTATCATGTGTGCATATTTATTGTGTGTTTATGTATAGATTGTATCACGTGTGTTTACGTAATGAGTGTATATCTATAGAGTGTATCGTGTGTATATGTATAGAGTTTATCATGTGTGCATATGTATGGAGTGTATTATGTGTGTATATCAATAGTGTATCAAATGTGTATCATGTGTGCATATGCATAGAGTGTATTATGTGTGCATATGTATGGAGTGTGTATATGTATAGAGAGTATATCTGTAGAGTGTATCGTGTGTATATGTATAAAGTGTATGGTATGAAGTGTATCATGTGTGTTAATACGTATGGAGTGTATCATGTGTGTGTATTTGTATAGAGTGTATCATGTGTGCATATGTATACAGGGAGTGCAGAATTATTAGGCAAATGAGTATTTTGACCACATCATCCTCTTTAAGCCGCGGTCACACTGGGCTTTTCTCCCCATAGACTTCCATTCATATGCACGCGAATGTGTCAGACCGGAAACGCAGGGTCATGTGTCTGAGTTTCGCAAGCTGCTGCGGTGCAAAGTTCAAGCTTGGTGAACTCTGACCTGCGAAATTGCATCACTTGACTGCGTGAGACCAATCCAGGATCAAAACATGACCTCTCTGAACAGAAATTTAAAACATGGAGCAATCACTTGCTTTTTTTAATGTTTATTCATCTTGTTTAATCCCGCCCCTTTTCACAGCGCCGTATGACAGAATTTGGCAAGCTCAAACTCTAGTGTGACTTCTGCTTCATGCATGTTGTCTTACTCCAAGCTGTATAGGCTTGAAAGCCTACTACCAATTAAGCATATTAGGTCTAATTAAATTATTGGTGGGGTCATTTCAATTGTTGGTCCCCCTCTGCGTCCCCTCCGTCCATGCTAAATCTATGCCCCTAATTTTTAGCAAGACGCTCCTCGTATAGCCAACCTCGCTTTCCTGTTTGTTATTGTGGGCGTTACGCATAGTTCGGTTGCGCAATTCTGATTGGGCAGTACGAAAGTGTGCTCACTTGATTGGCTAGTAAGGCTGCTTTGAGCGGGGGAAGTAAATAATATATATGCCATATCGCAGCCTCTTGCGATTCGATTTTGATTAATTGCACAGCCCTATCCGAGAGTTTGTTCTAATTCTACTGGTTGCGCTAACTGTACCGCTTTCACTTGTAGTGCATCACTAATTTACTAATTCTGAAACCAAACCATTTCTCAGAAGCAGCATTTTAAAAACTCCCTCGCGGGCCAGATGAAAGTGTTCAGCGGGCCGCATTTGGCCCGCGGGCCGTAGTTTGCCCACCTCTGGTCTAAAAGAAGAAAAACTAATGACATGGCCTCCTTGTTCACCTGATCTGAACCCCATAGAGAACCCGTGGTCCATCATCAAATGTGAGATTTACAAGGAGGGAAAACAGTACACCTCTCTGAACAGTGTCTGGGAGGCAGTGGTTGCTGCTGCACGCAATGTTGATGGTGAACAGATCAAAACACTGACAGAATCCATGGATGGCAGGCTTTTGAGTGTCTTTGCAAAGAAAGGTGGCTATATTGGTCACTGATTTGTTTTTGTTTTGCAATGTCAGAAATGTATATTTGTGAATGTTGAGATGTTATATTGGTTTCACTGGTGAAAATAAATAATTAAAATGGGTATATATGTGTTTTTTGTTAAGTTGCTTTATAATTATGCACAGTAATAGTCACGTGCACACACAGATATCCTCCTAAAATAGCTCAAACTAAAAACTACTTCCAAAAATATTCAGCTTTGATATTAATGAGTTTTTTGGGTTCATTGAGAACATGGTTGTTGTTTAATAATAAAATTAATCCTCAAAAATACAACTTGCCTAATAATTCTGCACTCCCTGTACAGTGTATATCTATAGAGTGTATCATGTGTGTTAATACGTATGGATCATGTGTAAATATGTATGGAGTGTATGTGTGTGTATGTGTATAGAGTGTGTCATGTGCGCATATGTATAGAGTGTATATCTATAGAGTGTATCGTGTGTTAATACGTATGGAGTGTATCATGTGTGTATATGTATGGAGTGTATGTGTGTGTATTTGTATCATGTGTGCACATGTATAGTGTATATCTATAGAATGCATCATGTGTGTATACATATAGAGTGTATCGTGTGTGTATATGTACAGAGTGTATCATGTGTGTGTATATGTATGGAGTGTATCATGTGTGTATATGTATAGAGTGTATATCTATAGAGTGTATCATGTGTGTATATGTATAGAGCTATGTTAGAGCTTTACTGAAACACTAAAAAACGCGTGCTGTTTTCTCGTTCACGCGTTTGTCCTTTTTCGCTCGCCGTAGTAGTAACGTAATGGCGATCCCGCCCATCTTCAGTGGTCGTGTTTCAATACACCCTCTTATTACACGCACTTAACTGCTAAATGATGCCTTCGCTATTTCACTTTAGCCTACTATGTGTAGATGTAGATCAGAACTGGACGAGGGCATAAGCTTGTCGTGACTCATTTTAGACAGACTTACGGAAGCTCTAAACACGCTCAAATAATTTGGCGGTTAGAAGGAAGTTGTTGTGCCCTCACATTGTAAACATTTTAACAAGTTACGTTGGGCTTAAGTTAACTTATAGCTCACACACAGACCAAATGTAATCACGAACACGATGCTGTGAATGGATTATTATAGAGTGGTCTGTTGCATAATCTTGACGCTTTTAACGTTAGCTTGATGCTGTGTTTAGCGAGATGTCTAAACTTAAAAAAACAGACGGCAAATACTTGTGGTGGTGTCTCTTGTGCCTCAAATTCAAACCGGATAACGTTTCCGTCACCAAAACAACGAAACATCTGAATCTGGGAGTGTAAGTCGCTCTATTTTCTTCACATCTGAATAGCCTCTACTTTAGCCGTGTTATCCAGAATGTGATTTGTGTAGCTGTTATGTAGAATTGACTTTATAATTAACTGTCTTAGTTTCTTTTAACTGAATTAGTAGGACTTTGTGTGTTAATCTTCGGTAAAAGGATATTTAGATCTTCAGTATTTCTTGAGTTACAGCCACAAACTTGGAAAATTATATTTTTTTTTACCGCACTTAGGTGTGATCTATGCAATTATTTTAATAGAATAAAACGAGATATATCTCTAGTTTCAACATAATTTGTTGTTCAGACATTTCTCTTTAATGGGGAAAAATATATAAGCAGCTATATGCAAGTTGCCCCTCATTTGGTTTTTGAAGGGTACAATTTGACAAGTTATTCATGGAACCATATTGACAATGACATCTCAATTAAAATAGAAAAGACATGGCCCTAAAGATGTATGCAAAAAAAAGGAAATGTTTGTTGAGTACCAGAATCCGAAAGGAAATCGAGATATATACCAACTGTTTAGAGTAGCCCTCCGTTTATTTTTTCCTAATTTTCAGTTTAACGGAGACATTTTTTTCAACATATATA
>CAIGQZ010007683.1:454025-505138 GCA_903798205.1 Danio tinwini
TTTTTTTTTTATAGAACCATGTTTGACAAACCAAACAAAGAGGCATTCTACATTGTCATCCACTTTTTATTTAATAAACTGAATCCCACTCGTGCCCAAGACGTCTTCAGGTAGTACTATATGGTCATTTTTAAATGTTTCCTTCCTTTTCTGTTGTGATTTAAATTACATATTTAAAAATGTTATTGTTTGTTCAGAAATTGCTGGCTAGTTTGGGATCATAAAAGTGATGCTGAGTTTCGCAAAGTGGCTTTTGCATGGCTCCAGGAGATAGCGGTATGTGGTGTTTTATATATAATATTCTGTTACATTATATTGAAACTGTTGCATTGCTAGAGAATCTTTACAGACAAAACTGTATTATTAGTATAACTGATATAATGATACAGTTATATGATTGTATAAATGTATTAGGTACACACACACACACACACACAAACATATTATTTATATATATATGTATTTATGAATTAATTTGATTGTTTCACTACTGATATTTTCATTTTATTGAATACCGTTTTTTCACTCTGTGCAATTTTCACCTTTTTCTTTGACTTTATTTCTTATTTAATATTTAGAATGAAGAAGGCAGTGCTTTTCCTAAAGTGGCTGCGTCACATTTGCTGTCTGCTTTTGGACCAAAATTTATCAACTTGATGCTCCACTTAGCTAAACACGTCATGCTGAAAACAATGAAGACATTTAACACTGGTATGTAATTATTATTAGTTCCCAACCACTGAAAGTACCCAGGGCTGTTTTTTAAAAGATTACTAAAAATTTGTTCCTCATAAAATCTTAATTGCAATAGCTGTGCAATACCTGGCAAATAGCTGTCATGTGTACGTGTGTATACAATTTTTTAATAGTTATTTATAAAAGAATAGTAAGAAATGTTGAACAGAATTCAAAATGTATACTGAATTTTACTGAGTGTGCAAGTTAAAGTATGTTAAATTGTTGTGTATGTGATAGTTGTATTATAAATGTGTTAATATGATGAACTGAATGTGATAAACAGATTGTTTTGACTAGGTCTAGTACTTGACCTAAAGGAGATGTGACAGAAAGACAGTATTCTTTCACTTGCTATTGCAATGGTTCTGTTCAGATTTTGACCATGGTGGTTTTTCCACACAGCAGCATTTCATGTGTCCCCATATGTAATGTTGAGAGATTGAATCTGTGTTTTCACCATTTTTTTTTCAAATTGAAATGACATCACTCTTGCAATCATTCCTGTAACGGAATTTGAAAAGGTTTTTATCAGTCTTGACGTAAAAAAAAGCCCTTTGTCTAGACCACAGGTGTCAAATTCCGTTTCTGGAGGGCCGCAGATCTGCATAGTTTATTTCCGACCCTAATTAAACACACCTGATGAAACCAATTGAGTCCTTCAGTTTTGTTTAAAAGCTACAGGTGTGTTGAAGCACGGTTGGAACTAAACTATGCAGAACTGCGGCTCTCCAGAAACTGAGTTTGACACCTGTGGTCTAGACAGTGAAAGATTTTCATGCCCCAAAGGTGCGAGTTCCTTTCAAGTTTGTTACAACCACAGTGTCTCAAGCCCACTGTCTTGAGTTTTTGTCTCAAAGTCAGCATTTTGTCCATTTTTCTCTCTATTTTATGCTAAATGTATTCTTAAGTTTAACTTTAATTTCAATGTGTTTTTGTTGTTGTTGTGTCTTTAAAAAGCCAAGCCAGAACATTTTGGATGATATTTGGACATTAAAATATGATTGTGTGGTTAGTTAACAACTAACATGTTTCAGGGGCATGGAGGTGTATTTGTTATTTAAGCATCCATATGACTGCTTAGCCAAAAGACTGCCATAGGGTTATTGTATGTGCACACCATTATTGACAAGTTTATTGTCAGTTATCCACAGATACAATTTTCATGTTAAGCGTATGTGTTTAAATTGGTATATTTGTTTTACATTTGTTGCACCATCAATTAGATGGCAAGTGGGTTCCTGAGGCTGCTGCGGTACCAGCAAGTTCCGAGGAGATGGAGTTAAAAAGATTTCAGCTGGTGAAGAGACAGTTCCAAAGAGTGACTGTAGAGCAGGACTTTCTCATTCAAGACTATCAGAAAAGAGCTAAGTAAGTGTCCACAATCCTAAATTCACAACTCTTGAATTATGATACGTTTTTTAGGTAGTGTCCTATTGTAAGATGTTGAGTCTTCTATTCTAGATGATTTGCTTCCATTGTATTTACCTCAATGGTTACCTTAACACACTGCATGAATAGCTGACACATGCAAACACCTCCAGGTGTCACTATAGTTGGTATCGGTGACTTTTCATTGAATTAATTTTATTAAACGTTTTATGCTCCTCCTGCCAAAGAAAAAACAACAGTAACAATTCCCTGTTAGGTAACGTTAAATTATTAACAATGAGCAGTAACTATGGCTTTTCTTGATTTAACATTTAATCACAAACCAGTTTGTTGTTAAACTTGGCAAATAAATGAATGTTAACCTAATGTAACTATAGTCATTTTATCAAACTATAAACCAAAAAAAATCTTTTAGTCTTTCGTGCATGATTTAGATCAGATTGAAACAGTTAAAAAAACATATTAAGTCTTAGGAAAATGTTCTTATAAAATGTTCTAAGAACCCAAATAATTCCAAATTGGTAACTGTTCTTAGTATTTTGTAGATTAATCAAATGTGTGCATTGTGTGCTTTGAGTGTGTTCGGACATGAGCAACTCATTAGGGTGCCTACTTAAGAGCATCTTAGACTTGTTATCAGAGACTTCGGTTCAGGAGTACTTGCTCTTCATGACATTTTGGTCAGAAAAAGGACGGCAAGCCAACTGCAGAAAATGTTGTTTCTCTCTTTTACACTTCAAGCTGTGTCTCTGTCAATAATTAAACAACAACAACAAGCTGCTTTCCACTGTGCATGAACAGGCATTTGGGGCTCCAAAATTTTGCCTCTTCTCAAATGTCTGCAATTTCTTCTTTTTTTATTTTATTTTATTTTTTTCTAACAAAGGTGCCCTCACTGTTCATGCTGAACATTTATTTATACTACAATACTTATTGTAGTATTTGCTTGTCTTGTTGCTCAGGTCAGTAGTGTTGGGTTCAGGAAAAGGAATAAAAAATCATGTTACTAATGTTTCAGACTGTCTCCATATGAGGAAGAGATTGTATTGTATCAGCCAATTAATTGGTGTATTTCTTCAGATCATCATTACACCTACATTGTCTTCACAGTTTTTCTCCCTACTCTTTAAGCCAGCTTTACATGTGTAACCATGTTTTTTACCCCCAGAGTTTTGGAAAAGTCTTTAAGGGACCTTGATGCAGAGAATGCCAAATATGACAGTTTGCTTAAGTAAGCACCTTATTTTTGACAAATAAACTGAAATAGCATAGATGTCTATCATTTCACTTCACCTAAATTTTTTTTATATTATTTGCAGAGACCACGACAGCGTCACAGATTTGAAAGAAGTCATTCTTGCAAAAGTCCAGAAGGTTTAATTTATAAGAATGAATTCTCTTTAGTAATATAATTTTCATGAATGTATTACTTTTAATTTGTTTTCATTCTAATCCTATTTATTTTGGTTTTATCAGCTGCGTGGCCTTTGGAATGAGGTAGACAGATTCGTATCCAACCATCAAGGAAAGCGAGACATAGTGGCGAGTGTGATCAATGGACAGGTGGACCAGTACGTTTTGTGTGGACAGGAGTTAAATGTGAAGATGCCTGCGGTTTTGCATGAAAGGATGGAACGTCTATCCCACCAGGTCAGCGCTACATGCAGAATTGTGAAGGGAAATTTCAGTGTTCTAATTTTGGAGATCAAACATATAACAGTACATTCTGTCTCTACAGTCCAGTGCTGTTAGGTTGTATGAGGGAGGGCAGCCTGTCCTTGTGCGTTTGCTGGCACTTTTGAATGAAGGATTACACATCCTTCGTGAGAAAAGAGAGACTATTGTAGGGCCGAGTGTACAGCTCCAAAACCAAGATGTCCAGGAGCATGCATTGCTTTTTACACGCTCAAAAGAAAACCTCAATCTTATAAGGTAACAATAAATATAGCTGCCATTTATTTGTCTTTTTATACTTAGAATGGGTGTTGTAATGATGGTGAGATACAGCTAAGTTTAGATTTTGTATTTTGAATTAAACCATAAAGAAACAAAAGTAAAACATGTTTTTTTAGAACTTTTAACTTTTGAATCAACCATCAATCTGAACTAGTTTGAATTGCATAAAGACACAATAAAAAAAATTTTAACTAACAAATCAGGGATTTGAAAATCACTGTCACCTGTGAGTTAATTGATCAACATCAGGTTTAATTCTTGAGTTGCTAGTTTAAATCTGTGACCACACCCTCTGTGTTAAGAGTCTGCTGAATTATAAAGGTATGTGAAGGTACACAGTGAATTTGGGACCTTTACAAATTGTTAAGCACAATATTAGTCTTAGATTAAATTTTTATTAATGAAAATGTATTTTTCTTTTTTCATTCTAGGTGGAAATTGGTCAAAGAAGATGCAGCAGAGATCAAGGTTTCCATTAGTAAGCTGGAGGAGGACTGGAAGTACAAGTGGGCTAACTGTTTGAAAAATACACCCCTCACCTGTTTTCTTGAAGAGGATCCTGTAAGTGGAGTCACAACAACCCTTTTTTTCTTCTTGTTTTATGTTGTGAGGTGTGTGTGTGGTGGTTTCTTTTTAAGGTTGTTTAGGAGTACTGGTCTCTCTTTGTGGCAGATTATACAGAAATTACACATTAGGTTTTGTTTGTTTGATTTAAATGATCTGTTTTCTGCATCTCTTAACAGGTTCTTGACTTAGTATCTCCGATGGTTACTCTTTCATTTGAGCCAGCTTCTGAGGCTAGCTTTGAGGCTAGTGTCATTTCACAGTATGCATGTAAACCACCTGGTAAGTTTACAGCTCAAGTTGCTCCTTGTATAATAATTTTTCCCCGTAGAGATGCTACCATTTTTATTTATTTATTTTTTTCTCTTGCTTTGGAGATCTGCTTGAGCAGCCATCAAAAGGAAAACTAGATACCACAGAGGCGGTCGTTCATTTGGAACAAGAAGTTCACCTGGAGCCAGAGATCAAAATGTATGGTACAGTTTTATCTTGTTTTTTACATGGTAAAACTTCAGAAAGGATCTTGCTTGCATGACAATACATCAAAACGCAATATTTACCAACAGCTCTTCTGTGGCAACTGAAGATCAGGAAAACCCTGTGCCCTCTGACAGCTGCTTTTCACCAGAACCTGTGACTTGTGGGACACCACCATGTGAAACAATTCAGTCTGTTGCGAAGACACCCAGTCCAGTACAGGTAGTTTTCTCCATGCAGAGGCCAGCTATCCTTGCATGCATGAAATACTGCACATTGACAAGTTTGTTTTTTTTGCTACACAAATAAAAAAAACATCTGCTTTTTAACAAGTTGAGTTAAAGTAAAAGTTGAGATTTCACAACTGTTTGTAGTTTGTGATGTGCTATTTAATTCTGCCATGTTTAGTTTACTCAATTTGTTTTTGGATCCAATAAATAGGACCGATTTCAAGGTTGATGTGGTCGTAGCTTTATGAAATGCGCACAATTTTATGCATGTAATTGAATGTATGCTTGCATTTTATACTATATCGCAGATTGTGTTGAAGCTAATTACTTTGTGGATGTTTATAAACTGGTTGTGGTATTGATTTTAACATTTTAGTCTTTCTCTTTTGCAGCCTTGCCACACAAGAAATCTGCACGTAAAGTCAAAGGCCTCTGTATTAAAGACCAAGGCTCAAATTCTAGATTTGGAGTGTGACAACTTGGCAAGTCAAGTATGTGTGTTTTTGACAAATTTTGCTTTTTTTGCAGTACAATAATACATAGGATGTATGCCATTTTTAGCACCAACTAAACTGGCTATGGTGGTGGGTTGTGGTTTAACTTTTTTGCAGTGGGAAACTGATACAAGGGCAGTGTTAAGCAGTACTCTGCCCTTCACAAGTTTTCCCTATATTAAATATGCTCTCTGATGACCGGTGCGAATTAAGAGAAATCGCCACGGACAGATACGGGGCAGACAATCTTGCATAATGCAAATGTACCCAAACGTTAATTTATTGTTTGGGTCTCAGTTTGCAGAGGCAGTGATCATGAGTCCAGGTAATCGAAGAAGTGATGTAGACCTTGGACAGTTACTAAATGCCATATCGGACCCCTTTTCATCTAGGAAACAGCTTTGCCGCACCCCTGAGAGTCTAAGTATGTATTTTGGTAGCCTCAACATTTAGTAATCTCTACTTCACTAGAAATGTTGTTTTTAAACAATGGATTTTAATATAAACTATCTCTAGTTAAAGATGTAAGAAGTTCATGGAGAAAAGCTGTGGAGGAAGGAATGGCTGAGAAGAAACAAGCATCTTGGAATCAGCAAGACAGCCTTTCTTGGCTCAAGACGCCCATAACTGAGATGAATAGTCCATGCAAGACCCTAAATTTAGAGGCTTCCATCTCTTTTTCAACCAATCCTGCCCATTGCACTTCTCCTCCTGTCCAGCAGGGGTCAGCCCTCCACTCAACTGTGTCATGGGACTCATCACAATTAGAGGCTCTTACCAGTCAATGCTCAAGTGATGTTATTAAATTCAGCATTGCTCAGGAGGAGCTCCCAGACCTGTTTGATGATGATGATGTGTCATTTAACAGCGACAGCTCTGTTGAGAATCCTGGTGAAAAAGTGAGGGATGAAGAACTTTGCTTGCCATCTGTTGGGTCGTGTTATCTTGATCGAGAACCTCTCCAACAGACAGCACAACTGTGTTTGGGGACCTCTTCAGATAAATCTCTTTTTAAAGATGCACCAGTACAATTAAGTATGAGCCAAGATTTGAGCCATTGGACTACTGACCAGACTCATTTTTCTCTTGATTTAGACAGACTTGAGAGTCTTTCTTCCCCTCCTCATGCAGAAAATCTCACCCTTCCCAATTTAGTTAATGTCAATCTTGATGAATACTAACATGTCTTAATAAACAACTGTAATTGTTTACATATTGGTCTCCTGAATGAAATTTTTCACACTGCTGTGGTGTTTTTTTTTTTTTTTTGCAAGAACCATTTTACTGTCGTCTAACCTTTTTTTTTCTGAACCATGTGAACTCTTACGTCTTCTGTACTAAACTTTAGTATGTACAAACGAATTGTAAAATGTGTCTAAAATTTGTGTATTTTGTTATTGCGTAATAAAAACCTCTTTTTGCAATTTCTGTTCATCTCTGAGTATTAAAATGCATGTTTTCCTTTTCTGACTATAATTTGTGTAAATGTACAGTGAAGACGCACAATGATAGTATACAGATGTTTTAATGGCTTGTAAAGCAGCAGGCACCTGTTAATCCTGGTGCGCAGCGCACTAGCCTATACATAATAAGTCAAGTGCAGAGCGGAAGAGAAATGTGGTGCAGCCAGTCACGCATGGGCGTGTTCACCCGCCTCCAGCAGTCAGTCCGAGAAACCCGAGAGCACACCAAAGTAACAAAACACAAACATGGCGCCTATTTGCTGCCGTACAGTCTAGAGCTGGACAGGGACGAAGTTTCCAGGATTAAACACTGCGCGCTCGCACAAAGTGGACATTTCATTTCCGCTCGAAACGGAGTGGACGGGCTGCAACTTACAACTTGCCTACATGTCAACGTGTTGTACTCTAGTGATCTGAACAGCTGGTACGTATTGCTGGGTTTTTGAAGTTGCTTGATGTAGACAAACGGATTGAGTTGCATTTTCTCCGGCTGGTGGTTTCGGGGGCTGATATTTTCACACTGGTTCTCTTCGAAGCGTGTCCTGAGTCTGTGGACATAATATAATAAAACATGGTTTGCTTTCTGTTGAAAGTACGTTAAGTGTGATCGAGTTGTCTGGAGCTGCCCGATCTTTTGAAGATGCAACAGTTGGACAGCTCGTTCACAGGCCTCGTTAGGGAGTACTGGCTGTGTCAAATTTTTAGCGTGCAGACCACCTAGACAACACTTTAGGCGTTTGTCTAATACCTAGTTAGCTGATTTGAGAAAGCAGGGATGTTTCAAATGAAGACTGCAGGGTGTGTCAGATTGCTGAAAAATACTAAGGCTAGACACATCCGCCTGTAAATATTGTTTTTACATGTTAGTTGCTGACATATCAGTAATGACATCTGTGTTACAAAATTACTTTGAACAATGCTTAACAATCAATTTGTTTACAGGTTATTTCATCTATAATATGCATTGTCCTCGCTCTGTATACGAGTGTGTGAATATTTGGAACGAAAAAAGTACAAATGCGATCTTTGTTTTGCAAACATACTAATTAAAGGATAACTTTTATTGTTGTTGTACAAAAAGAGAGAGAGAGAGAGATGTTTGTAAAGTCCGGATGTCACAGACTCGTTCGATTGATCAATTGTTCAAGAGGTTTCAGACCAGTGCGGGACGCTTCAGATTGTTGCTTCCTTTTGTCTAACACTCCTGAATCAAGGGAGACATGACATATGCTGTGCGGGAGCATTCGTGACATGTTTGTAACCTCCTCGTCTATGTTTACCTGTGCAGTGGGCCTCTGCATTTATACTGAATTATAATATCTAGGTTGAAGGGGTTGTGTGCATGTGGGCTGGCTGACCTTGTGTCTTGTTACATTTACTTGCCAAGGTTGAGTCAGGTGACTGAGATCATAAAAAGAGCCGTCCTCAGGAGTGGCTACAGGTAGTCGCGAGGGATTGTGGGAATGACAAATGGCAGGCCATGTGGCAGGAAGGCAGAACCTCTCAAGAGAAAGGGAAACACAAAACCACATAATAATACTGTCGCCGTGCTTTCTTTTCCTCCAGTTTAACAATGTTTATATAACATATATCTTTTAAAAGTAGACTCAATAGTTCCATGCAAATTATTTACAAGCTAAACTACGTTTACTGTAAAACACATATACAATTTAAAATGTGTCTTAAATCTTAACATGTTTAAATTTTTTAAATAAAATTGAGTTTGGATTTTTTTTCAGTGACAATGAACTCAAGTAAAATGTACCCTGTTTTGTGTATTATTAATATTTTGTACACCGCTAAAACAACACTTAATTAACTAATGGAAGGATAGCATTAAGTCAGTTAAACACTTGGAATATTGATCTGCTCAGTAAATTAGCAGAGTGTGTTGTTAAGAAATTTGAGCTCCTTTGGTGTTAATGAAAATAACGAGTGCAGCAGATGGACAACAATGACTGCGTTTACATGTGCACCACCACAAACACTGCGAGTACTTCCAATGATGAGTAAGTGCTTAATTGCAATCTAACATTTGCATGTCAGGAAAAGAAATCTTAAAACTGTTTACTGTTGCCAAGAATTGTGTTTCTACTTTTCATCATTATTCACTCGTCACACTTCACAGTACAAATGATGGTCTTGGAAAAGGTAGATGTGTTACTGACCACTTTTTTAATTCATTTATGTCGAATGCAAAACACTGTTTGTATTCTGTGCTTCCATGAATGGTTGCATTCCATACGTATTTCACCTGGGTTTGTCATTGATATCATTCATAGTGCTGTTTGAACTTGTTGGCCCCACAATAGGCTCCGAAGACTCTTCTCTTCCTGCAGCTGTGCAGAGTTTGGTTGTTGCCAGTCAGTCTACAAAAGCAGGGTCAAAATTATGTTTATTTGTTCTGTAAATCATGATACCCATGAGTCATGACACTTGATTTAGTTAAAATGCCAAATGAGGACCAAGCTAAACCGGGAACTGCTTTAAAAGCACATTCTACAGATGGCATGCTGTATTGGATGAGGTAAAGTTAAATCGCAATATTGCCAAAATCCTATTATAATTACATTAACATAATCTATGTAAATGTACTCCTTGAGACAATCTCCAAAACAGCAATAGATTAACTAGTGGAGTCTACTGACATTTTTACTCCTCTTTTCTGGTTTGTTTTCTATAGTTTTGTATTTGGCTAAGGTCAGTAGCAAAAGACATTACCTGGACCCTACGGAGGTTGCACATGCAGTTCAGCTCCTCCAGGAAGGCACATCAATATGTGTCATTGCCAAGAGCGTTACTGTGTCTCAAGAAGATGGTGGAGATTCAAGGAGGCATGCAGTTAGTCGAGGAGAGCTAGGCAGGGCTGTAGAAGGTCCTTAAAGGCCGGGACACACAGAGCCAATGCCAAAGAACTAAAGCAGACAAAAAACAACTGTGTCCTCGCTTTTCCGTTGGGCTGGTCTGTTCTTATCTAGACCAAAAGGCTATGCACGAACACACTAAACAGATGGCAGCCAACTTAAGCGAGAGCACTTAGATTCATTGCTAAATAACCAATCAGAGTGCTCTCATTTGCTGACAGCAGTTCTACATGCAGAATCAGGCCAACTCACTCTGATGTTGAACTGATAAGAGGCAACATGAAATACACCAAAACTAATATCCAGTGATGCCAGAGCACCAAAATTGGCAGATTCGTCACAGATGAGAGCAGGTTCACCCTTGGCATGTGGCAGATGGGATAGGGTCTGTAGAAGCCATGGAGAATCTTATGCTGCTTGGCCATTGTTCAGCATGTCCTGTTTAGTGGTGGGTCAATGATGGTCTAGGGAGGCGTATCTATGGAGGTCTTCTACAGACTAGAACATGGCACCCTGACTGCCATTAGGTACCAGGATGAAATCTTTTGACACATTGTCAGACTCTACACTGGTGCAAAGTGTCCTGGGTTTCTCCGGGTACATGACAATAACTGACTAAATGTGGCAAGAGCATGCAAGCGGTTCCTGGAGGATGAATGAACTGATACCATTCAATGGCCTCAACACTCATTTGACCTAAATCAAACAAAACACCTCTAGGGCATTGTTTTGGTCTATCAGACACCGCCAGATTGCACCTGAGGCCATCCAGGAGCTCAGTGATGCCCTGGTCCATATTTGGTAGGAAACACCCCGCACCACCTGTTGTTTCATTAGGAGGATACCACAATGTTCTGCATACAAACTACTGAGAAACATTCGGAGTTGCTGTGATAACTTTTTGCAAAATAAACTAGCTCCATCATATTTCCATTAGATTTTCTAAGTGTGTTTGAATTAAGCCATCTGTAGGTTATTACATTTTCGTTGCCATCAAACAATGTGTCATCTTTAAGTTCCTATCTCATTATTCAGCTCAAATCAGTATAATTAACCAGCATAATATTTTTCCCCTTTGAGTTTGTTTGCCTTTTATTTATTTACATGCTTTCTGCTATTTATTCTAATTAATATTGTGCAAAATGTATTCACAAAGAGGAAGGTTACATGTACACACACTGTTCTGATACAATGCTAATGACAGCTAGCAGTTATGGCAATTAAATTTTTTTAACTGCATGTCAGAAACTAACTGGCCATCTATGATATGCTGTGTCCAGTATACATTGTCTGTGATTTTTATTATGGCTTTTATTAAGGATGCTCTGATCAATCGACCATAGATTGGTATCGGAAATTAGCAAATTAGATAAAATACTCCAGAAATCATGTTAAAGAGTGAATGTGAAAAGAACAGATCATGAGACGCATGTCTCCTTCAGATGCCTTTTGGCAAATTTCAGGCGGAGAGTGGCTTCCGTCTGGCCACTTTACCATACAGGCCTGATTTGTGGATTGCTGCACAGATGGTTGTTCTTCTGTAAGGTTCTCCTCTCCACAGAAGAACGCTGGAGCTTAAACAGAGTGACCATCGGGTTATTGATCACCTCCCTGACTAAGGGCGTAATTGCATTATGTACAGTTGCCTTGAACCAGGCCAAAGCACGCTTGTCCCCCCTCCCGTCTCCCCCGACGGCCCGCACTCACATTACATTCGGGCTTGGGCGCGCTTACGTCATCAATGATGCGCTGTTCAGTAATCGCTCTCACTCAGCACAGTGAAGATTTCTTTATATAATTTAATCGTTTGGGATGCAGTGACATGGTCAAATATTTCACGATCAGCCACTTTTGACGCTCATAAACAATCATAAAGTCCTCGTGCTGCAGGAATTAGGAGGTTTGGTAAAGGTGCTGCTGTCATGCTGTGAGGGGTTTGCGTCTTTAATAATCTACGAGAGTTTACGTTCATTAAACAAGAAGATTAATTAATAAATCCATATGAAACAGTCCCGTAAAAGTCACGTCTCGCCTTCAGTTTCGGGCTCAGGTGCGATTTGCACTCACACTACAAGTGTACTGCGCCAAAGCCCAAGTGAACCGCGCTCAAGCACACCTCTTCCAACCGGGCCAGGGCCGGCCAACTAAACTGTGCCTGATTCAGAGCACTCAAACTTTTCAAACAATCCGGGAAACGGGCCTGGGCACGGTTCGGATAGCATAGTGTGCATACGACCTAAGGCCCTTCTCCCTAATTACTCAGCTTAGTTGGCCGGCCAGCTCTAGGAAGAGTCCTGGTGGTTCAAACATCTTCCACTTATGGATGATGGAGGCCACTGTGCTCATTGGAACATCCAGAGCAGCAGAAAATTTTCTGTAACCTTTCCCAGCCTTGTGCCTCGAGACAATCCTGTCTCGGAGGTCTACAGACAATTCCTTTGTCTTCATGCTTGGTTTGTGCTTTGACATGCACTGTCAACCCTGAGACCTTGTATAGACAAGTGTATGCCTTTTCAAATCATGTCCAATCAACTTACCACAGGTAAACTCCAATTAAGCTGATCATTCAATCAATCTCAAAAATGATCAGTGGAAACAGAATGTACCTGAGCTCAATTTAGAGCTTCACTGCAAAGGCTGTGAATACTTATGTACATGTGATTTTTCAGGTTTTTTATTTTTAATAAATTTGCATTCATGTAGGCCTTTTTACATATAATAACTGAATGTTCTATGTTTTTAGTATTGCAAGTTCACTAAAACCTGGCTGGAAAAAAAACCCCTGAAATATTCAGTATTTCTGTATTCTGTAATTGTTGCGCTAACGCATTAAGTATTTGATGCTGACAATTATTGTATCGCACGTTACTGCAGCTTTATTTTTAGTTTTACATGTTTTGAAATTCCATTGTTCACTGGCCTTAAATACACATGCCAGGAAGTACACAGGTCACAAGAGGTTGGGTGATTGATTAGGATTTGCTTGGCATAGGCATCAGCAAACTTACCCCTACCCCTCGTTTTGCGCGTTCTCGCGAAAGGGTAGGGCAGCCCAGCTCTCTTTAGCTTGAAGGCGTAGGGTTAAGGGGAAGGGGTACACCCCTTCGAGCACAGATTTTTCAGAACCACACTTGAAACCAAGGGGTAAGGAAATTTACCAGAATGCACCAGCTACAACGACACTTTTGCTGCACCCGGAAGTAAGGTGAGCCACAAATTAGTATTTTTTTGTCATTATTATGAGTTTTTACAACAAACAAGCACATGTTTTAATATATTCATAACCGTGTTTGTGTTGTACCGTCATGCATGTATAAAAAAACGCTAAAATAAAAACCGATCTGTGATTTTGCGATCTATAATCCCTAATAATAACTCCTGTACAGCAGTCCCACAACATTCTGACACTCGATGACACGCAAACACCCTGTCAGAAAAGTCTAGTGGCTTAGAATGAGCTTTTTTCAGTGTCTGCTATAATGTTAATGTTGTTATTGGTGTGTTTACATAGATGAATATGGCCACGGTGTAAATGTGCAGTATAGTTACGATCTTATTGTCACATTAGATCGTTATGATAACATAATATATGCCTTCAGTGATTTCCTGAAGATAAATACCAAAAATAACACAACTGGAATAACTACAGCAGTCGCGATCATCTGATCTCATATGAAGCAAGTGATCGCAATGACATATGATGACGTGTGCAGGTGCTGTAGTGCTGTCACAATTCTTAGGGGTAAATTTTGAAGCCCTTCCCCTTCACTCGTTTTTAAGGGTGAAGGGGTAGGGATACAAAAATTGAATTGGGATTGGGCCTTTACCTCACTCTTAACAGTGACCACTGCTACAGGATGGACTGTTTTAGTTGTTTACTGATAAAATGAATGTTTTTTTTCTTTTTTCTTTTTACATGTTCAGTAAAAAATACATTTCTGAATGCTAAACACAACAAAAATC
This sequence comes from Danio tinwini, assembly GCA_903798205.1. Taxonomy (NCBI): domain Eukaryota; kingdom Metazoa; phylum Chordata; class Actinopteri; order Cypriniformes; family Danionidae; genus Danio; species Danio tinwini. The sequence goes on from CAIGQZ010007683.1 coordinate 468,164, forward strand.
TGGCTACTGATGAGAAATTGTGGATAAAGCAACGATAATAGCCCACCAACCCCAAAAAGGCACGTACCTAAGATTTGGTGGTGGGCTGTAGAGCTTCAACTTTAGACTGCTGTGACTGGATCAGCCCCTTGGCCAATGTGATATCCCTGGTACTTTGCTACCACAAGCCCAGATTACATTTGCAGGGATTGGCTGTGAGTCTAGCTTGCTGTAGTTCTAGGAGCACCCTCCACAGACGAGTAAGATGTTCCTCCCAATACCTTAAATGAACCACCACATCCTCCAGGTAAGCCAAAGTGTATACTTGATGTAAAACGAGGAGTGTGTCCATCATCCACTGAAATGTGGCTGGAGCCCCACGCAGGCCAAAGGAAAGGACCCGGTAGTGCCAGTGACCCCCAGGACTGGTGAAAGCAGTCTTCCATGGCATTAAGTTTTAGGGAGACTTGGCAGTATTCTTTTTTTTATTTTATTTTTTTTATTGAACATTTTGGTTTTAAACAAAGCCAGAGATCCACCCAAAAATAAAAAAATAAAATAATTAAACAGAATAAAAACATGAATCCTGTAATAATAGGTACAAAATCAGGATTGAAACATTTGGCAGTATTTTTTTGTTAAATCCAGAGTTTATAGAAATCGGGCACTACTGAGTCTGTCCAGGAGCTCGTCTACTCGAGGCATTGGGTACCTGTCAAAACTAGATTTTTTTTTAATTGAGCTTTATGAAGTCATTGCAGAACTGGATGATGCCATCTAGTTTTGGTACCATCACCACTGGGCTGGACCACGGGCTATGAGATGGTTTATTTAACCCCTAACTTCAGCATCTTCTCCACTTCCTTCTGTATAGCCAGTGAGCTTCTGGTACCCGATAGGTTCTCTGCTGAACAATGACTCCAGGACTAGTTATGATGTTGTGCTGGATGACTGATGTCTGCCCGGGTTGTTCACTGACCACATCCTTGAACTGACTGACCAGGGCTCGGAGCACCGTCTTCTGTAAGGACTAGTTATTTACCAACGTGGACAATGGGCTGTCCATCATCCACAAAAAAGCGGCCAGCTCTTCAGGTGGTGGAATCAAGCATTTTAATAGGTTGATGTGGTACAACTCTTCCTCCTGTCTTTGTCCTGGCTGATGCAGTAGTTGACTGGCCCAACTCGCATGACGATCAGGTAGGGATCCTTTCAGGTGGCCAGGAACTTTGATGTTGTTGTGGGAACCAAGACTAGCACTTTATTGCCAGGATGGAATTCATGGGCCGTTCCTAGAGCCAGCTCTGGGTGCACTGGGCTTCGGAGAGATGTTCTCTTGCCAGGGGCATTGCTTTGTCGATCTGCCGTCTCATGTCCAGTGCATGCTCTATCACCATCCGGTGTGGGGCTGGGTCTTGTTCCCATGACTGGTGGGCTAGGTCTAGGAGACTGCGGGGCTGGCGGCAGAACAAAAGTTTGAATGGGGTGAAGCCGGTAGAAGTTTGGGGCATTTCAAAAATGCCGAAGAGTATGTACAGGATCATGAGGTCTTAGTCTCACAAATCCTCTGCCATTACCTGATGGAGCATCCTTTTCAAGGTTTGATTGAACCGTTCTACCAGGCTATCTGTCTGTGGGTGGTAAACAGATATTTGTTGTTGCTTTACCTTTAGGAGGTGCCAGAGGTCCGCCATCAACCGGGACATGAACAGGGTGCCCTGGTCAGTCAGGATCTCCAAGGTGATGCCCATTCAGCCAGAGAGAAGGAAGAGTTACTTGGTTATAGCCCTTGATGCCGCTTTTCTTCCGGGCACCGCCTCAGGGTTAGCGTGTAGCATAATCCAAGATGACTAGGATGTGTTCGTGTCCCCGAGCAGACTTTGGCAGTGGCCCCACCAGGTCCAGTCAATCCGATTGAAGGGTACCTCGATGATTGGTAGAGGTAATAGAGCGCTAGCGGGAGGGCAATGTGGAGAGGTCTTTTGGCAGACCGGACATGCCTGGCAGTACCGTTTTACATCTACCATAAATTTAGGCTTGTGAAATCAATCTCAAATCCTCTGGGTGGTGTTGGCAGCCCCCAGGTGGCCCGCTATTGGGTGGAAGTGAGCTAATTCCTAGACAGCTGTTTTTTTTTTGATTTTGGTACTGCCAGTAGTGTTTTTTTCTCCCCCTACTTCTCTGCAACACAGTACAGCAGACCGTTTCCAATGGTGAAGTATAGGAGAGGGTGAGGTGCTGGTAGTCTTCCTTCTTTTTCTACCATTCTTACTTATTTGTTAATGTATCGTCGTTTTGTTGTGCTTTTCCAAACGAGCCGCCTGCTGTCACCTACTGAAATAGATCAAAATACAGGTTAGTAGATAAATGTGTGGACTCACCCCCTCTATTGCTTTCTGATGCTAGGAGTGCAAGTTGGTGGTCCCGTGATGTTCAAGCTCAAGGACGATGGGGTGGTTTTCTTTTTCTGAGTGCAGGCAGAGTAAGAACAGCTTTGAATTTGAATCATATTTAAAGAGAAGCAGGACAGGGATGTCGGTCACCACCCCCATCTGAGGGTCCACATTCTTGGACTGGCTGATATTGTCGCCTGTTGTGTGGGAACATATCTTGTATCATCGAGTACACAGGTAATGGGTATCTTTGCTTTACCTCATGGGTTGGATGGCACTATGCCAGGCTAAATTAATGTTATCAAACTCCCAGTGTCAAGTGTGCTGAGCAGGGGTTTTCCATTCAGCTGAACTTTACTTGCTGGATCGCCAGGGGGAACTGTTTGATGCATGATTCAGCCAGCCAGCCAGGCAACTGCTGACTGGTCTCGTGGTACCCTCCGCCAGTTGCCAGGAGTGGGTCACCCTCTGGTGCTGTGCAACCGCACTCTTTTATATATATCGGGCGAGGGTTGCTTCCACTAGGGTTGACAAACTTGCCCCCCGGAGACGCAGAGGAAGTGCCCACAGCAACTTTTCAATAACCACCTTTTCAGAGACTTGGGTGGTGCTAGGGTTGTTGCCGAGGAGCCACAAACAGGCTAGATGGGTGAGGTGGGCTGCTTGTAGGTGCACGGGGGCGCTATCGTCAAAGGACCAGGCTGTTGAGCAGCACTTACTTAAATTCTCTCTTTGAAGCCTTGTAATCATCATTCTTGGGTGTCTCCAGAGCGAAATAAGTCCACTGTGACTCCCCAGTTTAAAAAGTTGCTCTGTAAACACTTGCTGTCATGTGCACATCTCCACCTGGTGGTGTATGACGTCACCGCTCTGGGGTACCCGGATCATAGCAACGAGCAACATAGCAACACAAAAGCATTTAAATCTGTAAACAAAGCAGCATGTAAACTCCATTTGTCTCTCTCTCACTTTCTCACTGTGGACCTTTGACCTGCTGTCTTGAGGTAAAGTTTGCTCTCCTCTCAGCTGTTAGAGCGATACTTCTGAATACAAACACGAGCTTGTCTGCAGAGCGAGTTTTGTCCTTCGCGTCTATCATGGATCAGCTGTGATTGCCGCTGCTGTTTATCAGTGTCACTCAATGAATATTTGTAATTCACCACTGCTTACGTCCCAGTTGTATGCATTATTGCACACTTAATTGGCTTTAATTTTAGAACTCTTTATTATCATATCAATATAATAAATGTGTGTTGAAGAGATTATTAAAACACTAAGTGCATAAGCTGGGTATAAAGTGATGGCAACAATGTGTATATTGTAGCATTGTATCTTCTCTAAGTGTATTTCTGATTGTCCTCTCAGACAAGTTTGTTTTTATTTATTTATTTTTGTGCCATTCCACTTATGCCTAGCCATTGTGAACAGAGCTGATTTATTCCAAAGCCTATTCTTGGCTCATCTAAGTGAATTGAGAAAGGCTGTGCATGACACAAGGCTTACAGGCATTTGTACATCCCTTGTTCCACAGTCAGAGAAGCATAGCTCCAGCACAAAGTGCTCAGTTCTTCGTGCGGTGAGTTATTCTGGGGAGGATCATGGGGACCTGTAACAGGGTCCACAGTATGTCATTTTTGTATACTCTTTTTTTGATTGGATGTGAATAGTAAAGATAAATAAATAAATGACCCTTCAGTGTTTCGCCTTAGTTTACAGTTTTGAGGGGGATTGGGGGCACGGCTGTTCAGGTTGACCCTGACACAAACACAATGAGTCATGGTGTTAATTTGTTTCTTTTAATGGCAGCAGTAAATAACTGAACAATTATTTATAATATATCTTTTTTAATTATTTGAACTTTTTTTTTATACACAAACTGTGCAGCTGTTGTCACTGCAGTGTTTTTTTCAATCTTTCTGGGCTTCTGAATGAACATTTCCAGAGCCTCTTTGTATGGAAAGTCAGATATGTCTGGTCCATTTATTGAGATCCGCATGCAGGCTGCAAGATGGTCTCCTTGCAGCCTATTGCGAGTGTTTGTCTTGACCTGCAAATACATTAACTGTTAATAAAGTATTTATTTTCCTGTTCATGGTTGAGCAGTCCCTCTCACAGTTTACACTGCTGACTGGGACTGTCAGGGCAATAGAAGCAATTTTAAACTTAAAATAATAGAAAACTATACTTTCAAAGACTAGAAAGTTTGCCTCAAGTGCAATTAGTACAAAAGTTCAAAACTAGTACTTTATATATACTTACTATACTTGATATTAGTATACTTAGTAAACTATACTTTTATACTTGACCTTTAATTAGGTATACTTATAAAATTTAAGTATACTACTTTTTCCTAAGGGTGCATTTACTGACTTACCAAGACCAGTCTTGTACAGCCAGTGGGAAGAATTGCAGCTTTGACAGCCAAGTTGGGTCAAAGCCTGTCATGTAGTGATGGGAAGTTTAAATCATTTTAATGACTCTGACCATTGAGTCTTGTTCATTGAGATTAACAAATCTTTTTTCGAGTCATTTTGTTCAGTTTGCCAAAGTATTATTAAAATTTTACGAGTTGCTTCCAAACTCCACTACAACTTGCCCAAACATTGATCACACTACAAACAAGTCATGGCTAGAATGCTATAAGAAAGTGAAAATAATAATTTGTTGATTACCTGGTCTTTTGTCTATAATTATATCAGCTCACCTCACCTCTGACAGATCTTCAAATTTGAGTAGAGGGACTCGAGAGATGGATGGTTCAAATCTTTTTCCAGCTCTAGATGCATATGACTGGCTTCTATCTTTCACATGATGAACGAACGACTCAAACCTGATCGATGACTCAAAAAAAGGAACTTATTTTCTTCTCCACCTGCACAAATGTGGAGAATCTCACTCCCTGAGAGGATTCATCATTCTCAATCATACAAAAGATTTGTTCAAAATGAACGAATCGTTCAAGAATAATCCATTCCAGTGATGACTGGACTTTTTCTGCCTGTCCAGGGGGCATGCTGCGCAGCACTGGGACCTGGAGCAGGAGAGCTACTTCAGCAGCCCCACACAGAAGATCGAGTGCTGCCATAGTCACTACACTGTGAGCGTTTAAAGAATTCATGCATTACGTCAACGTAATCTCATCAAAACATAATTGGTATTGGTATCAGAGGACATTCTGTGAGACTATAAGTACAAAAAAACTTTAAAATTATTATTTTTTTACAAAAATTAAATGAAAATTGTGAAATTGAAGCGATTAACTTCTGAGAAACTATCGGTCCTGTCAGATATAGTGGCACTCATTCCCATACAGCAGAGAGTAGCTGTGTGGAACTCCACTATGCACAATTCAGAGAGCTGAAATTTGTAAACACGCGACCATGTAGAGACAGAAATTACATGCCGTTGTGTAAATAAGATATTACATATGGCTATTTAGCTTGTTTAACAAAAGAAGTTGTGATCTGGCGCTATATAAAAAATAAAATTAACTTCACGGGGGTGCGGGGAATACTTGAATTACTTACTTGAATTGAGAAGTTTAATTTGTGGTTCAATCCTAATTAGAATTAATTAGAGATCAACCAATGGACCATGGATCTGGTATTTAGAAATTAGGGCAGCTGCTGGCTAAATCTGGCCCACCATATCATTTCATGTGCACTGTGAGAGTAAACTATTCCCACCAAATGAGAATGTAAGTATTGGTGAGAGTAGATTACATACAAAGTCAATGCAAACTGCATGCTGTAAAAGATGCGAAATCTATGACACATTTGCTGCGAACATGTAAAAGTCGTTTCAGTGTTATCTTCCAAGATATTATATTTAGGCAAAAAGCATCTATTGACTATAAACTACATCTCCCATAATCCATGTTTCCTTTGTGACCCTCTTTCATTAGACAGCAGTCTTTCCATAGCATTCAACTAGGATTTGCAAATGCTCAATCTGATGCTCATTAGCAACTCAAAATTATTTGCTGTTCCATAGTTTTGCTTCTCTCAAAATGTGACAAGGTTTTGGTTAAAGTCAATGACTTTGAATTGTCTGATGATTTGATTTGCATTTGTTATTTGCCTTGATGGAGTTATGCAAGTTTCTTAACCTGATAAAAGGATTCAGAAAAGGAGTTCACATCTGTCACATTCATGCAAGTACATATAATTATTTGTTATTTTAATATGTTATAATGAAATTAAAAGAGTAGGGCCGGGACACACCAAGCCTAAGCCAAACAGCTAGCACCAAAGAAACCCAAATTGTCACGCGTTAGGTCACGACTGGACCAAAAATCTGCACTTGAATACAGCAAATTGACAAAAGCCGACTGAAACGGGAGGTGCATTTTGCACCTCCTCAAGAGGATGTGTCTTTTTGCTCTGTTTTCTTAATCTGCAAAGGGAAAAAACGAACTTCCGACGTGCACAAATCGTAAACAAAGCAGCATTTAGCATAGATATTAACATTAGATGTCGCCTACCCTGTTGTTGTCTATTGGAAGGAATGCGCCAATAGAGCCGCCATTTTAGTACAGGGTAGCGCTCCTTTTAAATGAATGCGGGACCAAGCTGCAGTGGAGGACTGTGGCCATCCAGAGCCAGAGATATACACATATATACATATATCTATGATCGGGAGTTTTCCCCCAGTGGTCGTTATGCAAATTTTTTTTTAAATAACGAAAATTATCATTTTACATCACTTTTCTACATTGATGGATGAGTGATCACACGTGCATTCCTGACAAAAAGCATGTGTTTGTGTGTATGGAACTGTATTATCCGAGATGTACTTAGCCGACAATAATACACGTTTCTGGCACTGCAGCGTCTTGTCATATTTTTTTTTCCATTGTTTGCTTATTTTATTCAGCAAAGCTAGCATAAGCCTGGTAGTGAGTGCGAGTTGGTGCTTTGCCTTATGCTGAATGCAGGAAGTGACTGTATTATCATCAGTAATGTTACTTATTTGGCACAAAAGTTTATAGCATACAAAAACGTAAAAAAGGAAATCATACCTATGAAATGTTCTGCCTTTGTGCTTTTTTTTCTTTGTTTGCATGTTACTACACCCATACACAGCGCTAAAAGTCCAGCATCTTCATGTTGTCACACTGTCTTGACTAGTGCGGTTGAATGATATTTGTTTTGGGAGCACTGTACAAATGTGGTGGCGCTATAGACACATGCTCGGGGTCCTTATACGATATCTAGTGTATATATCTATGAGCATTTAGTACTATTAACACAGTAATTGTCAGCCACCATGGAGAGATGTGCTCATGCACACATGTCTGACAATCTAATAATCCATATCATTTGCAACAAATCTCATCTTCCTTTTTGTGCTCCGTGAATTGTTACTTGGTATGTAACTTCACTACGTCACACCTGCGATATGTTTCATGCTGAATAACCAGTCAGAGCGATCTCTACAGCCCACAGCAATTTCTAGTTAGCTTCTCTGTGAACTATGGCCCTTTGTTGTAAATGCTGCTACATCTGAATGCACGTGGAAAACCACAATGACAATGTTTGTAGGGCTGGCGATACAGCAAAGATGATCACAATATAATGTTTCATATTATTTAGTATCAATAATTATTGAATATTTTTTAACAATCCAATTAGGAATATTAGGATTGTTTTATTATTGAATCACTTTATTTGAATTTACCAACATTACTAAGGCAATGTAATATATGTCTTATAATAAAATAAACATAAGCATTAATGGGACTCTTAAACTTGATGAGTGAAATTTTACAAAGTGTGCAGTGGTTAAGTGTAAACGCTGAAGTTGGGTGACTACATTACCTCCTATGCTATTTTTTTTTTGATGGGGTGCTAGTGACTAGGATGCACAAGAGAAAAAACCCAAAAAGCCACTCTGGCGACATCCTTACATATTTTTTTTTTTATAATCTCCTCATTGCTGCTAGTCACAGTACTCATTTTGGGTGTGATATTCTGACCCAAGGTGGCAATGATGAAACTCAAAACTCACAAGTAAAATGCGGGAGCGTGTGAATTCCTTCACCATTTTCAATGCACTTTCTGCTCACGGTTCCCATCTTTCAGAATGTCTTTCATAACTACAGTAGGTGACCATCAACCATTTTCTCAGAGGATGACAAATGGACAAACCTGCAGTTGCTGCAGTTCCAGTAAAAGTTTTACTTATGGAGAAAAGTAAAAAGCATTGCAGTATTTGGGTGTTCTGTGTTTGTCTGAGGTAATTAGTATACCGTTAATACTGCAATGTGTATATTCCATACAAAGTGTGAATTAATTGGTTAATTCTACTTACACAAATTTTATTTAAGTTACCTGGAAAATGTGATCGCTTCACGTGCAGGCTTTTTACACTGAATAGGCATGTAACACATTTAGGCAGTTTAGATGTATGACAACTTAAATTTTGAAGCTGACCCTAAAGAAATCCATGATGGAATGTAATAACTGGAAAAATATAATGCGCAAAATAATGAAGTGACAGGCTGGTACTAAATCCGTTTTTAATTGCAATAATGTAGTTTAAACCGTGTCAAGATGTGATTCAGAAGGAGTTTAACTGTAATTTCAGTGACTTTAAACAGTAAGAATGAAAAAACAAAGGTCTACAAATGATATGATCAAACAATGGGTCACTCAATTTTAATTAATTAATGGCAGCCATGTTTTTTAAAGTATGTCATTCCACTTTGAACAAATACACTGCATGCCAAACTTTGCCAAAAGTTGGTTCATCTAGTGGCTAAAATGGTAATTAAAACACTGTATTAAGCATCAACACATACTGTGTTTTTAAGATATTTTCTACTACTATAGCGCCATCTACTGCCTGATCTCCACAAAATGTTGCATGTTTGTTTACAATGATATGTCACATGCCCACTAAATTTTGTGATGTTTTCAGTTTTTCTTATGTGTGTACAGGCGTGTTGGTTCATGTAGACACGCCTCTTTTGTAAATGAGCCTGCTACAGCTATCCAAAGTTTAAAGTTAAACTTTTTTTGATAATTATTAATCCACCCAGTCCAAAGATTTTAACACTTGTTTCATTGCAATTTAGCTAAAAACCAGGGACTAGTTCGCAAAAGTGATATTTCATATATTTTTTTCATATAGAGGTTTTTCATTATATATTTTTCAAAATTCGTACAGACCTCTAGAACCATGATTTGAACATGCCCACCGAGTTTTTTTGTTCCGATCAGCCATCGTTAACCTTGTTTAATAGGTGGTAATATGTATTTTTAAAAATAAAATAGAAATACAATACAGAATTTTTTCCAAAGTGCCAAAATTGTGTAGCTCTTATGCAAAGTTTGCAGTATCAGTAGAAAAGCAAAACAGGAACTTTACAATCTTGTTGCATAATGGTTGCACCTAAAGCAATGTGTTTAACTTCAGGATCCCCAGGATCTACCTGTAATTACTGCTCTAAGCTTCTGCTACATGGCATGTAACCAAGTAACATCTCATTAAGGAGGTGACTTGAGTTAATTTGGGATTGGAGATGATAAACTTACAGGGTTCCCACGGGTTATGGAATTTCTCGAATATAATAGAATTTTCCAGACTTTATTTTAATGTGTTTTGCCTATTGTTGTAATTAGGCTATTCTTCAGTGCTGATTTATTCCTTTCTCTCTTTTCAATCACAGGCTGTTAAACCCTTTGAACATTCGAGATTTTGTACCTCCTGTACCTATATCAAGATTTCAAATTAGACATTCATATTTCTAGTGTAACAAATTTTTTGCAGTTGATAACATTTTAATTTTTCCGCACTTTATTGTACAGTTGTTTGGGCATTCCAGGTATCTACTGGTGTGTTTTGGATGGTTGCTGCTTGAGCTTATTTGGGAAAGGCTGGATTAGGGCAATAGTCACATCGCAGGATCTGCAATGTCAGTTAGCTTTGAGTTTACTCATCTTCCATATTCGAATCGCAATATGTATATTTCCTTAAAGGGCACCTATTTTACCTCTTTTACAAGATGTAAGATAAGACTTTGGTGTCTCCAGAATGTGTCTGTAAAGTTTCAGCTCAAAATACCCATCAGTTTATATATGATAGCCTACAGAATCTGCCCATTTTGGGGTCTGAGTTCAGTGTAGCTGTTTTTGTAACCTGTGGCTTTAAATCCAAATTAACTGCTTCTCCTCACCTATCGTTCCCACGTGCGTGTCTGCTTATCATGTGTTACATCAGATAAACAGCCTTCAGTGATAGAGACAGACACGGATCAAGCTGAAATAAGGTCACGGGCCAAAAATACCAAGTAAGTTTATTTGATGTATTTGTGGTGCAGTCTATTCAACCCTTTCCTAAATGAGGAGTCAAACACAAATGCCATTAGCAATACACACACACACACACATATGCGCATTTACTGACTATGTGCAGCGTGTGGTGATTATATCGGTTAAGAAATACATAACAATTTTACTGTCTATTTCAAACATGTACTGTTTTAAAAACTTTTTAAACTTATAAAAATCACAGAGTTGGAACATGTTTTAATCCCAGTTTCTTTGCAAAAAATGTTCTGTGGATGTGTATACACGTTCTTATGGAGACATGGCACCTGTCAATTAATTCGTAGGCAGGGAAAACTGCACTCCTAGGCCACGTCGAGGTCAGCCTCAAAATCACTAAGATTTGGATCCTATTTTATCGTCAGTAAATTTTAAAATATGACAGTGGATACAAGGAGGACACAAGGAGTCATGGTCTTTAATGACAGCAGTAAATAACTGAACAACTATTTGAACTGTACAACCGTTTGTAAATTATAAATTAACATTTATTTTATATATATTTTTTATAAAAAATACAAACTGCTTTTGTCTCTGCAATCTTTATGGGCTTCTGGAAGAACATTTCCTGAGCCTCTTGGTATGGAAAGTCAGAAATGTCTGGCCCATTTATTGAGACATTTATTAAACATGTCTCTTATAAAAATTTAGATCTGAACATGTCATGGCCAGAAGCAGCTTTACAGAAAATAATTCATCCATTCATTTTACTTCAGCTTAGTGCCTTATTTATCAGGGGTCACCACAGTGGAATGAACCGCCACAGAAAAATTACAAACAATGCAATTTGGAAACATTGCAAATAATGAAAGATGAAAATGAGTTAAAATGCACATCTATAAATCTAATACTTGTTTACTAAAAGGAAATAGGCTAATAAACAACTACTTATAGCAATGAGTGTATTACAAGAAGTTATATTATTAAATATTCATGTTAAAAAAGTTTTATCTAATAATTCCAGCCAGCTTTTAGTGAACTTGTAATATTGTCAAAAACAGAACTTTCAGATGTTATATGGAAAAAAGGCCTAAATACATGCAGGACCATTGCAATATTGTTCTATTTTTTTAACCTATCAAATGTAATGTTTAGACCATTACTGTGGCTCTTGCGATTTGTTCACTTGCTCATTCACTCTCGTCGCCATGATTTCGGGGTATTTAATTCATTTTGGGGGATCACGGAGCCGGTATGAATTTGCGGAAGACATGCAGAGCCTCCGGGAGAGGTCATAACTAGACACTAGATAGAGGAGATAACTCCGCTTGCATCAAAGATCACAGCATGGGATGTGCGCGACGCATCTGAAGAGCGGGGAGGGATGCGGGACGTATTTGAGGACCGGGCGGGAGACGCTCGATTTCCGGGAGATTATCATTCGTTTGCGAGCATCCGGGAGTCATTTGCGGGAGACACCCAGAACTTCCAGGAGACTTGGGATGTCTGCATCTGTATATATTTTAGCTGCAGTGACGCAAGCGCAGAACAGAAATGACATGCTGTTGTGTAAATAAGATATTACATATGCTATTTAGCTTGTTTATTTAAAAAGTTGTGATCTGGTGCTGTATAGATAATACAATTAACTTGACTTCAAGGAGGGCGGGTACAGCCGTTGGGAGGGCGGGGCGCCCCCCCTTTTATAACAGTAGGGGAAACACTGATATACTTTACTTACACACAGTTCTGTCCAACCAGCTTCCAAAAGTTGATTTTCATCATAGGTGCCCTTTAACACTGTAAAAAGTCAGATTTAAAGAAATCAAATTTTTCCTTTTGTCATAAGAAGTTTGTGTTCTTTTAAAACCATACTCTATTAATCTTTACTGAAAATAAGTTACAAAAACTGCTCATTTTCTGCTTACAGAATACATCAGCACAAGTCCGCCAGCACAGAAACAGATCAGCACTAACTTCTCCATCATTGATTGCCTTTTTGCTCAACTAACTGCTTCATTAAATGGAAATACAGAAATGTAACTTTAAGCTAAATATGAGTACAGGAAGTAGATGAAGGTTTACCCATCAGTTAGCAATTATTACAATGAGTCTACATTGTTATTATTGAATTGTGAGTGGTATATGACTGTCTGCAGGTATAAAGTGTGATAGATGGCTGATTAAATTAATTTAATCACGGTTAAATAAAAGGCCAATTTTATATAACTACATTATGTATATTCTATAACTACTAGAATGACCGTATAGTGGTCATTCTGACAGTTTTATACTTTATTAAGTTTTATTTTGCCACATATTTGCTTTCAAAGGTTCTTTTGAGAATTTAGAATAAGTCTTTGAACATCTGCCATCATTTTTTTTAAGTCATTACCCTCACAATCAGTCTATTTTTATTTTACAATATGGCCTATAATTGAGTAGGACTAACAAGACTGGCACTGAAGCTGTGTACCTTACTTTGTCAAGTGGGACATAAAATATGTAGTTTTTTTTTGCTAGTTTGAAAGATATGTCTGTAGTAAAGTTATGTTTTTGTTAGCAAAATGTTGCTAGGTAACAGAGGCATGCATATTCAAAGGCATGGAGAAGTAGCAGGTGCTGAAATGCATGTGGGCAGTTTGACCATTGTGGCTGTTCAAGGTAGAAAAGCTCAGAACTCTTGTGTTTTGTAAATTGTAATGTTAGAATGAAATGTACATGCATTTAGGAATTAAGGAAGTCAGTATACTATTATACTATTTTACTAAAGTTTAACGGTAAATATTAAAACTGAATGTCAAAATGACAACTAACAATGAACAGCTTGATTTCCATTAACAAGCATGAATACAGTATATACTGTAATAAATATATTGTTCATTGTTTGTCCCTGCTAGTAAATACATTAACTATTATTAGCTATTAGCTAATACAACCATATTGTAAAGTGTTACTCAAACAAAATATGAGTTCACCAATATAGATACAGTACAATAACCAATATGGATAAAGATCAAATAATCACCAAATTAATTAAACAAAATTTTAATGTTTGTGAAAGTAAATTGCCCTTTTATATAATATAAAAATAAATTAAGTTAGGAATGGGCGATTTTGACAGAATATTTTAAATATTGACTATTTTTAGAGGAATGACTTACGTGAAATTACATCAGTGATGCTTTGCCACAAGAGCAACTATGTATGCGACTTCAGCAAGAAACAAAGCTTTATTCATTTTCATTATTTAATAGAAGTGTCTTGATACTTAGCCTTCTTTTTCTCATGAGAGATGGCTAGCCTGTAGGGGAGAGTCAACCCTTCTCCTTTTTATGCTCCTAGACAGAACAAATCTGCTTCTGGAAAGACAAGCTTATTTTGAGGTCAGCTTGCAAATCAGATACACTTCTTCCTTTCTTATGCACCAGGCACTTTTGTTAGAAACAGATAGTCCTTTTTTATTTGTATACTTTGTACTTTTTTCCTACAAACACTTACTCTATATTGCAAGTCTTTAAATTTATATTTGCTTTTACTTTCTATTGCATAACTGCTATTTCTCAGAATTTAGATTCTTATTGTTGTAATTATTAAAGGTCACCAGTGGTTCTCTATGCATTGCACTGCATATCATACTGTGTATGTCTCTGTATTTGACAAATTTTCAATTTGTAATCCCAGTCAGATGCTTCATACAAAATACGAGAGAGCAAAATATTACCAGTTCTACTTAACATTGGGAAACATTTCCCCTTGCTTCTGAAAACTGCTTGTGTCTTATGTCCATTTACTTTAACCCTGTGTATGCCCATCAATTTGGCAATTTCAATGAGGACTTTATTGTCTCCATCTGTAACAACTTTCTTCAAGAGCCTTGTGACATCTTGTCAAAATGTGGTTCAAGGTACCCAGACTTCACATAGATGGCAGGATGGATCCTCGTCTTTGCCCCAGGCATTCAGGTTGTTTACTATATGTCAACTGTGTTTACAATAGTGTCAAGCCATTAAAAACTTCTCACCGCGTTTATGATCTGGTTCGTTTAAAATCAATGATCTTCATTTTCTGATTGACATACAATATATAAAATGGGTTTCAATCCAACATAGAAGCACTGCATTAAATTCCATTTTTCCATTTCATGTCTTTAAGATATGGAAATTTTTCTTACCCCAGTGATTTCAATGGAGTTTCTGCACTCTCTGCCCTTTACCGATCCAGCCACGGGCCCATCCATCTGGCCCATCAAAACTCGCTCTCATTTCATCAGTCCATAAAACCTTACAAAAATCAGTCTTGAGATATTTCTTGGCCCAGTCTTGACGTTTCAGCTTGTGTGTCTTGTTCAGTGGTGGTCGTTTTTCAGCCTTTCTTACCTTGGCCATGTCTCTGAGTATTGCACACCTTGTGCTTTTGGGCATTCCAGTGATGTTGCAGCTCTGAAATATGGCAAAACTGGTGGCAAGTGGCATCTTGGCAGCTGCACGCTTGACTTTTCTCAGTTCATGGGCAGTTATTTTGCGCCTTGGTTTTTCCACACGCTTCTTGCGACCCTGTTGACTATTTTGAATGAAACGCTTGATTGTTCGATGATCACGCTTCAGAAGCTTGGCAATTTTAAGAGTGCTGCATCCCTCTGCAATATATCTCACTATTTTTGACTTTTCGGACCTGGTCAAGTCCTTCTTTTGACCCATTTTGCCAAAGAAAAGGAAGTTGCCTAATAATTATGCACACCTGATATAGGGTGTTGATGTCATTACACCACACCCCTTCTCATTACAGAGATGCACATCACCTAATATGCTTAATTGGTAGTAGGCTTTCGAGCCTATACAACTTAGAGTAAGACAACATGCATAAAGAGGATGATATAGGGCTGGGCGATATGGCAAAAAAAATATCACGATAATTTTTTACATATCAGTCGATATCGATAAATATCACAATAAATGACAAATATTTATATCTATCAATTTTATAGGATTTTTAAAAAATGTTTTAGCTGTATGACGATATTAATAATAAAATAATAAACAACAAAACAATCTTAATTCAGCATTTACTGTTCAAGTTTTTAACAACCAAAGATATTACATAGATATAAAATAATACAGGGTGAAATATCCTTTAATATATTTTATTTAGGGATGCTTATGATTACTTGATGAACTATTGATTGTCAATAACCCTTTAATCGATAGACATTATCAATGACTGATTAAGCATGGACATTTAAAGGTTTAGTTATGCTTAGCGCTGTGAGATGAGTCCACGCACTTAATCAAGTGTGTGTAGTTTATCTTACTTGTTGAATCAGTCACCCTCTTGACATTGCATATTGCGGGACGCATAAAACACTGGTATGCGCAGATCTCCGTTAATCAATTTTATCACACAGACTGGCACGAATAGGCCTATGCAGACTCTCATTTTATAAATCGCTCATCACGGTGAGACATGCGGGGAGCGGCTTCATTCACACAATGAGTTTCTGAGTTAGCTCCTCCTTAAGACCGAGTTTATTCTTCCTAGGTAACCTAGGAAGTGCTGCGAATAGTTTGTAAAGACTGTCCAGCTCATGCTGCTCAAACTGTGCTTCGGTAAGTAATTAAACGTAAATGAAACCATAAAATTTGTTAATGGATTGTTTTGCTGCTAAAGCAAATACTATAGCGGACTTGTTCTGAAGCGGTTCACCTCACATGTTATTCGTTCTTCTTGTTTATGTTGTAGAATAGATAAATGACCAACAAAAAATACATTATAATTAAGTTGCACATTATTCATAACGAAAATTCATTGCAAAAAGATAAAATGTCAAAGAAAAATATATAAAGTGTATATTTTTATTCCATGCTCGTCTTAAACAACTGCGGGTGGATGATGCTTCGCTACGTGGAAAATAAGGATTTAATTAATGATCCACTGCTGTTGTAAACGTCTGTCATTGCTGCATTTTTAATATGTCATTATTTTAAAGGTTATGTCTTAGCATCTGATTTCTCCTTGATTATGTCCTTTAAATATAGAAAGGCTGGTCAAAGGCTGTTGGTTTACCAACACTTGTTTGAGTCTGCAATTTTCTTAGCATTTTCATAAGGGTGGTATTGTTTTAAATGATGAAACAGGTTTGTGGTGTTGCTTGCTTTTGAAGACATGAGTCGTCTGCGCAGTTTGCAGTGCACGTTGCTCTGTTTTGTGTCCGATTGTAAAAAAACTTAGTAGCGCCAGACTAAGTTTAGTGACATTTCTTGTCAACAATGTCTGTGACTCACATTTCTTACCTTATTTTTTTCTTACTCCTCCATAAGTTTACACTGTATGGCTGTAAACTTGTACTGCGTGCTGCATCCGGAAGTGCAGGTTGCAAAATGCCTGTGCAGCGTTACGCATAGTGCATAAATATTATTGATCACTTGAACACTTATCGAACTGTCATTATTATTTTATCGAAACAATATATATTGTGATAATTATCGATATTGAATTATCGCCCAGCCCTATATACATTTGTATATATATATAATTTTTTTAATTTTATATATATTTGTATCATTGACCTAAATAACAACTGCATTGATGGACTGTTTAATACTGTTTACTTTTTTGTGGTGGTTGCTAGATCTAGACAAAGACCTACAAGCATGTCAAATTAATAGTATCTTCTCTCCGAACAGGTCTGTCCAGCCATGATTGAGGATAAGGGTCACCGCGTGACGGACTACTTCGTTGTGGCTGGCCTGACAGACAAGTCTACGCCACTAGAGCAGGATATATCTGAAGCCAAGTCCAGTGGGCCAAAGGCACCAATCACAGACCTTGCTGTCATCAACAAGTCTTCTGGAGAAACTGTGCCTGAAGGTTTCACATGCATCGAGAGCACCTACAGTGGCCAGCCGGCCAATCTCAACCATGGCAGCCTCAAGAGCCCAGAACTCTTCCTGTGTTACAAGAGGGGTCGTGGAAAGCCCCCGCTCATTGACATTGGGTGAGTTTGTATGGTAAATGGCTGTTCTACTGTGTACCCTTGAACAGATGCTTATTAGTAAGTAAAAAATATAAGATGTGTGTTTTTTACAGCTTACTTTTCCTGTAGATATCATAACACTAGATCTCCACTCCCCCCCCCTTAAAAGCATTGGGGTTGTCTACATAATCTGTTTCAATTGAGGCCCTCCAAGCTGGTTGGAAAGTCTTGACTCTAATTTTTCAACCATTGATGTTGTACTGCAGGAACAGTTTTCAGAAGGCATACTTGCATACTTGTTATAAAACAACATGAAAGTCGGTGTCAATAGTGTAGTGGTTAAGTGCACCAAATATAGCATTGAGGTGCTCACGACGACCTGAGTTCAATTCCCAGCTTGTGTTTCTTTGCTGATCATTGCCCTATGTCTTTGCTCCCAGTTCACTCCTGTCTTCCTCTTCAAATAAAGGTAAAAAACCTCTAAAAACAATTATAATCAAGAAATGGTGTGAAAGTGATGTGAGAGAATGTTTTTTTAGAATTAACTAATTCTTTAATGACAAAAACTTTGGAGTGGCATTAGTAGTATTGCAGTTTATAGTTTCACTTTTAAAATGACAGATCAACAGTTTTTTTCCATCCTTCATATGATTCGAGGTGATTTATAGTCAGTGAGTGTCCTATTGTTTGTAATGTTAATAATGAGACTAAATAATTATATGTTTTGTGTATTTTGAGTTTGTATGCAGCATAGTAAATTGTACTGCAATATATCCTGGACAAATTTGAAAGGAAGATTTATTAAGATAAATGGATGAAATGGATTAAAAGAGGTGCACATGTTTTTGGACAAAGCTAAATTTGCAGTTAAATCAGAAGTAGAATGATTTCTTAGAAAAGATTTTTTCTTATTGTCTTAAGGTGGACAAACAGTGCAAATTCTGATAGCCGAAAGACTGTAGGTCTACACGTCACGATTGAGTTTATATAAAAATAGTTTGAAATGATTGATATACAGCATACTGTGATTAAAAATTCTGCAAAATGACATTCAAAATGAGAATTGTCCGATTGTCCTTTACATTTAAACCTCAAGGTCCTGTAAATTCTTTAAAATACAGTCAGTAAAACAATTGTTTATTATTTTTTCTCTTGTTCATTGACTTAAACTGCATTTTTAATTGTTTAAATTTCCGCATATAGATTTCAATGATGCCATTCCTGTTAAAATAGCTGCACAGATTGTTTATTTGTTTGTGTATTGGAATCACATTTTTTATATACACAGATTACACAGAACATTTCTCTTACTTTGGTCCCTGTCATAATCAGCATTTTAAGTTTGTATTTCTGAACTGGGACACAAGCATTTTAAAATCTATTTGTGGTCTCCATTCAACACCAGCTGACTATGAGTTTTATAGTTCAGCTCAAGGCCTTCACTCTTTTATGGATATAGCCTACTGTGTTGCTAAGTGCGACCTTTTCTCAGATCCAACTTCTATGCCTTCACTGAACCTCTCTGTGCCCAAAGCACAGCAAGAACAACTCTTTTTAATATATGTTCTTTGTCATATAAATATAGTACAACACCCATTGCATTTGGTGTTTGCTTACCACACCACATTATTAAATATCAAGATGATGTAATGTACACTCGTTGGTAAAGCTTTTTATGGCACTTAGTGTGTATAAAGCTTTTAAAGCTGTACTACATATTCCATTTAGGCTCAGCAGAGTCCAGACAGAAAGAGTATCTCTGCATAACTGTGTGCTTCAATAGTTTGTTTTGCAGTTCAGTAAAAGATAACAGTTTAAATTAAAATGGCTTAATTTGGTCTTCTGCATATGAACTTGGCTTATTATTTTAAGTTAAAATAATTTTCAATCTTTTACAGTAGGTGTTTTAATTCAATATAAACCAAATAAAATGTTTTTGTATCAATGCATTTGATTCTGCAAAGTTTCAGCTAAAACATGGAATAAAGTTCATGTGATGAACAGTGTACTTCAATAGTTGGTTTAATTTAGGCATGGAAAATGTGGAAATGTCTTTAACAAATGTCTGTGTACTCGAATATAATTTGAGTTGATAATATTGGTTACATTTGAATTACAATTGTACAGCCAGTCTCTTCATGTGATGTTCTCTTCCTCGGGTAAAACTCACAACTCACAGTTTCATCTACGCCTCTCCTTAAATCTTTCATCTTAACACATAGATGATTTTGTGTGCCATGTGCAGAAACATTCTTGAACTACAGAGGGAAGAAGATGCTGGGAGTGCTAAAGGTGGCTGATTTGTACTATTCTTAAGTCTTGTAAACACATAAGCTAATGAATTTAAAATATCTTCTCAGACAGAAAGATAGTGGCTAGCTTTGCATGTGGTAAATGCAAGTGCTCATATTTATGCACTTCTGCAATGTCTTATTTATAGAAACTGATTTTGGCAAATGTATGAAGTCGAGAGAATACTATATCATCATCAACACAGTATTTAACATGTAACCTATTGAAATGACTGGCTTTTAGTTTCACTTCAACATTTACCCCCACACCCCTTGTTCTCCTTGTTTCTTACTTGTGTTTGCATATTTGATATATATGATAGTGTATTTTGTGTTATGATGCTTTCTTTCTATTTTTAGATGTGACTTCTTAACATTCCGTCAAGGGGTCTGCAGATGAAAAATAGACATTCTTGGCTAATTCTGGCACATTTTACAGTAATGTTGATTAATGTGCATTGACCCTGTTAACAAATAAGCTAAACTAAACCTAAAAAAACTTAACATGCATTTGGCAAGAGAAAATATTTGACGGAGAGCCGCCTGCAAAAATACAGTCGGGTTGTTTGTTGCTTACTACAGATCAATATAAGTCAAGCTGGAATAAAGAGTTGACAAAATAATGGCAAATCCTTCAAATATTAATATTCATACATGCAGATTAATGCTAACAGCACTGCACGAGTGTTGCGGACCTCCTGAGCCCAATTACATTTTTTTTTGTTGCTGAACTTAATTATTGCTGATGTAAAGTAGTGAAGCAATGCCAATAGCTAAAACACTATTAAATTGTTACCTTAATTTTAAATTGCTAGTCGTTGAGTAATCATAAAATGTACTTTATTTTGCCAGGTGAGAAATGTATATTTTCAAATATAATGATAATATTCCAGCTGCACGGTGGCACAGTGGGTAGCACTGTTGCCTCACAGCAAGAAAGTCGCTGGTTCAAGCCTCGGCTGGGTCAGTTGGCATTTCTGTGTGAAGTTTGCATGTTCTCCCTGTGTTCGCATGGGTTTCCTCTGGGTGCTCCAGTTTCCCCCGCAAGTCCAAAGACATTCGCTATAGGTGAATTGGGTAAGCTAAATTGTCCATAGTGTATGTGTGTGAATAAGAGTGTATGGGTGTTTCCCAGTGATGGGTTGCAGCTGGAAGGGCATCTGCTGCGTAAAACATATGCTGGATAAGTTGGTGGTTCATTCCGCTGTGGCAACCCCAGATTAATAAAGGGACTAAGCCAAAAAGAAAATAAATGAATGATAATATTCCATTTCTAAGATGGATTATTGATTCTGATAAAAAAATAATAATTATAATTTCCCTCCCTATTCTGGCTATATTATATATATATTCTAATAATGGCTGAAACTGTGAATTATTAGCATATCTTGTGATTTTTTTTATTATTTATTTTCCTTGTTTGATGAACTGCTTGTTATATCATATTTGTAAGTCACATTGGATAAAAGCATCTGAATCATTCATTTGACAAATTTATAGTCATACTATTTATAGCAAAAGTATTCAGCAACAATGTTTTAAGGCATTATTTGATAGCTAATGAATCATTTATTTGTAAATGGTTATCCAATTTTGCTATTAAATGTATTTTTCCTATTGTATTTTTTTTTCTTTTATGAGCTTTTCCATTCCCTCTCTACTTCTTATGTCTTTGCATGCAAACACCCATCAGTACCCACAGCACATTTGTGTTGTCAGAAAAGACAACTTGGAAATCTTGTTATGCAAGAAACCTTTTCTCTTGCAGGCATTTTAAGATTGTTTGCTAGCTGATCACTCATAAAAAGGATCTCAGTGTCTACTGAAATACAGGGTTTAGTGTCATTGAAATATTTCATTGTTGCGTGTTTCTATTCAGTAAAGTGGCTTTAAAAAACAACAGCAACAAAAAAGTTAAATCAGAAAAGAGAAATTTATTAATAAGTTTCTTTTTAATTGTTTCTCTGTGTTAATTGATGAATAATGTTTGCTTTTTTTTGGTAGGGTCCTGTATGAAGGTAAAGAGCGCCTCATTCAGGGTTGTGAGGTCATAGAGGCTACACCATTTGGCCGCTGTGCAAATGTCAATAACAGCTCTGCCACATCCCAGCGCATATTCATCACTTACCGCCGAGCGCCTCCTGTCCAGCCCCAGAACTCACTGGCTGTGACCGACATCTGCGTCATCATCACAAACAAGGGCGAGACTCCTCCTCATACCTTCTGCAAGGTGGACAAGAACCTCAACTGTGGCATGGTGAGTTCAAAGAGTAAGGTTATTATACTGAACAAAAAAAATGCAGTGTTTGTGAGTAAATCTGCAAATTCTTACCTCAGCATCAGCTGCCTTCATAATCATTTTTGAACTGCTATTTGAAATGCTGTGTTAAGTGATGCGTTGTTTTAGGCAGTTAGGCTGTCTGTCAGTGATAGTAGTCTGTTTCTTTCTGCTACTGTTTTAGCTTAGTAATATATACACTCTCCGGTAACTTTATTAGGTACACCTTAGTAGTACCAGGTTGGACCCCTTTTACCTTCAGAACTGCCTTAATCCTTCGTTGCAAAGATTCAACAAGGTACTGGAATTATTCCACAGAGATTTTGGTTCATATTGACATGATAGCATCACACAGTTGCTGCAGATTTGTTTGCTGTACATCCATGATGCGAATCTCCCGTTCCACCACATCCCAAAGGTCCTCTATTGGATTGAGATCTGGTGACTTTGGAGGACATTTGAGTACAGTGAACTCATTGTCATGTTCAAGAAACCAGTCTGAGATAATTCACGCTTTGACATGGCGCGTTATACTGCTGTAAGTAGCTATTAGAAGATGGGTACACTGTGATCATAAAGGGATGGACATATTCAGCAGCAATACACAGGTAGGCTGTGGCATTGACATTATGCTCAATTGGTACTAATTGGCCCAAAGTGTGCCAAGAAAATATCCCTCACACCATTACACTACCTGCAGCCTGAACCATTGATACAAGGCAGGATGGATCATTTCATGTTGTTGACGCCTAATTCTGACCCTACCATCTGAATGTTGCTGCAGAAATCAAGACTCCTCAGACCAGGCACATTTTTCCAGTCTTATATTGTCCAATTTTGGTGAGCCTGTGCAAATTTTAGCCTCAGTTTTTAGCTGACAGGAATGGTACCTGGTGTGGTCTTCTGCTGCTGTAGCCCATCTGCTTCAAGGTTGGACATGTTGTGTGTTCAGAGACGCTCTTCTGCCTACCTCGGTTGTAACGTGTGGTTATTTGAGTTACTGATGCCTTTCTATCAGCTGAAGCAGTCTAGCCATTCTCCTCTGACCTCTGTCATCAACAAGGCATTGCGCCCACAGAACTGCCGCTCACTGGATATTTTCTCTTTTTCGGACCATTCTCAGTAAACCCTAGAGATGGTTGTGCGTGAAAATCCCAGTAGATCAGCAGTTTCTGAAATACTCAGACCAGCCCCTCTGGCACCAACAACCAGGCCACGTTCAAAGTCACTTAATCACTTTTCTTCCCAATTCTGATGCTCGGTTGGAACTGCAGCAGATCTTCTTGACCAGGTCTATATGCCTAAATGCATTGAGTTGCTGCCATGTGATTGGTTGATTAAAAATTTGCGTTAACGAGCAGTTGGTCAGTTGTACCTAATAAAGTGGCCGGTGAGTGTATACATTATATGTGCTTATCTCTAGTTTAAGTTTAATTGTGAGTGGGAGAGAGTATTATTATGCTTGTGTATCATGGAATTTTAAAGGGTTTATTCCAGACATTGAAAGTCAGGGATTTTTTTCTCTATCTGGACAATATCAGGGATTTTTGTTTGTTATCAAAATGTAATTATTCTATACTATGTTTTTACATCACACTGTTTCATGCCTATTGTTATGGTTCGTCTATTTTACAGCTCAATTTTGTTACCTTTAGTCACCACACCAACGCTTTAGTTTATTTGGCACACCTTATTTTACTGTCTTTGTTTAATTCTATTTCCTAATACTATAGTAATAACAGTAAATTAACCAACTCTAAACCAAACCAGTTCTTATGAGGTAGTTCACCAGAAAATTTCCTGTTAAATTACTTTATTTTGAGCTGAATCCTTGGTTCTTGGTGATTCATGTAATAACAGTAAATGGTGCTAGGGTTTTTTTTATTAAAAATAAACTCGTACAAATGAGTTTTGTTGAGAATTGAGAAATGAAATTTGTTGGCAGAATTGTCCCTTTTAGGTGCTCTGGTTGATTTTTTTTTTAGCACATTTAATTGGTTTCTTTTCATATCATCCAAGATCCCTTAACATACTGTATAGTTCAAAGATTTAAGCCTGAACTTAAAGAGCCACTCAAGCTGTTGACTCAATGGCAGCTTTAAGTCTTATTGGTTCCTGCAAACAAGATATTCACAATAGAAAAGGCTGTCAAGCTGTATAAAACTCCATATTAAACTGGGGTGTAAGTTGTACCCCTGGGCTGCAAGAGTGCCCCAAACATGCCAATAGAGAAGAAACTCCCACAAAAAAAATAAAGAGAGTTAGGGGTGGGTTCGTTTGACTCAGGCAACCAGTCAGTCTCTTGGGATAATTTTGCTGACATGCCATGCCCTAGCAACCATTTAGACCACCCTAGCATCTAATTCCATAGACTGCCATTATAAAGGGCCCAGATTGATATCTTTATGTGGCAGTGTCATAGAGACATCAGGGTCGATTTATATTCATATTGGCTAGAAGCTTTGATGTATCATCACTCTAACCTGTCAGTTGGCTCCATAGCTACAAAACGGACTACCCTAGCAATGATATAACAGCAGCAATATCTCTATATCGGAGCATTGTAGGGACCTGCATATTGGCTTGTTTTACTCATGCTAGCAAAACGGGACTTGCTGTGTACTACAACAGTGATTTGCCAAATGCTAGTAACCATAGATATATACATTAGATGTCGCCTACCCTACTGTTGTCTATTAGATGGAATGCGTCAATAGAGCCGCCATTTTAGCACAGGGTAGCGCTCCTTTGAAATGAATGCAGGACCAAGGTGAAGTAGAGAACTGTGGCCATCAAAAGCCAGAGAAATACACATATCTATGATCGGGAGTTGTCCCCGGTGGTCCGTATGCAAATATTTTTTTAAATTACAAAATATTATAATTTTACATCACTTTTCTACATTGATGGATGTGACCGCACGGGCATTCCTGACAAAGAGTGAGTGTTTGTGTACATGGAAATGCATTACCCTCCTTCCCTGTTTAATTTGATCTAATCCATATCCTGAAACACACCCCCTCTCCTGCTTTCACTTCTCATTCTGACGAAGGGAGCGATTCGTTTGTGAATGAATCTCCGTTATGAACGACTCGTTTACTTAGCCGACAATAATACAAGTTTCTGGCAGCGCAGCTTCTAGTTGTCATATTTCATAACATTGTTTGCTTATTTTATTCAACAGAACTAGCATAAGCTTAGAATTTAGTGCGAGTTGGTGCTATATTGCCTTATGGTCACTGCAGTAAGAGACTGTATTATAATCAATAATATTACTTGTTAAGCACAAAAGGTCATAACATACAAAAACATAAAAAACAAATTCTTACCATTGAAATGTGATGTCTTTGTGCTTTGTTTTCTTTGTTTGCTCGTTTCTACACCCGTACATAGCGCTAAAGTCCAGCATCTTCACAATGGCACACTGTCTTGACTAGTGCGGTTGAATGACGGTTGTCCTAGGAGCACTGTACCAATGTGGCGGCGCTATTGACGCATACTCAGGGCCCCTATGTGATATCTAGTGTATATATCTATGGCTAGTAACTATTAGCTAAGTGCAATAACATAAGCTAATTAATAACCCAGTTTATGTTAGCAACTGCCAAGCTACCACCTGGCAATGCCTTGGCAAAACCTTAGCAACCGCCTAAAGTTTGTCAATGAACTTTAGCTTCTAGTTAGTTTTTTTGTAATTTTAAGGAAAGATGAGAATACAAAGTATAGCTTTATAAATCTACACATTATATAACATTTAATGTAATCAAGTTTACCTTGTTCATTCTCATTCTTTTCCATGCTTAGTGGGGATCGAGCGTGTTTTTATGCTACAAGAAGTCTGTGTCTTCTTCTAATTCCATCGCTTATAAGGCTGGTAAGTCTTTTTTTCTTTTTCTTTCTTTCTCTGTCAGTTTCTATCTCTATAATAATAATTAGGTGACGTCTACAGCCTTCATATTATGATAATGGTGTGTCTTGTTAAAACAGAATTGACAAAAAGGTCTGACAGGCCTCCGTTAAAACTGTGCTTGCAAATGATGTCTGTTTGATTTATTAAATTGCTTTAGTATAGAGGTCATAATAGTTTGTCATTGAGTTCACTTTCTGTCAACAATCAGCTAGTTTCTTTATCTCCATGTGGCATCACGTCCTGTCACACGACATGTGTTAATCTCTGAGAAACAAAACTTCCTGTCTCAAAAGTTTTAAGATAACATTTGTTTGTGTGTTTTATTTATTTTTTTAAACATATTATTTAAAATGTTGATACCAGAAGACGGGAGACCAGTGATACTTGCTAATAGCTCTACTATTTATAAAACTTTCTTTTTTCTCTTTTTTAATAATAAATTTTTCTCTTGTCATTTATTTTTGAAATATGTTTTATGCAGAGCACTTTGAAATGCTATTGTGTTTGAAATGTGCTGTACAAAAAATTTTTATATGGCCTCTAACAAATCTTGCTATTTAAAGGTCTGATCTTTCGCTATCCTGAGGAGGACTATGAGTCATTCCCCCTCTCTGAGTCTGTACCCCTCTTTTGCCTGCCTATGGGGGCCAAGATTGAATGTTGGGCTCCAAACACACGCTACCCTTTACCCGTCTTCTCCACATTTGTTCTGACCAACTCCAATGGAGAAAAGGTATAAAAGTGCAAAAAGTGAAATGGTAATGTGTATATGTGGTGTCTTGTTGCACGTTGTAAAAGTTATACTTAGGTCCCAATCCCAATTCTACCCCTTAGCCCTTCCCCTTACCAGTGCTTAATTTGTGAATTGCAAATTGGGGACCCCTCGTTTTGCACGTTCCGTGAAGGGTTAGGGGTGTCCCAATTCTCTTTAGCTTGAAGGCGTAGGGCTAAGACGAAGGGGTAGATAGCCCTTCGAACTGAGATTTTTCCGAACCACACTCAAAACCAAGAGGTAAGAAAATTTCCCAGAATACACCAGCCACAACGGCAGGATAGCTGCACCCGGAAGTCAGATGCACAAATTAGTATTTTTTTTTATCATTATTATAAATTTTTACAACAAACAAGCACATGTTTTAGTATATTCATAACCGTATTTGTCTTTTACCGTCATGCTTTAAAAAAAAAGCAAAAATAAAAACCGCTAAATTTCACAATCTATAATCCCTAATAATAACTCCTGTACAGCAGTCCCACAACATTCTGACACTCGATGACACTCGAATACCCTGTCAGAAAAGTCTAGTGGCTGTGAATGGGCTTTTTACAGTGTCTGCTATAATGTTCGTGTTGTTTTTGGTGTGTTTATATAGATGAATATGGCCACGGTGTAAATGCGCAGTATAGTTACGATCTTTTTGCCACATTATATCGTTATGATAACATAATATATGCCTTTCCTGAAGATAAATACCAAACTGGACTATAGTAGTCGCGATCGTCTGATCTCATATGAAGCAAAAGATCGGGATGACATCTGATGACATGTGCAGATGCTGTAGTGCTGTCCCATTTCTTAGGGGTAAATTTTGAAGCCCTTCCCCTTCACTCAGTTTTAACGGGGATTGTGCCTTAATCAATTTCAATACACCTTATTGTCAACAGAGGGTACATTTTTGTTTAACACTGGAACTACCAGAATTCTATAACTACTAGAATGGCTGGGTATTCTGACCATACTCATATGTCAGATTGATATTCATGTGGTATTTACATTCAATGCTTCTATTGAGATAGAAGCTTTTGAATTTTTGTCATAATATTTTATGAAGTCATTGCACTAAATATACAGTGTCTTTTGGTAATTTAGCTTATGAATGTGTACAAGTTACTAGACCTGATTTTGTCCAGCAAGCAGGAGAGTAATGTGTTGTTGTGAAAAATATGTCTATAAAGTTAAAGAGGTAAAGTTTGTTTTTCCTTTCAGAAAGTTATGCTTTTATGATTTCTAACAATGTTAGAAAAAAATACACATTTTGGAAAAGTCAGGGTATTATAGTTATATGGGTTTTATTTTAACAAATTTTTTAAAATGTGCAGTATGTAAGTTTGACACCCAGTGGTTGAACTAGGTATTGCACTCCTGGATCAAAACAAATGCAAGCGCAGGTTGCCAGATTGAGGACAGGAGCGAGTGATTTAAACTGTGTTCTAAATAAAAGCAACGACACATGATAGAGGGAATATTTTCCATATTAAAAGGAGTTTTGGTTCTAACCAACACCTCGAATTGATAAATTAGAAATGGCTTCTATTTCTCACATCTGAACAACAGAAACCTATGAAAACGATCACCTCAGGTTAACTTAGTGTGCTTTATTTAGTGCTAAATGCTAACAATGTGAGTTTGAATGCCATTTTACAGGACATTTGTTGCCATATACTGAAAGCAGCAGCAGATAGTTCACCTCAGATCTTGAAAATACAGTAAACTGTTTGAAATTGAACTTTAGAACTAAACACATATGAGTGATTCAGCATCTACATTTAATGATGTTAAAGAGGGTTAACATGTATTAAATAGGTTCTGAACTTTACTGTTTCGTGAGTGAGTGCATATTCTGTGCTTCTGAAAGGCTGTAATTAAATTTCTGTCGTGTTTCGTCTGGTGCAAACAGCCAAATTGCTCATCACTGCCTATCTCATCACAAAGCGTGTTGTTAGGACACGAGGTTACAATGTAATCTGCTCACCTAATGTTTACGTTCGTAATATTTTCATCATTTGCTAATTAATAACCTCATGTGGAACTGAATCTGTCTCATTTCGACGTCTGATACTGTCCACTGGAAGTCGCATTTTCGGTCACGGACGCATGCTTTCAGAACCTGAATGAATGAAATGTGCTGTTTTCCAACAAGGCAACCCTGGGTGCTGAATTATAATTGGCTAAACTGGCATTGTGCAGGTTAAATTTACCTAAACAAAGACACCGGCACGGAAAAAAACATTTTGACTTCATCATTGTTTTTCAGTTAAACAAGTATGTTCACTTGGGATGTTTCTTTAATATCTGCACACATATTATAGTGTTTTCATGCTTTAGAAGAGTCAAAAACTTACATCCAGCACCTTTAAATTACAAAAACATTCAAAAAGGGTTAAAATGACCGCCTCTGTATTTTTAGTGTTAATCATGTTTCATTTAGAACTTTCTATCGAAGAGGAAAGTTTTAATTTCTAAAGAACTTTTGTAAAGTCATGTTTTTGTTCTCCTTTTTCAGGTATACGGAGCTGGAATACAGTTTTATGAGCCGTATCCTGTGGATGGCCTTAGCGAGAAACAAAAGATTCAGCTGGGTCTTGTCTCTGCTGTAGACAAAAAAGTCCTTCCCAACCGCACAGTCAACACCAACAAGTGCATCTGCCTGCTGTCCCGCTGGCCTTTCTTTGAGGCCTTCAGAAAGTTTCTCATGTTTCTTTATAAGCTGTCAGCCAATGGAGTCAGCCCTCTACCCATTGAGAAGTACAGATTTTTACTTCTACTGTAGTTTTTTTTACTGTATGATTTCAAATAGAACCCTTTTGGAAAATTTAGTTTAGAGTCAGAACCCAATAAACAACATAGATAGGCTGTACCCTTACAAGGCAGCAATATACTGTAATATGTATTTTATGTGCTGAATGTGTATCTTAGGAGAATATTTTAAAAAAAGTGACTTATGTTGACATTTTAGTATTTTTTAGCATGTTGAGACTGTTGGTCATATAATCTACAGTACAAAATTAAAATAAGCTTTGAGTGCTTTGTCAGTGTGCAGATTTATTTTTTACTATCTTGAAATTTGATAGTTGAGTGTGATCAAGATATGCAGCGATACTGTGCAGCGATTCTAAATGTTTTTCTAATTATTATTATTTTTAGACATATATCCCATTTTATGCACAATGTATCCTTCCCGTCTCCTCAGAGGCCAAGAATACTGGTTCAGGTGAGTTTTTAAAAAAAATATATTTTAAATTGTAGATATTTTCAAGGTAGTTTTTTTATTTAATGAATCGCTTGGTTAAACAATTTTGTCTCAACATAATCAGTTTAGACAGTATTTTCTTAGGTGATATCAAAACTAATTATTTTATTATTATTTCCCCGGTAAGCTGTCGGCACATGACACCTTAATCCTGTCCCAACCTGTTTGTACACCTTTACCACTGAGGTAAATCATTTTTGTGACATACTAAAATCTATTTTTTTTGTTTGCACAATTTATCGTTGTTTGATGTTTTTTAATGCTTTTGGTTTAACTGACAATATTTGGTGGTGCAGCAGTAATGCATTTAAAAAAACTGTTTTTGAACACCCTATGAGCAAACAACTCTATAAACCCACATTATAAAGTCTCTTTAATCAAAGCAGTCTTTTCTGTTTTAAAAAGTACAGTCAATGAACTTCACAGTTTTTAATGTTCTCTATTAATTACACAAATTGTCCCACCAACATATCATAATGAACAAAAGTACTGTATAGATTTTGAAGAGATCATTTTAAAACCAGATAAAAACTGACAAAACCCATGTCATGTAGACATAATTACTTTTTTTTTTATTCTGTTTTTAAAATTCGAGCCAATAGAGCCTGACAAGTCTAATAAGAACTGTAATTTTGCATCCATTTTTCCATAGGAAGCTTGCTAAAGCATCTCAGAATTCAGAATATCTTAAGACTGTTTAATTTTTTGTTTAGCTTTATTAATATGTTTTTATTACTATAGCATATTTCTTTTTATATTGTATATATTTCTATATGATGGTGAATGTGCTCTTTTAATGTGCTGTATTA
Source organism: Danio tinwini (assembly GCA_903798205.1). Taxonomy (NCBI): domain Eukaryota; kingdom Metazoa; phylum Chordata; class Actinopteri; order Cypriniformes; family Danionidae; genus Danio; species Danio tinwini. Next base: position 499,098 of record CAIGQZ010007683.1, read on the forward strand.
GGCACATTCATGTTCATAGGCTGTTATTTTCAAGGGAGGTTGCAGAAAAGTGGATCATTGTCATTTAAATCAGTTAACATACATTTATATAGATCAATACAGCAACATTGATATGCATTAACAGTGATGCACAAAAAAATCAGGCTATCAATTTTCTCTTAAAGCATGCACTTTTAGATCTAGAAATATTGATTTGGAAAAATAGGCAAAGCCCATGCATTTGTAACCTATTTTCTGCTTTGGTTAGTTCAAATTACAAAAAATAATTTGTTTATTTTTTTCCACAACTAGAATTATTATTTTTTTAATTGTTCCTTAACTGACACATTGCACATTTTAGTTTATTTTTAGTGTGTTCCTGTTGGTATACAGGGTGTTTAATTAAATTTTAAGTTGAATATTTGTGGTTGCATTTAGTGTAAAATAGGCACATTATGTTAATATCCATAAGTCAATCCATATACTGTAATGAATGAATGTAATAGATTTGAACTAATATTGTGACTAATAGAGTGACTAAACCTTATATGTCATATATCAATATAAACATGTTCTCCTACTGCTAATTAAAACAACCTTTTAAATTCAGCATTTGATATTTCTCTCTCTTTGTATTCTTCACTCGTTAGTGGAGCAGACTACAGTACACTGCTTATAAATCTAGGCCCAGAAAACTGTGCCACACTGCTTCACTTTGTACTGCTGGAAAGTAAGATCCTGTTGCACTCCCTTCGACCAGCTGTACTGACTGGAGTGGCTGAGGCTGTTGTGGCAGTAAGTGTTTGGGCTGATTTCTGCTCTGCTCATTTGACAGTATTTCAGGACCTATTTTTTTTGGTAATCAATGTGCTCATCTAAATTACAAGTAGGTTGTGGATGAAAATATTTAAATGAATTTTTACATAATGGAATAAATGTGATTCCATTGTCATTATCATTTCCTTCCAGATGATCTTCCCATTCCAGTGGCAATGTCCATATATCCCTCTTTGCCCTCTGTCTCTGGCGGGGGTTCTCAATGCACCATGTCCCTTCATTGTGGGTGTTGACTCAAGATACTTTGACCTCTACGATCCCCCTCCCGATGTAGTGTGTGTGGACTTGGACACCAACACTATATATTTGTGAGCATTCTTGAACATTTGGGAATTTCATATAGTTTGTTCTTTGTTTAGGACATTTTGTAATTGCTTTTATCATTTTTTGCACATCCAAAATAAAGTAACCACCTGGATTTAACAAAGCAAATAGGTAAGAGCTTCCCATTGGATAATTACTATAGGGATGATTATGTTTCAGTTGGTGAAAGTTGAAGGGGAAAATTATTGTCATCCATCAAGCAAAGAAAACACTCCATAGATGATTTTCCCCTTCAACTTTCACAGACTGAAACATAATCATCCCTATTGTAACTACTAAAGCTGGGATAAGAAATGTCCAACATAGGATAGTAAGAAACTGACATCTTTGAGGAAGATGGTCAAAAAAATATCTTGAATGATCAAGATTGACAATCGCTCAAATGTCGGATGAAATTAAATTGTAAACAAAGAGAGCTAAAGAGCATATAGATTGGACTCTGGGACGAATGAAAGAAGGTAATTGGGTCTGATAAATTTAGAATTACCCTGTTCCAGAGTGATGCACATCAGGGCACATTATGCCTAGTGCCTGTCATACAGGCTTTTGGGGAAGTGCTATAATCTGGGGATATTAAGTGTCCAAAGAATGAGGTCAGCTGACTACCTGAATGTATTGAATGAGAAGGTCATTCCATCAATGTATTTTTTTCTTTCGTGATGGCATACCCATAATCCAAGATGACAATGTCAGAATTCATCAGACTTAAATTGTGAAAGAGTGGTTCAAGGAGCATTGAGTTTTTTTTAACACCACAGTGTCCAGACCTAAACCCTATTGAGTATAGTTGGTATATGTTGGAGAAGACTTTGTGCAGTGGTCCCAGATGCTCTTAGCATATTTGCTTAATTAAATCTAGCTGGATATATTTTTTTCTTTTGGACGGACAGCATACATAAACTATAATTTATTTTAATTTTTTTTATATTTGCAATGTTTTTTTTTTATGCTTAAGGTCTGATGAGAAGCGACACAGTAACTGGAAGAATCTCCCAAAGAAGCCCTCCAAGAGTCTCATCAACTTCTTGGGAAGCTTGCACCACCAGCTTGCCACTGGTAAGCTGCCCTTTCAGTTTCTTCATACATCATCTGCATCTCACAAATCTCTGTTATTTATTTATTTTCAGTATATAAGGTGTGGTCATGGTTTGATATTGGGCCCGAGAGAGATCAAATGTGCTGCAAATTAAGTAAACACATGCAAATAGAATACCACTAGCAAATTTCATCACAAAATTTCATCAACTTGACAACACACATACATGCACATGCAAATACAGAAAAACACCGTAAATAGCACAGACCACAATAGAAATATGTCGGGAGACCCCAAAATGTGACAAACCTGGCTGCTTCATGTTTAAAGTGAGTGATATTTTTTTATTATATTTTTTTTTTGAGAAAAAAAATTGCATTTCATTTAAAATGAATGGTGCAATTAGTTAGATTATAAAGACTAAAATATACAAACAACCAGGGCTTAACATTAACTTTTTTTGATCACCAGCCACTGTGGCTAGTAGTTTTCCAACATTACTAGCCACTTGCCATTTTCACTAGCCACAATTTTGTTATGCATTATGCATAAATTTGACTTTGGCATGCTAACATTACTTGATTTTAGACATTGTGTTATGTCCACATGCCTCCTCATTCATTTCACTTTTTTTGTGTATGAACTTGCTTGATATGCATGAGCAAATGGGCTGTGTTTTATAGTGTCACATTGCAATTCATTTTTATTTCACTGGACTGTTCAGGGCTCAACACTGAGGATTTACCAAATTTATCTCTGACCACACCAAAAAAAAAAAAGTTCTTAGCCACAAATGTTAAATCATATGTGAAAACATGCAAAATAAAGCTGTATACATGTATACTTTTTATTCAACAAAACCTTTCTGAAAAACAAACAATTACATTAAAAAATAGTTATTGCCATGTGTCTAAAACTATGCACAGCAGTCTGTCCAGGCTAAAGGTCTCTCAGATCACTAGTTAACTACACATACATGGATCTCCTATTAAAGCAATGTTATTGTAATTAAATTAAACCATATTAACAAAAAATAACCTTAAGCGAAAGAAAGCAGGTGAAAAACATTACGTGAGATAATGGAAGGATGATCATCACTGCACACAGGTAACGTTAGGTACATAATCTGTTCTGTCCAAATAATAGATCAAACAAAACCGGCAACCGCTGCTGCTTACAAAAAGACATATTTTAAAAACATCCAGAGATTTTGGAAGACGCAGGATTGTGGGTGCATGAGCATCACTTTTGTTTCAAAGAGAACCAATTGCAGCTGTTGTGTTTCCAGGCACAGTTGCTTTGCGCCAGGAAATGTGAGCGCGCATGCTTTTTAAATAGTCGCGCGCATCACATCATTTGTGCACACGAGTGATCATTTTCTCATTCGCTATTCACCTGCTTTCTTTTGTATGCGCAAATGCTATTTTTGTCGATCATGCTGCTTCTCGATCCTAAGATGACATTTGCACGCATATTGGGCCATCTTTATTGTCGAACTCTGCTTTTAAGATAACTATCATTTAAAAATGATCTTCAACCGGCCAAAGTGGCTAGTGAGAGTGTCTGTCTAACCCGCCACCGCTGAAATCTACCCGCATTTGGCGGGTTGGCGGGTGTTAATGTAAAGCCCTGCAAACAACAAGGTACTATACAATCACAACATTAATATGAACAACAAACTTCATCAATTTTGGCCCCCCTTAATATATTTCTGCTGTGGTCTGCACTATTTGCAGCACATTTTTTATTTGTATGTGAGAATTTGCATGTGTTTTCCAGGTTTGTTAATGTTTTTCTATTTGCATGTGTTTTCTTTACTTGCAACGCAGTTGAGGTCTCTCGGTCACCATAAGTTGACCTCTAATATATCATCCTATCTTTTTGTACAGTTCGGCGTACAGCCCCAGAAGGCTTGGCAGTGGAGATGACCCCTATCGAAGCTGACTTCACCTGGCATAAGAAAAAGACTGAGCTGGAGATGGAGATTCAAGAAGTGTTCCTGCGCTTTATGGCCTCCATACTGAAGGGCTACCGAACCTACCTCAAACCCATCACACAAGCACCTTCTGAAAAAGCTACTGCTGCAGATTCACTGTATGACCTGCAAGGTAACTGCTTAAGAAGAATAATATAGTGAGATCTGTCTGTAAGATGCTCCATTGCTCATTGTAACACTGAATGGCTCAATCCTTCTGTAACAGCTTATAGATTTCAGAGTACATCACAACCATGAAAAATATTTTTTACTAGCTATGGCTAATCATATGGTATCAGGTCAAGTATATATAAAATAATATGTTAAACAATGCAGTTGTGTTGTATGATATGCCATGGAACACTGGACCAGGTCTGTACCTTATCTAAGGTTTCCAAGGTCTCTCTTTGGCCAGGTTCCTCATAGCATTTTGTGGGGGGTGCTCTGGGAGTATGGGATGTGAGATGCTCTGTTAAGGGCTGTCTGGTCTCTCTCTGACCAGAGCAATAGTTTAAGTCTGTATTACCGGCAATAAGTTAGACTTATTCTGCCCCTTGTCATTTTTTTCATTATTTGTATTTCTTGTTGGGCACCACAGGATCTTCTCTCTGCTATTTGTTGATAATGATAATATTTTCACTAATAAAACAGGGCTTAAAGTCAGTTATTTTCATATTTTTTCTGTAGCATTTCAGTTTGAAATGTCAATTTACATTTCTAAACATTATTTTAGGCATTAATTGTAATTATACTGTGAGATTTTTTGTCTGCACAAGGAGTCAGACAACAGCCAGTGCTCCACACAGACATGTGATCTGATCCTCATCCAGTCTGTCTGGAATGACATGAAGAAAACAGAACAAACTGAGACAAACTACAGTGTGTTTTAAATTCAATGTGTGGTCATACCAAATGTTGATTTGGTTTAGTTGATATAAGTTCATTGATATTTTTGAAACCATCCTAATTTCACAGCATTTTAACACAAGTGCCTAAAGCTTTGAACAATACTGGAGCTTTGCATATATAGTTTTTTTTTGTTTTCACTCTACAGACTGTATATCCTATAACCCAAGCGTTTAAACCCAATTTCAATCTGCATTTTTACATTTTCAGGATACCTCATTATTTATGATTTATTAAAAAAAGTTCATAAACAACTGTCTCTTCCTTTAGGATTTTTGAAGAGCAGAGATCGTGCTCATCAGAAGTTCTACTCTCAGCTCACCAAGACTCAGATCTTCATCCGCTTCATCGAGGAATGTACTTTTGTCAGTGACAAGGACACTGGCCTGGCTTTCTTTGATGACTGCATTCGAAAAGTAAGATTTGCAAAAAAAACAAACAAGGACAATTCTGGAATGTGAATCAGTAAATTAAAATATATTTTCATTATTAGTGGTGCATGCTAAGATACTAAGATTACGTACTAATTAAATATGATTTAATTGCTAAGAAATCCAAAGTATACTCCTTTTTATCACATGTACGTTACCATACACAAACAATCAAATACACAGCATTGTTGAGCATTTTGTGAAGTGCTAAAACCTAATAACTTTACAACAACATTGCATTTGTCTTAATAAACAAATTCTGCCTATGAAAAGTATTTTCATTTCTAAAACACTAACAGGGATCTTTTCTTCCATTTGGAAGAACAGAGGATGCAGAGTTTCCCTTAACTAAATTTGTCCTACATGGCTCTCTTTCAGCTTTTTCCTTCTGACAAAGGGACAGACAAGGGTACAAAGGTGAGGCAATCCTATTGGTACGGTGTTACTGTTTCATGTTTAATGTTAGATTAATGTTGCACCAGTGTAAGAAAAAGCAATTGAAAAGCATTCAGCCTAAAGTTATGTCAAGGGAAAAACTATGATAAACTATTAC
>CAIGQZ010007683.1:505538-519862 GCA_903798205.1 Danio tinwini
TAATAATTCTGACTTCAACTAAATATAAAACATAACAACATAACATTTTTAATATTTATATATACAGTTGAAGTCAGAATTATTAACCCCCCTGAATTATTATTATTTTATCTTTGCCATGATGACAATTAAATAATATTTTACTTGATATTTTTTAAGACACTTCTATACAGTTTAAAGTGACATTTATAGGCTTAACTTGGTAAATTAGGTTAACTGGGCAGGTTAGGGTAATTATTAGGCATGTTATTGTATAATGATGGTTTGTTCTGTAGACAATCAGAAAAAAAATTGCTTAAAGGGGCTAATAATTTTGACCTTAAAATGATTCCTAAAAAATTCAAAACTGATTTTGTTCTAGCCGAAAAAAAATAGGACTTCCCATTTTATATATATATATATATATATATGTCAGCATTATTAGCCCCCTTTTTTATTTTTTCCCCAATTTCTGTTTAATAGAGAGAAGATTTTTTTTTTTCAACACATTTCTAATAATAGTTTTAATAACTCATCTGTAATAACTAATTGATTTTATCTTTGCCATGATGACAGTAAATAATATTTGACTAGATATTTTTCAAGACACTTCTATACAGCTTAAAGTTACATTTAAAGGCTTAACTAGGTTAATTAGGTTAACTAGGCAGGTTAGGGTAATTAGGAAAGTTATTGTATAATGATGGCTTGTTCTGTAGACTATCGAAGGGGTTAGCTTAAGGGGGCTAATAATTTTTGACCTTAAAATGGTGTTTAAGAAAAATTAAAACTGCTTTTATTCTAGCCAAAATAAAACAAATAAGACTTTTTCCAGAAGAAAAAATATTATCAGGCATACTGTAAAAATTTCCTTGCTCTGTTAAACATCATTTGGGAAATATTTAAAAAAAATACAAAAAATTCAAAGGAGGCTAATAATTCTGACTTCAACTTCAGTATATAAAATGTAGTGTGTATGTGCTGCTGAATCAGTAACAACCAAAGTAATCCATACATACAAAGAAAAAAGTAATTAGTTTAGAACTTAAGTTATGTATAACAGAATGAAATGGCACAGGGAAAACACACTGAACACATAAAGAAAGTGTGGCAGTGTGGTAAAATGTAAGGAAACCACATACAGTAGCAGAAATTTCCAAGTAGTTAGAAAAGCAACCCTGCCTTTTGTCATTGTAAATTAATATTAGCTGTTTCAGTCGTATTAGTAGGATGATGAAGATGAAACTGGGATGGACGTTTCAGCAAGACAATCATCCCAAACATAAAAAAGAAAATAAAACTGCAAGAATGGTACAGCCAGTCATCTTAATTGAAACCAACAGAAAATAAGAACTAAAGATAAATGTTAATAGACAAAACAGGCAAAACTGTCAAGATTTGAAGAGTCTGTTTAAGGATGGGAAAAATAATAGAGCATTGCATGCAGTTCCATTCTCCATATAAGAGACGTCATGAAGCTGTCATTACTGGAAAAAGCCTTTTAAACAAATATTAAATACATTTTAGGGGTTCAGGGCTACTTTCTCCTTGTGTCATTATTTTTATAATATGTAGAAAATTAAAATATTTAAAAGTTGAATCATTTAATGTTTTCACATTTATAGATGCTTGTGTTTACCAACATATACTTGTGTTGTGAACAAGTCTAAAGGTGCATATCACTAACACACACTTTAAATAGTAATAAAAAATAATCTGTGCCATTGACTTAGGCCAGCAATTAGTTGGTCAATGGCACGGTGTATTTCAGTTGCCTTAAAAAAAACAACCCACCTTAACACACTTTTCAGACTAGCATGTCTATGGGTGCAAATGCATTTGCAATTCATATAACGCAGCACAGGTTGTGTAAATAATCCCAGTGCAAGCCTGAAACTAGCAAAAAATGTGCACCTTGCATTACATTGTGACAGGTGTATTATAGGGCACTATAGGTGGTTCATACATTATTCGCATTTAATAGCAATAATTGCAGACAAACAAAATTAGACAAAATAATCACAATACCTGTAGACTTGAAGACTGTAACCATGTGGCGTAGGTTGAAGGTGAGTCGTCTGAGGACACCAGGCTGATGGAACTGGACGAGTCCCAGAAGAGTGAACACACAGTCTTTGTCATGCCTCCTGAACCCCCTTTGGAAGATGGTCCTGACCCCCCTCCCAAGTACAGGTAAATACACATGGGAAGTCTCAATAACTCTAACATTAACATTTATTTTGATCATGATTTATGACACCAGTTTAATTACTCATGGTGATGTCATTGAGTCAGAATTACTCCTAGTACAGTAGCAGGTTAAAAGAGCCTCAAATAGGCAGATTAATTAATGCCATGTTTGTTTGAAGTTCTTTCTAGAAGATTAGGATTAAAAAAAGACATTTAATAATTTTAATTAAATATAATTACTGCTACTCTTCTTCTTCTTCTTCTTATTATTATTATTATTATTATACATTTTTAAACCAATAACTGGTTTAAGTCTGACGATTTTTTTACAAAACTTTGTTTTTTACCCCAAAGTTTAATTTAATTTGGATACATGGCGTCTCTTGTATTGATTAAAACACAACCTCTATATATAGTTTTTCACAATTAGTTAAATAAAACTTCATTTGACAATTTATTGAAGTAAAACAAACAACCTACACTTTTTTTTGCCCTTTCACTCCTCGTACTGTATACTGTACACTGTCACAATAAGGAAAAAAGGACTGCCATAACTCCATTTTACGCTGACTTTAAAGGGCTACTTAAGTCAACTTTGCTTCAAGTTTATCATGTAATAAGATGAGTAAATAAATAAAAGTCAGTAATGAAATAAAAAAACAAGAAACTGATAGGATTATGCAAAATAATATTTGAATAATATTACAAAACTTTGTTTGATGTTTCTGTCCAATGTGTACAAATCGAAACCTGTTGCAAACAGCCTACAGAGGCATTCAGTGCAATAACATCTGCCTCACTTTAACTTTCTTTAAAAAGATAGAGGATGAACTTCTGGGTTAACTTGCATCTGAATCGACAGTGCATTTATATGGATTTTACCATTCACTCATAGATTGACCTCAAAGAGATCTGTTGGCCTAATCTTGTAGTTTAACAAATGTGTCCACTTTATTAATGACATTTAAAATTGTAAATTTACAGCACTGTGCAAAAGACATAGGGCACTATTACCATTATTTTTTTGTTTGTTCTTGTTTTAGAAATGGTGCAATGGTCATAACTAACTAATTCATCTTTCACAGTCACTTTATTAGAATACAAACAGGAAAAACCCATTAGAAATGTAAACTTTTTTTACAATATCTTTAAGGAAGACTTGTTTGAGGATGGAAGAGTGAGTTTTAAAGCCTTGAAGGAAAATTTAGTGTAGGGTCTCACCTGCATTTCTGCAAGTGGTGTTGACAATAATATTTGAATCGATGTGAGGTTTATGTTTTCTTTAGCCCTAATCACTACTAAAACAGCTTTATTGATTAGCACAAGGTCAGCTTATCTACTTTCTTGCTTCTCTTGGGTTATTGAGTACCCGTCTGTCACTCAGAGTACAGCCTAAAGACTGGCCATGCACATTGCTATTACTGGCATTGTTTGCACTGTAGTAACCTTCTCTGTTTTTGGCCCATGCTTTTCTAAATTTAGCTCATATACAACCTTGTTTAATAATAAAGTAATAAAGAGCATTTTCTTTTCCAGGTTTTTTTTTTGTATTGTGTTGTGTTGCTATTGTAGGTGAGGCATTAATATTTATGCTTTAAGTTTGTGAAATGTCCATAACTGAATTATGCAAACAAGACAGAGCAAAAAAGTCAATCTGAACTTAAAGTTGTATATACTCTTATATACAAACTATGCATAACATCTTATCGATTGAATGTGCAAAGAGATGTCTTTGTTCTGAATGAGTGAAAAGGTCTAAAAGGATTCGTCTAGTTGTAATCTATGAAGATTGTGCACTTAAATGTCAGTCGTTTTGTGTTGTGTTGAGTTTTTCTACAATTGTGGCATTTGTAATTTAAAATATATTAAAGGCATAGAAAATTCTGCCATCATTCTCTCACTCTTGACTTGTTCCAAACCACTTTGAGCTTTTTTTACTCTGTTGAACACAAAAAAAATGCTTTAATGAATGTAAGCATTGGCATTCATAATAGGAAAAGCAAATACTGAGGAACTCTATGGTTACAGGAACATTCTTCAGTATATCTTCAGCGTATCTTCATTTATGTCAACAGAATACGAACACTGACTTGGTACAAGCCAAGAGTGAGTAAATGTTGGAAGAATGTAAAATATATTATAGGCAGTTCACCTAAAACATTTAATCACAAATACCACATTTGTACAGGATACTCAACTTCAAACTTCCAGTACTTATTTTTCTAAATCATAATTTATTAAATATTAATGCAAAAAATAGTGTGTCTATTTTATTATTGTTAGCTAACATTAACAAAGATGAGTAAATACTATAGTAAATAAATTGTTGATAGTTTTTTATGTTAGTAAATACATTAAGTGATGGAACTTTGTAAATGTTATTAACTTCTGTTTCAAATTGTATAGCTTTTCTTTTATTCTGTGCTCCACTTTTTTTTATTCTGTTTTTGCAGTTATAAGAATTTCCCTAGTTTACGGTTGGAGTTGTTTGATCGTCCACTAGAACTGAGGCCATCATTAAGCACAAGAGCTGCAGGGTCCAGTGTGTCCAGCAGTCCTGCCCTGCTGGCCAAAAGAACTAAACAGGTAAAGAATTTCTTTAATTAAATTCATGTAGAATTTCTTGCATGATGTAGCCTTAAACCATGCTTATATACCACAGAGCCTATGCACTGTAGATTTACATTTCACCCATTACACGCGCACTAGATTTTCCCCCCTAGAAGTAACATTGTTCAAAACAATGCTCCTCGTTGCTCAAAATCTGTGTATGCAGGAGTGCATTAAAACACCAGCATATTGCTCTATTCTTAACCTTAAGTAAAAACAAGAACACACATTCAGTATTAATCCACACAGTGGCAAAAGCTGAACTATTTTGAAAGTTGACCACCACACGTGTAATGCGCGGATCAGCTGAAATGTTACCCGAATCTGCTCCTTCATACTATTCATCTACCCGCCACCCGCCTGCACATATTATTTTATCTGATATATATCCACGCCTGACCCACGCCCGATTGACACTTTAATAATTCTAATTCTTTGTTTTAAGCGAGATGATAGGTCACTGTGGATGGTTTGTTATTAACAGAAGATTCAGCTTTTACATATACAGGAAAAAGATAACAAAAACTGTGTCACTTCAGCCTAAACAGCAGCTATGTTATGTTTACTTGGTCTTTTTTTTTGCACTGTGCAGAAGCAGAATAGCATTTACTGTGCCTGGATTTGGGCAATTCTACCTCGCCTGCAAAACACGGCCAGCTGCACTAAATGTGCGTTCTCTCGCACCGCTTGTTGCAGGAATGCACAAGCTTCTCCTTGCAAGGCGCTGCAGTCGTGTAAATAAGTGATCTTGTTTCTCCCAGAACGATAACAGATTTTCTCTTGATAACTTCTCTAACTGAAAGTTTGCACAATACTTTTGCACTTCATTCATTATTTTGGGCGTCTCTCTCATCTTCACATTCTGCAAAGTCCTCTCTCTGCTTTTTTGCTGGTCAACTGCTATGACTCGCGACCCACCCGCAATTAATCATAATGTATTTTTTTATTACCTGGCCCGCCCGCAGATATAACTGCCATCCGCGCATCACTAGTGTAGGAATAGCTGATAGTGGCCATAGCAACAACAAATGGCAGATGATCGTGAACTCACAAACGCATTTAAATCCTTAAACAAAGCGGCTCGCATCGCGTTTTCAACATGGCTTTAGACACGATATGTGAATATAAAGAATTAACCAGACATAGTACAAGCCACGTGGAGTAATTACACGTAGCAAAACACAATTAATTACATATTTTAAAAGCTAGAGAAAACAATGAGGCAACAATTTTAATCACACTCACTTACACTCGTGAAATAGAAGAAGAAACTGATCCATGAACTGTGTACTGATAAAGTTCCTGTCAAGGTCTGACAAAGTCCCATACTTCAATAGTCTTTTCTGATTTTTCTTTTAACAAACAGCCAATGAGTCCTGTGTTGCAGGGTAGATTATTGCATTAATCACCAGAATGTTCACTCATTAATGTTCATTCATCTTAAGTCATGATCAATCCCAAACACGCCCACACTTTGCTAGCGTTTGAAAGGAAAGGCATGTTCATGTTTTAGCGGATCCGGCACTTCATATTTGATATTGTTTCGTGTCAACGTCGATACGAATAAGCAAAAGATCCGGAAGAACGACAAATCACTTAAACGACTCTGAGTCAAATCTTTTATAAAAAAAATCTGTATTTTTAAACAAGGTGCACTTTCAGATTTAAACATCAGCTGGATGTTTTCATTCACTTAGAGCTGTGTTACACACTGCATGGAAGGTCGTTTTCAAAAACCCATAATAGGGGCTTTTTAAGTTTCTTTTCTCGTTGAACACTGTTGTCAGCTATTTTTAAGTGAAAGCTTTGCTCAGAAAGTCACTAAAAGTCACTAGATGATGTATGTGAGTAATACTGACGTCATCATGTCTTATATTATCTGATTGTATTGTTTAATAAGTATTATTTATATTTGTACTACATGCACTATAGTCAACATTTGAGGTGGATCATCACCCTTCATCAAAGTTGTCCTTAAACTATTGAACAACACACATTCTTGTCCTATTGGCCAATTAAAAATAAATAATAATAATAATAATAAATATTTAATTCACTTCAAAGGGTTGACTAATAAAAATGGTTCACATATGTATCGAGGCATAGTGGACATTTCTAAAAGTGTGGGGGGGGGGGGGGCAGCCGTATGAAATTCAAAAGTTTACATTCATATAATTAATAATCACCTGTTTCTAAATGGTCTATCTCTAGAAGTGTGGAGGTTGTATGCCCCCGCTCCCCCCGGTTGTTACGCCCCTGTATATGTATATAGGTTTAACGAAGTTAATAGTTCTTCTTTAAATACATTAAAATAGGGTGCAGTTTATTTAGTACAGTGTAGTCTCTCAGATGTAGTTCGGAAGTTACTACATTTGTGTTATTGTTGGTGATAATCCTGCTAAAGTAGAATAAATAGTCAAATGAAATAGTTTCAATTTAAGCAGCAGATATATGATTGTTCTGTGTCAACATGCACAGCTCTTTCATGTCTGCATCTGAGAAACAGAATGTGCTGCTATTAGCGTTCACTTACCAGAGTGGACACAGGGAGAGGAAGGAGAGGAACTGTACCCGTGAAGCAGTAACTCTGCTAACTCTAATGCTTGCAGGACTTTGGCCCAAAAGTCGCTAGATTTGTCACTAGTCGCTGTTTTGAAATAAAGTTGCTAAATCTAGTGATGCCAAGTTGGCAACACTGCTGTTGAACACAAAATAATATTTGCATAGTATTTTTTATCCTAGTAATGGATGTCGATGATGTTTCCAGCGTTCCTCAGAAAATCTTTGATTTGTGTTCAACAGAACAAATAAATTTATAAAAGTTTTGAACCATTTAATGTGAGTAAATGATTTGGAAATGTAAATTTTTGGGTGAACTGTCCCTTTAAACCCCTTTTACTTCATTTGAGATGACTTTAAATAAGACTAAACAATGATCTTGAAATTTTAGAAATTGTAGGCGGTTATTCTGCTTTAATCTCCACCATATTTATATGTACACTCAAAGTTTTTATTTATTTATACACAAAATACACAACATTTAGGCTATCTGCCCTCATCAGTTTAACAACTCTTAATGCTTATATATGAATTGACACTTGGTGGTACTATAAGTAATAAATTAATCTACAGATTTACCTTAAACATCAACAATTCTAAAATAGTGAAACATCATGCAAAATAATTTTCATAAACTTTGTACTCCCATCAACATCATGTCTTTGAATAACTGATTAGTATTCACTGAGTCTGTGTGTGCATATATATATATTTATATATATATATATATATATATATATATATATATATATATGTGTGTATGTGTGTGTGTATATGTGTATACATATGTGTTGTGGGTAATGTTAATTAAAAAGCATAAATAGGATCTCTTGAAAAATTAAGTCATCCTGAAAACGTTAGCCAAGTCTTTTCAGTGTACTGTGATAACTGGAAAATGAATTTGTGTTCAGGCAGTCTGTGTTGTAATAGCAGTTACTCACAGTCATACGTTTTTGTGCAGTGGTTAAAATGTAAACCACCATCAGCTGATCTTAAACAATCATAGAATAACTTCCTCAAATACTCTGTGGTCTGTAGAGGACATTTAATGACTGTCTGTGTTTCATCAGTTTTCTTTTCAAGTATGATTTCAATGCATCAATGTGTTTGGGATTCTTTTCATGCTGAAAAATACAACTTTTCCACTGTGGTGCTTTTTAGAAGGAATGCTTAATGGATTGCAAAAAGTATATTCACTAAATGTTTGTGTTGATAGTTAATTAGTTTCTCTAATATACTCCTGCACTTTAAGATTGTTTAGATTGTCTTTTTTTTTTTTACACAGGAAATCAAAATGGCCTACAAATTGGCGAAGCGTTTCTACTCCAATCCACCCCAGTGGGCAAAGTGTCTGTGTAGTCACTGCTATAGTCTGTGGTTCATCTGTCTTCCTGCTCGCATGCGTACTGCACAGTCCAAGCCCCGCGCCATGCAGCAGGCCTTCAATGTTTTGCTCAAGATGAGGAGCTCGGAGGTGGAAGTGCTTGACGAGGTATGATGCAAAATATTTGCTAGAATGTGTATATATATATATTTGGTTTACTTGTACAGGTGCTGGTCATATAATTTGAATATCTTCTAAAAGTTTATTAAGTTTACTAATTGCATTTAAGAAGTGAAACTTGTATAATGTATAAATTCATTCCACACAAACTGATATATTTCAAGTCTTTATTTTTTTATGATTTTGATAACTAATGAAAACCCCTTCCCAGTGATGGGTTGCAGCTGGAAGGGCATCCACTGTGTAAAACAGGGGTGTCCAAACTCAGTCCTAGAGGGCCGGTGTCCTGCTGAGTTTAGCTCCAACTTGCTTCAACACACCTGCCAGGAAGTTTCTAGTATATGTAGTTAGAGCTTGATTTGCTTCTTCAGGTGTGTTTGATTAGGGTTGGAGCTAAACTCTTCAGGACACCGGCCCTCCAGGACCGAGTTTAGACGGTTTATTCCGCCCAGATTAATAAAGGGACTAAGCTGAAAAGAAAATGATTGAATAATGAAAACCCCAAATTCAGTATCTCAGAAAATTTGAATATTATTAAGACCAATACAAAGAAAGGACATTTAGGAATCTTGGCCAAAGGAAAAGAAGGAACATGAAAATTAAGAGCATGCTCAGCACTCAATACTTAGTTGGGGCTTCGTTTGCCTGATTTACAGAATGCGGTGTGGCATGGAGTCAACCTGTCTGTGGCACTGATCAGGTGTTATGAGAGCCCAGGTTGCTCTGATAGTGGCCTTCAGCTCTTCTGCATTGTTGGGTCTGCCATATTGCATCTTCCTCTTCATAATACCCCATAGATTTTCTATGGGGTTAAGGTCAGGTGAGTAGGCTGGCCAATTAAGAACAGGGATACCATGGTTCTTGGCACTGGTAGCTTTGCTCTGTGTGCAGGTATTAAGTCCTGTTTGTAAATGAAATCTGCATCTCCATACAGTTGGTCAGTAGTAGGAAGCATGAAGTGGTCCTGGTATAGAGCTGCATTGACATTGGGCCTCAGAAAGCACAGTGAAGCAACACCAGCAAATGACATGGCACCCCAAACCATCACTGATTGTGGAAACTTTACACTGGACCTCAAGCTATGTGTATTGCGTGCACCTCTTCTTTCCATCCAGACTCTGGGACCCTGATTTTCAACGGAAATGCAAAATGTACTTTCATCAGAGAGCATAAGTTTGGACCACTCAGCAGCAGTCCAGTCTTTAGCCCATGGCGAGATGCCTCTGACACTGTCTGTTGTTCAAGAGTGCCTTGACACGAGGAATGCAACAGCTGAAACCCATGTCTTGCATACTTCTGTGCGTAGCTGTTGTTGAAGCACTGACTCCAGCTGCAGTCCACTCTTTGTGAATCTCCCAAACATTTTTGAATGGGTTTTGTTTCACAATTCTCTTCAGGGTGCGGTTATCCCTATTGCTTGTACTGAATTTGGGGTTTTTATTAGTTGTCACTTGAAATATATCAGTCTGTGTGAAATAAATGTATTCATTATACAAATTTCACTTCTTCAATGGAATTAGTGAAATAAATCAACTTTTTTAAGATATTGTATTTTTATGATCAGCACCTGTATATCTTATGGCAATTATGTCAGCGTTGGTTGCATCAAGGAAGAGTGGACTATGGATCAAGTATTATATTACTATTAAATTATATTGCAACAGTATATTACTATTACTCTTCAGTATCAAGAATAAAACTATCTCTGTATCTGAGAAAATGCCACCTATAACCTTAAATAGTGCACTATGTGAAGCAACATCCGTTTCTAGCTGTGTCCAAAACCACTCAATCATTTCCACAATGCACCACAACAATGAGTGCACAACCAATGTACACTGAACAGCTAGAAAATACCCATAATTCACAGTGAGAGTTTGTGCACCAAATCAATTTCCAAGTCTGACCACAAAATATCATCCACAGTGGAATCGTATTGGTGCAAGTTTCATTATAAAATATTATTTCAATAAAGTATCATTTGTATAAATGACAGAAATCAAAGTACTCTTTCATTTACTAATAGACAGCTAACAAGTGTCACAGTGTCTGACCAAGAAGAATTTAATACCTCTGAGGGTTTTATTAACCAGCAAAGCACTAACAAAACAGCATCTCTTCCAGTGCTTAAATTCTCTCTTTTAATTGGAGGAAATATTTAATGAGGGTCTGGGTGGGGCAGTTTCAGATACAGCATAAAGCCGCGGCCACATTGCACTTTTCTACCCATAGACTTTCATTCATACGCACGCAAATGCGACAAACTGGAAACGCAAGCTCATGTGGAAATCACATCACATGACTGCGTGAGAGCAACCGAACATCAAAACATGACCTCTCTGTACAGAAATTTAAAATATGGACCAATCGATCACTTTTTAAACTTTTAATCATCTTGTTTTATCCTGCCTCTTTTCGCTGTGCCATACTACTGAATTTTGCATGCTCAAACTCTAGTGTGACCATGGCATAACTGTAAAAGGGCATTAAATACAACTGATAATGAATAACTAAATGAATCCCAGGTGTGGAGCAAAATCAGTAACTATGGAATGACTGGCAGCAAAAATAGGAACAAACTACAGGAACACTGATAAGAACCAAGTCCATAATACAGACCATATCTGTGACGGTAAAGAAAACAGTTCCTGTGACTATGTTAAAGCAATTTATTCTGTTAAATAATTAAACTCATTTATTCAGTTGTTTATACAAAACTTGAGAATGGATTCTGACCTTTTGCTGATAGTGTGTTCCGGTTTGTTTTACTTTCACTGGTGTTGTTTAATAACTCATGTTGGCTACCCCTAAATAAAAGCTACAAAACATATTTAATAAAAAGGATTTTTAAAAATAAGAAAATTGCACAAAAGTAATGAAATAATGTGATTTCATTTTCTATGCATGTATTAAATGAACTTCAGTCTGGTAACAATTAGGCTGTTTATTTAATTTGTTATAAGTAGGCAGTAATTAATTACCTGCATGTGTTTGGCAGGTGTGTTACCGTGTGGTGATGCAGTTGTGTGGTCTGTGGGAGATGCCCGTCATGGCTGTGCGTGTCTTAATGGAGATGAAAAAGGCTGGAGTTGAACCCAATGCTATTACTTATGGATACTACAACAAGGTAAGGAAATTCTCACTAGTTTAAAGCGAGCTACAGCACTTAACATTAGAGTAATGCTTTATTAAGACCTGTGAAGACCACTGAATCTTTGCATATTGACACTGCAATGCAGCATGGAATTATTTTAGAATAGCATTTTCTGCTACACATAATTTGCTTTGATTAGCATTACTTTTTTTCATAGCCCAAATTGCAGATGATTTAAATATGAATTAAATAATATTAAGGAGTTCATAAGTTAATTTTTAAGATTTGCTCTGGCGCTTTGAACCTGAAGGCATATTTATGGAATTGTCATCTTATTAAAGATAAATTAGTAAAATAATCTACCGTTTAAGTGTTTGCAAAATTGTTTGTTGCCAGATACAGGCCTGAGATTTAGAACGCAAGGCTGTCTTGGTGCCACAGCAGTTTCTATGACAGAAATTGAAAGTTGTAATCAAACTATAAAAAAGGCTACACATTAAAAGCTTAAAAACATTAAGCCTAATTAATTATGAGTTTCAATAACAAAATACACACATTTTCCAGAAGCAGAAATAAATAGTTTACCCAAAAAGAAAACTTTACTCATACTTAGACATTTTTTGTTTCTTTTCTTTTCTGAACTTTTTCAGTTGTTGTTGTTTCATTGGAACAGATTCTTTAAAAACATAACAATAATCCACTATTGATCCACACCGCACAACTCAGTTGATTAGAATGATTGATTTATGTTTGGTAAAGGGAATATATTTGTAAGAAACAAATCCATGAAGTCATTTGTACCTTAAACCTTTACTTCTGGACAAATTACTAGTCCAACTAAATGGTGGGAAGTTTCACATCAAAATCAGTGCACATTTTTTTTTTACTATTCTTCTCTATTTTGCCTGCAACATGGGCTTTATTTTACTCAACTGAGAAGGCGGTGGGCATTTCCTCGCTTGGGCTCTGGCTGTACCCACCCCTCCCTTAAATTAATAAAGCTCTGCCTGTATTAGATTAGAGTTCTGCAGTTCTTGTATTTTTTTATGCCACAGCAATGATCTTTCATCTAATAACTTAAATATTTAGCATCTTAAGTAAAATGGGTTCCTGTTGCTCCCCTGAATGGGGTGCATTGTAAATGTCATGGCAACCCCCTGACCTGTATATGATTCTGCTTTGTCCAGGCTGTTCTGGAAAGTCCTTGGCCAAGCCGCAACCGTAGCGGTCTCTTCATGTGGACCAAAATGAGGAACCTTGTGCGAGGAGTGGTGCAGTTTAAACAAGCATTGCGTGGGACCACTCTTCAAAGAGGACCTTCTCTGAAAAGCACAGGTACAGGTTCTTCCTCCTTTCCCCCTCTTCTGGTGATTCTCTACTGAGGATACATTTTAGTCTCCAGTCTGGTGAGAAAAAATGTCCTGTATTCCTGTCCTGGTGCCCGACAGTAGATGATGTTGATGATGCAAGTTTTCTTAAAATAATCAGTACACATTTGTGGAACTCCTGGATAAATATTACATTATGTTTGTAAGCTTAATGTTCAGAAATGGCAAGTTTTCAACGAGGAACACATTAAAACATATGTTTAAATGTACATGAGAGTTGATTTACTAAGAAATGCGCAAAACTCATTTTATATAAGTTTAAGATCATTATTAATAGTGACTGATATCATTTAGTTTGATTTCACCACTATTATGAAATGACTGTGTGAAATGGCATGTGCTTTTACTTAGAGCTTTCAGCAAGTACAGCAGCAGGTGCTGATGGAGACAGACTGAGTCATGGAAGCGTAGACGGTATTGTCGAGGAACACATTCTCTTCTCCCACAGCCTTTTAGTTGAGGATGTTATTGACGGTCACTACAGTACAGGTAGAGTAGCTCTGCCTGATTCAAATATAATTTGTGATGCTAAATCATTCTATAAATAGTCTTTTATCCTGTTGACTTATGTTTTGTGTTTTTGATTTAATAAGCTGCTCAGTCTGATCAGGGTTATGGATCTAAAGATGAGCTACCACAGGAACATACAGAAGAACCTGTAACCTCACCACCTCTGTCTACCAACCACACCTGTGGTAGCAAGGAAATCAACACCCAAAATGGTACTGCATTGCAAACTAATTCTTTTTACTCAATGCAACAATTGTTTTCGATATCCATTTATTCATATTCATGAATCCGTTGTCAAGGATCATTTTTCTGAGATTTTCCTCCTTTTGACTCTTTATAGGACAAGATATTGCCAGTTCTGTGGACAGTGTTGTAGCTGTAACGGAGCCCCCTAGCCCTGCTGAGATAGCACCATGTGTAGCCAGCATTGTAAAACCGTCTACTGATATCCCTGTCCACTTTGACAGCACTGCAGCCAGGGGAGAAACTG
>CAIGQZ010007683.1:540243-556219 GCA_903798205.1 Danio tinwini
GATAGATAGATAGATAGATAGATAGATAGATAGATAGATAGATAGATAGATAGGTGGATGGATAGAAAGAAAGAAAACCATCAATGCATGTCAATGCATGGGATACTGAAAAGTCAAACAGCTGTTTATTAGCTGATCAAAAGTTTAAGAGCATAAGCAAAAAAATGCACACCAGAACTAAACGTCCCAAAAAAAGGACCTGATAGTGAGTAGCCAGTGTGCTGAGAGAGGCTTTGTTTGTGCAGCTGAACAATTCTGCCATGTTCAAGAACTTTTATTTTTATGCAAAATTTTCAACCTTTTTTTTTTTTTTTTTCAAATTTTCACTGGTTCTTTTCTAGAATATGGTGAAACAGAAAGCTATGCGAGTGCTCAAACAGAAGAGAATGTAAGTACAATGATTTTGTAATCATTCTTATTGTCACATTCAGCGTTCTATGTCCTGCTTACAAGCACTCAAGTCTATGAAAACGGATCCTTGCCATATAGGATTGATTGGAAATGAACGGGCAGATAAAGCAACAAAGGTTGGAGTTAGCAGACCCAACCTACAGCAGGAGGTAGCAGAATGTCATATTCCTGACCTGTGTCTGATATCAAACCTCCACTGAATCTGTACATTAATGTGAAATGACAAATGGAATGGGATGAATGTATAAACAACAAATTATACGAAGTGAATTCATTTGTAAATGGAAAAAAAATCATCACCATTTTGAAAATAGACATGATCAAGTACATACGGGATGTGGAATTGGCCACTAATGCATAGTTATTGAAAGGGGAAGCAAAACCTGTTAGTGACTTATGTTTTATCGTCAAAACACGTTTCAATAGAATGTATATTTTTAAATGATATTAAAGAATTTTTATTCAGGAAATACTTTAAGGGAAACGTTTAAAAAGGTGTCTTCTGGAGGAATTTCTGAATTTTTATCAGTGTTGTTTGTATATATGTATATGTTTTTGGTACAATTATGATTGTAAATTATATGTTGAATATTTAGTACAAGTGTTGCCATAAATGTAGTCAATGCTGCTGATATGGCATTAAAACATGAATAAAATGAATACTTGTCAATAATCCCTGGTCTTATTTGGTTTTACGATTTTGATGTATCCACTGTTGTACTGAATTATATTGTATCTCCAGGTATGAAGGGCAGAGAGATCAGTTGATGCAGCAATCATTTAACATGGAACAAGCAAACTACACCATCCAGACGCTAAAAGACACCAAGACTACTGTAAGAATGCAGTCATAAGAAAAACTACTACTACTTTCCTAGGACAATACTTAACACATTTGTTTTCTTGTTAATGTTTTTAATATAGGTGGAGGCAATGAAAATCGGTGCCAAAGAAATGAAAAAAGCATACAAAAATGTAAAAATAGATCAGATCGAGGTAAGATTTCTTTTATCCCATCTCTTGTGTAAATAATAGAATAAAATACAGATGGCATGAACTGATTAAAATGTAAGCGTTTCCAAAGATAGCAAATTCAAAATGTTTTATGCAGGATCTGCAAGACCAGTTGGAGGACATGATGGAAGATGCTAATGAAGTGCAAGAAGCTCTTAGTCGCAGCTATGGGACACCGGAAATTGATGAAGATGACTTGGAAGCAGGTTAGTTCTTTTATTTTGTTATTTAGCAACTTCTTTGTGCAATATTGAATTTGCAACATTATAATTGACATTTTGTGTTTGTACCGAAAGAGCTGGATGCACTGGGTGACGAACTCCTTTTGGATGATGACAATTCCTATCTGGATGAAGCGTCTTCGGCTCCAGCTATACCTGAGGGAGCACCAGGAGACAGAACCACTAACCGGGTAAACACGCTAAAAGGGTCATAAACCTTAAAACTATTTATGTTTTTAGAGAATACAGTACACATTTAAATATATTTTAATTACTTTAAATTGAAAGTATAATCTGTAAATAAACTTAGCTAAATTTGTTTCATAATGGGCTCCGATAAACAAGAGACCACTAATAACTAACTCATAAAAATAATCCAAGATCAGGTAAAAACCATTGTGGGGCGATCACAGTAAAGCCATGAGATTCAAGTAGATTTAATGCTGTTACCCAGATATTTCGAAATACTTATGATCAATTAAAGCCCTGTTTATTGAAAACACATGACCTTACCGATGTGATGTGAGCTCCGAAACCACTGATTTGAACAAAATATTAGTAAAGATTCAAAGCTTCATGAAGACGTGCTTTGAAAGCAGCCATCACTACTTCGCAGCATCAACCTCCAAGTAACAGTTTTGCTTAGGATGCACTAATGTGCAAGGGAAGATTCTACACATCTACACATGCTCCTAGCATTAGGGACTTCTTTATGTATATTAGACAAGATTAAAGGCTTAATTGGTGAGCCGTTTCAAACTGTTTAAACCCCAAATTAACTTCATTTTGATCAGAGTTTGTTCTTTGATTTTAAAGTATTAAAGATTACAATTTTTTGTCTGAAGTGACAGATTCTGCACTATTAAAGTCAAATCTCGAGATATTGTTTTTACTTTAGCTCAGGGACATACTAACCTGTGCCTCAAGGGCCAGTGTCCTGCAGAGATTAGCTGTAACCCACAATGAAACGCATGAACCAGCTAATCATGCTCCTCCAGGAGCAGGACTGGACACCACTGTTCTAGCTTCACACAATCGCTTGTTCAGCCATGTAAAAGTCAAGGAGTTATTCTCCTGTTATTTCAGAATATATAAACAAGCTTTGGCTTATCAAATAAAATTTAAAATATGACAATGATGGGCAGTGAACAAGATTCCCGTGTGTGTGTATGTGTGTTCATTCGTGTGTGCGTTTGTTCGTTTGTGTGTGTTCTTTCATGTGTGTTGGTGGTTGTGTGTGTGTGTGTTTGTGTTCGTGTGTGTATATTGTGAGGTTAACAGAAACTTACCTGTTGTTGATGAGTGCAAGTTTAAATAGAGTGCTTTTCACTGGCATCAATAGCTGGTGTGGTATGAGGTTAAATCTGAATTTAAAAGTGCAGCACAGCAATAATCTATCATAGTTTAACTGGGTTAGAAACACATTAGTGTTTTATACTGAGCACACTGCATTTTGAAGTGAGCAGTTTTACCTTGAATGTATGAGTAAATGCTATATGTCTCTGCAATGAAGAAAATGCATATTGCTAATTGACATTCTGCTGTTTGCACACAGGATGGAGTACTGGTGGATGAGTTTGGCCTTCCTCAAATTCCAGCTACATAATGACAGCGCTACGACTTCCCAAACCCACAAAAGATTTGGACAAATATTTAAACACACAATCAATAAGCGGGACAGACCTTCTGTATCAAAATTGGAACAATCTTTCATATCTTGATCTTTTTTCCTCCTATTTGGGGTAATATTCTTCTCTTTCTTTTTCTCTCAAGGATATACACTGGTAGTTGGTTATCTTTATACTGCAATACTGTCATTTATTGAAAGCAAATATTAAAAGATATATATATCTGACAATGTTGGAGGATTGCATTGCAATTTAACATTGTGTAATTCTGTTACACTGTTGGTTAAAAACACGCAACAAATTGAAGCTATTTTTGTGACAACAATGAGAACAGACTGGCTCAGGTAAAAACAAATGTGCCTGCTTCATTTTGTTAGCTACACTAATAAACAAACTCTTAAGTATTCTGTTTTTTCTTTTGATATAAGAATTTGCATAATCGCATAATTAAAACCCATAAATCAAAACAATCATCAATACCCCTGATAAATGGCTGAAAGTGAAACAGTAGTTCAGCACGGATGTGGTGATTCAGGCCTCACCAGCTCAGTCTATAGCTGTGGGGAAAGATCTTCTTGTGCAGATATTCCACGATCTCTTTTTTGTTCTTCAGTTTCTCAAACTCGTAGTATGGAATCTAGAAACAGAGTAAAACTCAAATCATTGTGGGACAAACAATTTTCCCCTTGGTAAGTTGTAGTTTCAAAAATACTGTTTCCAGGTCCAATCCACTACTGCAAAAACTACATCTCCATGTATGAGCACTGTTTAATCATAACCTGATTAAACCAGATCATAAACAAGTCTTAAAGATGACTTGCTGTCGAACTATTTAACATTATAATCATAATAATACCGTTTGTTGTTATCTTTTGACCTAGAGTGTTTGGATCCAGAACTGTGAGAGGTGATTTCAGATTTAACCAGTCATTTAATATTACTACATATATTTGTTGATTACACCACTCTCTTAAATATTTAATTCTGATTGGTCAAGTACAACATTCCAACCAAGGTATGTTATTCTCAGATAACAATCATTAATACTATTAACACAGGCTCACCCAGGAACTATGAATCATCTTGACTGCCTGTAAATATATTAGCTTTTTTGATCACTTCCATTGAGAACAAAAAGTCCAAGTACTATATTGTTACTGAACTGTTCAATGGCAGGGAAGAGAAAGATTGTTTTGGATTTATTGTCATATCAGCTTCTGTGGCTATTTCTCGGCAAAACAAGATCAAATGTACCACTTTTCTATTTATATAAAAAATAAAAAGACATTATCAGAAATAAACACAAGACAAAAAAGTTTTAAAGGGTAACTTTTGATAAAAAATTCTAGCATTTTTGAAGGATTCTTTTCAAGTTTCTCCAGATGTTCTGTTTAACAGCTTGCTTTCTGTTGCGATACTGACATTTTGGGGAAACATCTCCCTTTAGTAACTGTCCACGAGTCTTCGTACTCCTGGCTTGGATTTCAAAAAGTTTTTTTTTTTGTTCGATGGCAGGGGATAAACTCAAGGTTAGACTAAGGGTAACTGTCCTACTCTTCAAAAAACAACAAAAAAACTTGATGTAAAAATATACTTGCTGTCGGGGACATAGAAGATAGATGTAGGAGATGCTTGAAAATCAAAGAACATGCAATACAGTCCTGAATAATCCAGGTAACTGACATTTGTCTTGTGAGCGGTTTGAACAGTTGTCAGCTGATCTTTATTCTTTTGTGAGAAAAGGATACATATTTTGCACAAAAAAAAAAATCTTGAAATTTTGAATGAAATTATGGTTAATTGGCACATCCAAACTCGCTATTCTATGTTGTTCTTTAGTATGAACACTGAAAGAATTTATAATAAAATAACAGGCGCTAAATGCCTTGGATCATACACATTTAACAGAGGAAAGAAAGAGTGTAATGTTGAACATTTCATCCATTCAATTGTCACAGAGCAAGGCTTCAGTGTTGGGTTGGATGACAAAACAATGCATCCTGAAAGTATTCATAGCGCTTCACTTTTTCTACATTTTTATGTTACAGCCTTATTCCAAAATTAATTAAAATCACTTATTTCCTCAAAATTCTACACGCAATACCCCATAATGACAATGTGAAATAAGAGTTTTTTTTAAATTGCTGCAAATTTATTTAAAAATAAAAAACCTGAAAAATCACATGTACAGAAGTATTCACAGCCTTTGTCATGAAGCTCTAAATTGAGCTCAGGTAAATTCTGTTTCCACTGATCATTCTTGAGATGTTTCAGCAGATTAATTGGAGTTGACCTGTAGTAAATTTAGTTGATTGGACATGATTTGAAAAGGCATGCACCTGTCTATATAAGGTCCCAGGGTTGACAGTGCATGTCAAACCAAGCATTAAGACAAAGGAATTGTCTGTAGACTTTCGAGACAGGATTGTCTTGAGGCACAAGGCTGGGAAAGGTTACAGAAACATTTCTGCTGCTCTGAAAGCTCCAATGAGCACAGTGGGCTTCATCATCCGTAAGTGGAAGATGTTTGGAACCACCAGGACTCTTCCTAGAGCTGGCCGGACATCTAAGCTGGGTGATCAAGGAGAAGGGCTTTAGTCAGGGAGGTGATTAATAAACCGAGGGTCACTCTGTCTGAGCTCCAGCGTTCTTTTGTGAAGAGAGGAGAAACTTACAGAAGAACAACCATCTGTGCAGCAATCCACCAATCAGGCCTGTATGGTAGCCAGACGGAAGCCACTCCCTGCCTGTAATTTGCCAAAAGGCATCTGGAGAACTCTCAGACCATAAGAAACAAAATTCTCTGGTCTGATGAGACTAAAATCGAACTCTTTGGAGTAAATCCCAGGCGTTACGTTTGGAGAAAACCAGGCACCACTCATCACCAGGCTAATACCATCCCTACAGTGAAGCATGGTGGTGGCAGCATTATGCTGTGGGGATGTTTTTCAGCAACAGCAACTGGAAGACTAGTCAGGATAGAGGGAAAGATGAATACAGCAATGTACAGAGACATCCTGAATGAAGACGTGCTTTAGAGTGCTCTTGACCTCAGACTGGTTTATCTTCCATCGGGACAATGACCCAAAACACACCGCCATAATATCAATGGAGTGGCTTCACAATAACTCTGTGAATGTCCTTGAGTGGCCCAGCCAGAGCCCAGGCCTAAATCCTATTAAACATCTCTGGAGAGATCTGAAAATGGCTGTACACCGTCACTTCCCATCCAATCTAATAAAGCTTGAGAGGTACTGCAAAGAGGAATTGGCAAAAATTCCCAAAGACAGGTGTGCCAAGCTTGTGGCATCATATTCAAAAAGACTTGTGGCTGCAATTGCTGCCAAAGGTGCATCAACAAAGTATTGAGCAAAGGCGGTGAATACTAATGTACATGTGATTTTTCATGTGGTTTTTTATTTGTAATAAATTTGCAACAATTTCACAAAATCTTTTTTCTCATTGTCATTATGGAGTATTGTGTGTACAATTTTGAGGAAATAAATTAATTTAATCCATTTTGGAATAAGGCTGTAACATAAAAAATATGGAAAAAGTGAAGACCTACAGTATGAATACTTTCCAGATGCACTGTAACTTAAACTAAGGGGTCCTGGAGGGCCATTGTCCTGCACAGTTTAGCTGAAAGTATACCTAGTAAGACCTTGATTAGATTGTTCAGGTGTGTTTGATTAGGGTTAGTGCCTGCAGGACACCAGCCCTCCAAGGCCAAACTTGGTGGCCCCTACACTAAATGGTCACAATGCATAGTGTATCTTTAGGAACACGACTAATTTAATTTTAGGCCAATTAGGTTCTTGAAATCCTTGAAAATTTGTGAATCGGAGAGAACATTTTCAAGGCTCTAGAACTTTTTTTAAATTAAGCACAATTACGGTTAAATAAGGTAAATAAGTTTTCTGGAAAAGAAAAATCTGTAGTATTCCCTCTGGTCCACTAATGCGTTTAATCTCTCCAATACTTTGTGATTTTCATTGTTCATGCGTGTATGAAATTTATCATATCTTTCTCTCCAAATATTTTATCTAATGCAATGTTGAATTTAAGACAATGTAAATCATGAGGCAAGAAATACTTAAAATTATACTTAAAACATCTAACAATGTCAATAAAATCCATGCACAAGTTATCATCATATCATCATCATATCACGAGGATGTGATTCTTCATTTTTATGCAAAACAAAAACACAACAAATATAATAAGTTAAACCTGATGTAACTTTGCTCACACTTGAAATGTGTCACATTAAGTCCTTGAATTTGAGATTATTAGACCTACAAGACTTTAAAAGGTCCTTGAATTTTGAAGTTAACCAATGTATGGCAACTGTAGATTCATGAAAAATGCAAATATCTTAAAAAAGGCAGCAAAAGTTTGCATTTAAAAAAAGTAGTCTGACGATGAAAAGGCTAAGAAAGTACGTTGATTTTACCTGAACAATTTCATATCCCAGAATTCTAAGGTGACGCTGCTTCATGGCTTCCCTGCCTAATAGTTTCGTCATATTTGCTGCAAAGCGCTGTGAGCCATCAATACAGACAGCAATCCTGATAACACACAAATTCATGTTGAGCTCAGAATATGACGCATTCTCACAGACCACTCAAAATTAGTGCTTGCTATATTTGTAATGAAGAGGACATGATTACCTCTTATGAACATCATCTGCATGGCAAGCAGGCAGGACAAATCCATCTTCATCTAGTTTTATCTCAATATCTGTAAATATACAAACAAAACAATATAGGCACATATACAGTTTAAAATCTATCTATACACAATTTTTGCGGCAAACTGGATGCAAAATCTCTACCTAGTGTATAGCAATACGGTGTAAGTACTCTGGATGCAACGATTGATTGATCCCCTAGAAGATCCACAAGGCCAGACTTCAGAGCATTGTAGAATTGAGGTTCCACCGGAGTCTCAAAAGGAGCCAAAAATGACTTCACACAAAACTTTGGTAGAAGTCGAGGACCCTTCAAATAAGAGAAGAAAATGTGCAAATGAGCATTGTTTGTAATGAATAAAGAAGCAACATAAACACAATTACGTTATAATAAAAATGACCTATTATCTATAGGTTCCCTAGTATGTAAAGTTTGGCTGCACAATACATAATTTCAGCATCAATATGGCAATGTGCACATATGCAATAGGCACACTGAAAAAAATGCCATTCTTACTTAAATTAGTCCAAATAAGAAGCATTCTATGGACAAGCAAAACATAGTCTTGTTTTACGAAATGATATACCAAAATTATGTGAGTTTTTCCTTAAATGTCAATTTGGCAAAAGATTATTTTGCGTACCCCATTATTTAGCTTGTTTTAAGAATGTTTTTTTTACTTTTGGACTAGAAACAAGACAACAAAATCTAAAAAAGTAAAAAAAAAAAAAAAAGCATTTTTGCAGTGTATGCAATGTCAAGTTGGGATTATAGTTGACCAGTGATGTGATTAACTGCGCTTTAAATAAAAGGCGTTACTAACGGCGATACTTTTTTTAAGTAACAAGTAATCAAGTGAACGACTGGTTCCCCATTATGACGCCGTTACCATTATTGACACAACAAAATGCCAAACATCATTTGCCAATCAGAGGCAGAGTAGTGCGGCTGTTCATAGAGCTGGCCAATAAATTGAAAAGTAATTGAAATTGACATTCTGTCCCTACTTCCCGTGTGGAGTCACGTGACCCCGCTTTGTTAAGGCTGATTTATACTTCTGCGTTGAACGCTCAGGTATGGTCCGGTGCTGTCTATGTTAAAATGTAACTACACGTTGCACTACATTGACGATGATTGGAAGCTGAGTTAGAGATGAAATCTCTTTCACATCAAATGTTAATGTTTGGTGCTGCTAACATTGGTCACAGAGATGACTGAATAAAACAACAGAGTCATTTTTGCATTACATAATAGAGAAAAATCCTGTTTAACTTACCTTATAAAATGGGCATTCCAGCTTTACGCTCATGTACAGTTGGGTCAGCTGTGCAAGCACTACGTAAGACAACCCACTGCCATCCTCCCCTTAGAAAGTGCAGATGGAAAAACAAAATATTTAGAAAGTTCAAGAATAAACTGCATAGGGATGTTAAGCATTGCATTTAAATAAAGGATTAATAAAATATTATGTCTCAGGACAATGTTTTGTATAATTTTTTTGTTTTGTGACAAGTAGCTGTGTTCAAAGCAGGATAAAGTACATCCAGCATGGTTGTTTTCGCAGAAAAAGCCCTTCTGTCAACCTCCCAGATGTAGTATATCCATACCTTTAAATGCATCAGTTTTGCTGTGTCATGTCAACTGATGTATTATGACCTGTGCATTCAGAGTTGTGATCATATTATGCTCAATTCATTTGCTGAATTCCTAATTGCACTTAAATTCATCAAACTTTTTACATCATAATCTGTATTTTCTGTAACCTCCACCATAAATAGTATTATTTGTGAAATGCAATCAAAAAGAAGAGAATAAATTATTAAAATAGCGCATTATATCAAAAGGGACCATTTATTAGAAGAAATAACTTGTATTTAAGAATGCTTAGGCCCAATTTCTATAAGGGTTGTCACGATACTGGAATTTGTCACCGATCAGTTTTAAAAATGTCCATTTCCCATTCTTAAACAGCGCTGATTTGCCATTGTATTCACTAGCTCAACAGAAATTACTGTGATTGGCTGTGAAGGTCATCAGTTTACCGAACTGACCACTGTTTACTGAGTGTAAACACAGATAAAGAGACACTGGAGCGTTTCAAAGTCACGTCGATCAGCTGGTTTGTCTACAAGCTGACATACAAGCGATCTGCTAATGAATTGCGGCTTTAAAACGCTCCAGTGCCCCTTTATGTGTCGTTACACTCAGTAAACAGCAGGGAGTTTGGTGAACCGATGACCTTCATGGCCAGTCACAGTTATTTCTGTTGAGCGCATGAACACAACGGCAAATCAGCGCTGTTTAAGAACGTGCTCAACAGCGCTCAAAGATTCACTGGAAATGGACATTTTTAAAATTTCAGTATCGATTGGTACTATATTCCAGTATTATGACCACCCTAATCCCAATTATATTTTTTGTACCCCTACCCCTTCACCTTGGCCCTTGATTTCTCTCGAGGTTTTTTTAAATTCTTCACTTTCGCCAGTTGGTGAAGTTTTTTTCTCGTCGCTGTCGCCACTGGCTTGCATGGTTCGGGATCTGTAGAGCTGTGCATCGATGGAATTGCTCTTCAGTGTTTGGACTCTCAGTAGTGATTATTAACCCACACTGAACTGAGCTAAACTGAACTGTACTGAAACTCTGAAAACTGAACTGACACTGTTTCAATTTACTATAATCTTGAATGTGAAGCTGCTTTGACACAATCTACATTGTATAAGCGCTATACAAATAAGGTGAATTGAATTGAATTGAAACAGAGTGTGAGGAGGAAGGGCTTCAAATGTACCCTTAAGTAATATGACACCACTATGTCATTACAAGCTTTTACTTCATATTAGACCAATGATTGCGACTGCTGTAGTTATTCCAGTCATTCTATAATTTATGAAAAAACAACATTACTGTTATATCAAACACTGTAAAAAGGTAATTCCTAGCCACTAGACTTTTCTGACAGGGTATTGGAGTGTCATCGTGTGACAAATGTAAAAGTATGTTGTGTGTGGTACTTCTATACAGGAGTTATTATTATAGATTATAGAAAGCTAAATTTAGCGGATTTTTAAAAAGCATGATCATAAAACACCAATACATTATGAATGTATTAAAACATATGCTTGTTTGTTGTAAAAATTCTTAATAATGTCAAAAAATTCATCTCCTGAATGGTGTATTCTGGACAATTTTTGTACCCCTTAGTTTCTAGTGTGGTCCTGGAAATCTGTTTCAAGGGTTATCTAGTCTTTCCCCTTTGGCCTACGCCTTCAAGCTAAAAACAATAAGGACACTCAAGGAGTAAGGGTAAATGCTAAGGGGTAGAATTGGGATTGGGCCTTAATTAAATAGGTAAAGCGCACATGAGCACAATAAGCCCAAGTATCATTTTTCAGTCCCAGTCTCACAAGTGACCTTTCAACATAATTATATAATGCGTAGGTCACATCATTTTATAATGTGTAAAGTTATCATTAAAAATATTTATGAATAATTCTGGAATATAATGATTCTTACCTTGTAGCTGCTGCAAGAAGTAAGAGCTGAAGACTTTCGAGACGAAATTAAGTGGGTACCTCTGTAGAAGAGTGCAGGCATGAAGTAGATCTAGAAGGGCTCTTGGCTGAAACTGTGAAAAGCGGGCATGCAATACAGACTCCACCTTTCGGAACAACCGCCCAGCATCAGGTGGCAGATATCCCAGAACTCCCAGTGCAGTTATCTGTTGCGATACCTGCCATGTGGAGTATTCCTCAGCACGATACACAAAACTCTCAGCCACCGCATTAAAAACAGGTGGAGAAAGTATGCGCCGATGCTGGAAAAACTGCATCACTTTGGTTATAGTTTCTGCATGAGCAGTGAAGGCAACCTTGGGCACATAGCGCTCAAGAGCTTCCACAAAAAAGTGGTCACTGTGTCCATAGTGCATTAGTGCTGACAAAACCACAGTGAGTTCTGCATCTGCAAAGCTTTGCACATGATGCACAGCTTGCTTGCAAAGTGCAATCACAAGAGGTAATGCTTGCTCTTGTCTCAATGTGACTAAAGCACCTAGAATCTTGCTAACTGCCTCTGGGTCCATTCGATGAACTAGCCGAAGTGCCTGGTCATTCATTTCATTTAGGAGATCCAGGTAGCATCCATCTTCAGCCAAACCAGTTGCTAGCATACAGTAAACGGCAACAAGTTCTGCTACGTTCCATTGAGCAGTCTCTGTTTTTTGGAGCTGACTCATAGCCTGTTTCACCAAGCCAGAATCATGCCCCTCCAAAGCAAATGAAGCCCTTGATATCCCACAAAGCACTTCAACATTCAACTTTTCTGAATCCAATCTTTTTTGACATTCCACGATCAGCCTTAGCACCAGGCTGCTCCGAGGCTCAAGGTAGAGTCGTGTACAGCTTAGCAGAGCTCCAACCAACACCTCATGCTCTAATTTGGCTGAATTATCCTCCAGTCTTTGACACAGCTTATTAAAGGCCACATCTGATAAATGATTCCGTGATTTCCCTGTGGCATCATGCTCCAAGTCAGCAAGTCGGTGAAGTATAGATGCTTCTACTGCACTTGAGGGGACAGAGTAAGATCGCAAGAGATGTAGCACTTGCTGAGATGTACTACAGGAGGAGAGGCGTTTCATAAAAGCGTGGTCCTCATTAGAAGACAGGTTGTGCATCAAAGACAGTCTACTTCCGCTGAGGCAGAGCTCTTGGTACGGACGAGATCCAGAAGCAAGGAAAAGTGGGTCTCGTTCTGTGGTGCATACAGCCCTTGCACTGTGGAAGGAACAAGTAGGAAAGCAGCCAGTAGAGGTTTGAAGAAAAGGAGAAGAGGGAGGTTTACCGGCACAGGCTTTCAGGATTTGGTAATCCAAATGACTCAGCAAACGCAGCCTTAGTGCTAGTGTTTTGGCCATTGGAAAAAGAGTCACCATATCCTTGATCTATAATCACAACAAAAGAAAAAACAATCAAGTAAAATATCATGCTCTCACTGAACTTGTTAATAGAGATGTCTGCTTCAATGTTAGACTAGGAGTGATTTTCAAAACTGAAGTTGATGCTTCATTGTTGCTTCACCTTAACTTGGAAAGCATGTTCTGCTTTTATGATGGACAGGGTTTAGAAAGGAATAAATAGAATAAATTGGCTAGGGGTCACACTAATCAAAACATTCCATTACGCACGCCAATAGTTGGTTTCTCTCAAGGTTTTATTTCTTTCAACTGGTGATGTTTGTTTCTCACCACTACGCATGGGACGATAACCGTTTTCAAAGGTATACCGCGGTTTGGAAAAGTTAAGGTTTTAAAACTGCCAAATTTTTTTGTAATATCGTTCCTAAGGTACGTGTAAGATTTTTTAATTTACATTTTTTTTTTGTTTTTTAGGACAACAGTATCTCCAGCAGAAAATATATCCAAAGATTCAGTTTTAAATTGTAAAGAAATCTGTGTTTTTGAAACAAATGAAGATAGCAGAAGTCAATGATACATTTGAATTATGTAGCCTGACATGTTTATAGCTCCAAAATATTATAAATGTTTCTCAAAATAAAACATATTGTTTTCAAAAGGAAAAAATGTTTTAGTTTTTTACCCAGACATTTAATAAGAATATATTTTAGAGCAGTAATCACAAAACTGTGATACCATGATATTTTTATCCAAGGTTATCATACCGTCAGAAACTTATACCGGCCCATGCCTACTCTCCACTGTCGCCTCTGGCTTGCTTGGCTGGGACTAGTGGAGCTGAGCATCCGATTTGCTTTTCAGTGTTTGGACTTTCAGCAGTCAGTTGTCATTTGCACTACACTGATCCGAACTAAACTGAACTGAACTGAAGCCGTTTTAATTTACTAGAACTCCATCTAAGTTTAAGCTGGTTTGACACATTCTACATCGTAAAAAGCACTATTGAAATAAAGATCAGTTTCATTGGGTAGTTCACACCAAAATGAAACATCTGTCATCATTTACTTACCCTTGTTCCAAACTGTTATGATTTTTTTCTTCTGTTTAATACAAAAGAAGATATTTTGAAGAAAGCTGACAAACTGTAACCATTGACTTATATTGCATTTGCATTTCCTCGATGGAAGTCAATCTTTACAACTTTTTCTTTAAAATATCTTATTTAATGTTAGGTCTGAAACTACTCGAGGGTGAGTAAAAAGTGAGTACATTTTCATTTTTTAGTAAACTATCACTTTAACTATAATTTAGTCATTTAATTTAAATGATAAGCATTCATTGTTATAATGTACTGCAATGCAATTACACATTTATCAATAGATGTTGAACAGTCACCAAGATCAAATTTCATTGTAATTTCATTTTCAAAAAAATCTCAAATAGTAGGCAACAAAAACTAGTGTAAAAACGTCATTTTACATATTATTATGCAATATAATTTGAAACTATTATTACTATTAGAATTTTTGCATTCAAATCTTAGTAATTTGTTAAACTATTTTATACTGGGAAATATATACATTACTTCTTACCATGTTACTGCTCAATGATGCTGCTAAGTGTTAATTTTACACCTACTAAAAGCAACACGTTGACACACCGCAGCTTCCAATGTATAAATGAACAAGTATTGTCTTTTCATCAGACAAATAAAAAGGGCAAAAAGTCTCAAATGTGAGCTATTAAGATTTCAAATTTGTTGAACTGTTTTATAAAATCAATATTACATTTATAATCAAGCTGACTTAATGGGAAAATATCAGTCTCACTGTTTACATCATGTATAAACATACAAATTTACAAATCATTACAACATTTTGGTAAAGTTTTTGACCTCCAGAAATAATAGACTTATCCTGCTTTACAATAAAATATAGTATATAACAATATAATAAAATGTAAAAATTAAATTAACAGTATTTATTTGTAGCTTCAGCATATAAATGCTTCATATAAATACTAACTACTTAAACAGATAAAGCACTATTTATTTAATTCTCGTCTGCTTGCTTTCTTTTGTGTTATTGCTTGTTATAGGTTTTTATTATCTGTTTTTTTTGCTATCGAGGTAAAGTTGGTTTTATATTCGCACATTCAGACTTTCTGCTTAATAATATCACTTCAGAAACTTATTCATTGCAAATTCTAAATAGTGAAATGATATTGGCAGCCAATGACTATCAAAGTACAATATTGTTCTCAGTCAATTAAACAGTGCTAATGTTGTTTTGAAGTCATACTTGCATGTAATTTCAGTCTCAATATTCAAAGTACCATGGTAAACAAAACAGGGAGCTGTCACTGAACGAATGTGCAGTGACAGCTCCCAGTAAAACCAACTTTACCTCAATTTTATAGCTAACATTTCACTTCCTGCCTTCAAATAATGTGTGTACATATATATAATTTTAAAACAGATAATCATTTTATTTCTAACATCTAAAGTAAAACAAATGTACAGTATTAATGATGGAAATGGAAATAAAGACTGTATAAAAATAAGACATCTTTTTCAGCAGCAGCTAAACTCATGAATCACGTTGTGTCCTTGATGTGGGAGTCAAGGTAATTGCGTTGTTAGTTCGATATATACTATAATCTCAAGACAGTTTGGTGTAAAAAAAAAAGGGTAATGGCAAATATGACTCTGTTATGGTAAAATCGAAGACAGTTATTAAAGACAGAAACATAATTGAACAGGAGTTACCTCTTGTACATGGATCCAGTGCAGATTACACACATATCAGCATGCGACACAATAAGCTCCTTTAAGATGATGCATGTGAGGTATCTGACAGACACTCGTAAAGTTTAGTATTCAATTCTATAAAGATTTCGGACACAGCTTAAAGAAATGGTACAAGAAAATAATCTTTCATTGCAAAGAAACAGCAGCAACTTCAGTTCTTTTTCTTCTTAGTTTTTCAGGCAGGTAGCAAACACTTTAGAGGAGCTTTTACCGCCACCTATTGGATCGAAGCGTATAAAATAAAATAAAATAAAATAAAATAAAATAAAATAAAATAAAAT
>CAIGQZ010007683.1:556229-568629 GCA_903798205.1 Danio tinwini
ATAAAATAAAATAAAATAAAATAAAATAAAATAAAATAAAATAAAATAAAATCCATCAGTGAATATAGTTTTTTTGGCAAAGTGCTTTTCTGACTACAAACCAAACAGACATTTCATTTGAGCTACCTTTCCTTTTTTCCTTGTGTATTTGAATGCCTGATACTGCATTAAAGAATAATTTTATGATTGTGTCTCTGTGTGAGTTTATGAGCAATAAATTCTCAGGAAAACTAATTACCCTTGCTTAAAATTTTGACTAATATTTTAGTGAAATTTATGTTTTATAGATTTCTGATTCCAATCCAATGTGCCTCCCCTTGTTAAAAAACATCACTAATAAGCTAATGGGCTATATGCACAGCTAGTGTTTTTCAGCCAATGATGAACTTCCGGTGAGAGTTTTATGGGACTATTTTCAATTTCACAAGGTTCCTTTTACAGCATTGATGTTGTAATGTAATTCAAATACAACCAGGTAAATAATCCATTTGGTTGTTAAAGCATAAAAAGAGATGAATGACTTTAAACATAGGCACCATCAAAGCCGCAGGCTAGTGCAGAAACTCCATTGAAAATACAGGAGTAAAAAAATTTATTTATTTCCATATTTTACAGACATGGTGTGAAAAAATACAATTTAATGTAGTGCTTCTTGTTTGGTCTGAGACCCACTTTTATCGTATCTCAGTCAGGCAGTGAAGATTGAAATTGAAAGTCTGTGTGAAAAATACCCCATTGTAAACCACAGACGGTACACACTGTCCTGTTGTGTTTCATTGTCTGAAAATAGCTTAGCACTTTTACTTCAATACCTACTTATTTACAAGATTCTACCAAACACAAATTTTAACACCCAGTAATATTCTACTCCCTATCCAATTTTTTTTTAATTCAGTCCAAGAGTTCTGTTTAAAAAGATGAAATTTTCAAACATTAAAAAGCTGGATATATCCCCATATCCAATTCAATTTTGTATGCAAATTTAAGACTTTGAATGCATTACTTGGCCATGTCCAGAACCCCACAGTCAAAAGGACTAATAACCACTTTTATGTGACATATTTGTGGTCAGCAAGGGATTCAGCATGTGGTCAGCATCTTTCACCAAATTGAAAAACAAGGAGAAAGTAGCACACATGGTTGGTAAATATTCATTCATTTTCCTGTGGCTAAGACCCTGAATTATCAGGGGTTGCTACAGCAGAATGAACCACCAACTATTCCCCCATATGTTTTACGCAGTATGCCTTTCCAGCCACACCACAATACTGGGAAAACACCCATACACTCTCACTCTCACTTTCACACACACACACACATGTACATACAGCCAATTCACCTATAGTGCATGTCTTTGGACTGTGGAGGAAAATAGAGGACCCTGAGGAAAACCACACGAACACAGGAAAAACATGTAAACTCCACACAGAAATGCCTGCTGGTCCAACTGATACTCAAACCACGGACCCTCTCGGTGACAGTGCACCTGTAAAATAACACTTAAAAAGCACAATAATACTTTAAAACAATATTTTTTAACTCAAATGTGCTCTTAAGCTATTTGACTGGTTCTGTATCACTTCCTTCAGAGAGAATATATTTGATGCTTTTAATCAGAAAGATGCATCCTGGTATTTAGGGTTCCACGTCATCATCCTTGTAGCCAGCGAATAATTTCATGTTACAAAAATATTCCCGTAATATACCCAGAAAGTTATTGTTGAAGGTTCTTAAAACATTCTTTTGTAGATATTGTATTAATGTTATTGTTTGGTTATTAAGAACATTATTAAAACATTTCTAAGGGCGACGCCGTGGCGCAGTAGGTAGTGCTGTCGCCTCACAGCAAGAATGTTGCTGGGTTGCAGGTTTGAACCTCGGCTGGGCTGGGTCAGTTGGTGTTTCTGTCTGGAGTTTGCATGTTCTCCCTGCGTTCGTGTGGGTTTACTCCGGGTGCTCCGGTTTCCCCCAAAGACATGCGGTACAGGTGAATTGAGTAGGTTAAATTGTCCGTACAGTATGAGTGTGTGGATGTTTCCCAGAGATGGGTTGAGACAAGAAAATGAATGAATGAAAATATTTCTAGAACGCTCCAGTCCAATTAATTATTGTCATATATTGTCACTGTTAGAATGTTCCATTCTTATGTTCGAAAAATGCTTCATTAATGTTTTCATTAAATTACAAAAACATCACAGTTGAAGGTTCTTAAAATGGTTAAAATGTTATTGTTTGGTTACAAAAAATTGTATTCAAAAAAATATTAGAGCATTCAATCCAATCATTTTTACAAAAAACACATTCATTCGCTATATTGAGCTTATTCTACAATGCGGAAGCGCACTCATTTTTTCCAAAAAGATTTCAATGGCTGCACCCGTTCATATGTGAAGAATTAGCGCAATAGGACCCCTTTATTCACCTCATGGAGCTGTGTGAGACAGTTTTTATTAATGATGGATGTTCTTTATTGTACTTGTCTTGGACTGTTGAAGGAGAACACCCACCCATAGCATTGTACACCTGGAAAAGATTGTTTTTAAAAAAGTTTGAGTGGATTCAACTGAAAAAGAAGGTCATATACACATTCTGTATGGTGGCCTAAGGCTGAGTAAATCATAGACTAATTTAAATTTTGGGTGAACTAATCCTATAACAGCACAATGACATATGTCATGAACCTTAATCACAACATATCAAGGCCCCAATATGTGCTTCAAACAATCAGACAAGAAACAGAAATGATGTAATTTCGAACAAAATCTGGACAAAACAAAAATTTCTTTTCAGTTTGTTTCCACAGTTTGACAGTGAAGATTATGCAATCATTGGGTATGTTCTAGAATTTTGCCTTTGATGTGCGATTGAATCTCATATCTAGTATACATGGAGGTGGATATCCAACACAAAAGTTAGCAACAAACACTGGAGGGTTGAGTAGCAGATCTGATACAGATGAATCCGCACCTGTATGATCAAGTCACACACACTGTCACACATTGAATGAGAAGAGCCACCGTGTTGCATGTCTTTTAAACAAGAATTCCCAGGTAGTTGCAATAAACAATCTTGGACAACATGAACTTAGTAAGCCTAACAGAAAAATTTGACTGAGTGCTGGTCAAATTTGGTGCTTCTTAAGACGGGACACACAAAGTGTGCCATCGGTCAATATGGGTCTGGCTAGTTGGTTGGGGGTGTTTCACATGTTGGATTAATGTTGGAACAGATCGCAACTCAGCATGTAGAATCTGAATCTGATTGGTTATTCAGGAACAAGAGCACGAGAACAAAAACTGAAGTGGCGTAGCCAAGTAAACAATTAAATTCAAGAAGGAACATAAAGAGGCCGGCTGTAATTTCGCTACCTTTCAAAAATTTTTGCAAACAATATGTAGTAATACATTATCAGACACAGCCAAAATTACTGTGATAATGGAACTAAATGCTTTGTGTGCTTTGTCTTTGTCTTTGGGGAATGAGAAAATACTGCTCACAGTTGCAGAAAGATACATTGACACACAGGCACAAAATGTGCTCTCGTTTCAGTCAGTTGCCATGCATTTGGTGTTAACATGCAGATTTTGCAAGCCGGCAGCACAGTTGGTTTTCATTGGCGGTAGTTGTTTGGCGTCAGCTTGGTGTATCTTGGCCCTTAAAGATTTTATCCATCATCATTGGAGATAAATGAATGGTTGCTCTTTATTGTACTTGTTGAAGGGGAACACCCGCCCATTTTATTGTGGCTTGAGCTTGAGCTGGAAAGAAGGATTCAACTGAAAAATGAAAGTCATAGTCACTAAGGATGCCTTGAGGGTAAGTAAATTATAGGTTCATTTTAATTTTAGGCGAACAGTAGAATGTTACCTGATGCATATGCCATGCCCTTTAATCACAACATATCAAGGCCCCAGTGTACCTCAAACAAAAGCAAACAACAAACTGTGTTGTAAAAATCTAAATGGAAACAAAAGTAGTCGCAGCTGAGGTCTACATCTATTCAAAAATCTATGCGCACACCCATGGATAGGCAGTATTTATGATACATGTTTTTCAAACACAAAATGGTGTTTTGTAATTTGTATTTTATAGGGTTGATGAAAATGGTTTCATATTTTGTATCAAAATACTTTAGTGTTTTGTATTGCTGTTGTTTCAAACTACTGTGAAATACTTTGCAGAAGTCTCTAGTACATGATGACATCTTAAAAATGAGGCCTCTGATTGGTGCTTTGTCAATTATTTGTCTAAGCCTGACATCAGAACAGAAAACTGATTTATTTTTTAAGAAGGTGGCCATTGATTCGAGTATGAATGGAAATTATACTTAAAAAAAAGTAATAGACAAATGGTGAGGGTATAATCAGGAGCAAGTCAACAACCATTGAAAATAGCTGAGCAATGCTAAGACTAGAGATACTGTATATAACGGCTGTACAGTGTACAATTCAGCATCTTTGCATAAGAAATGACATGGAATAAAATGTCCTTCCTTAAGGTCAGGATGTGGAGCTTCAGAACATCATCAGTCTCAGTCTGCTGCAGGCGGAAATGCAGAAAAAAGATGGTGTTTTTTAGGAGGGTAAACTGAAACTTCCAGTTAAAGATGAACTGAAAAGACCTTGGGAGAACGAGCAAACTGCACAAATAATAGTAGTTTAAAATAATGGGCAGATTACTGAGGTAGATGGCAAGAAAATAAGACAAACATTAAAATAAGTCCTACACTGATGATACCCACAATACTTCATTGGTTTCAAATGTCAGGTGCGCTGTATATTAATGAAGATGAAAGATGTCTGCCTAAAGATGTTAAAATGTTACAAAATATAAAACACAAATATTTAATAATACTCCAGTCTATACAGACTGGTCAAAAACAGATATTTTTGTAATTTGTTAGATATATTTTTATGTTGTAGTGTTTTTATAAGGTTTCAAAAATCATGCTTTTACATTGAGTATAGAAGAGTTTATTTGCAAATTCTGTGAACAAAAAATTGAATGAACTCCTGTTACACTACTAAATCTAAGATGGTTAATATGTTGAAAAATGATTGAACAGAGATGGGTGGAAACATAATGAACATATAGTACTATGTTCTGACTCATTATCTCCATCAAATGATTTACTATTAGATATCATCTTCAAGACAGGACTTTCTATATTAAATTTGGGCAACTTAACTCACCAACCATTAGGTCACAACTTCCCCTATAGATGAACGAAGTGGCAGAGAAAATGTGTTGTTATCAAACACTGTTTACTTCACTAAGTCAGTTTAATGGTGATTGATCCAACAGGCCTATTGGTGGAAGGTTTGCGAAGACATTTCATGCTCCCTTTTAAAGGATTTTAAAACACAAAAATACAGTATTTTATTTGTGGCTGCCGCAGATTAGTGAGCTCATCATTTAATTTATTTACTTATTTACTATTGTGTGTAATATTTATTCAGTTTTTAAATTAATTTCAACATTATTACTGATTAATAAGCAAATGTAAAGTATATTTTCTGTCTTTTAGTGGATGTATTATATGAGACCTGCTGTAGAGTTGTTTACCATCTAACACTTCATACCTTTCTAGTGTGCAAGATATATATTCACATATAATGTCCTTCATATATTGACTTTAGTTTCTTTTGTCACAATCATTTTACTATCATTATGTTTTCAACTAATTCGCATAGGTTTGAAGTTTACACTATTGGACTGTGGTTAAACTTTTGCCTCCATTGATTAAAATGATAACTAAATCAATTCATTAGTAAAAATAATAAAAAGATGTATTGTTCAATAATAATAATTATAGCAATATTATAATAATTATAATTTTTTAAAATATACATTTCTCATGATGTCACAATTGAAACAAACTTGTGTTGACTTGTATTACTGCTATACTTCCCTCTTGTCTGGTCAATATGCAAACAAAAACATAAATAAATACCATGGCCACAGGTGCCTCAACTAC
This sequence comes from Danio tinwini, assembly GCA_903798205.1. NCBI lineage: Eukaryota > Metazoa > Chordata > Actinopteri > Cypriniformes > Danionidae > Danio > Danio tinwini. Next base: position 562,207 of record CAIGQZ010007683.1, read on the forward strand.
TGAGGGTCTACTAAAAACTTGATAATTCTTTGTTTATTTTATATATATTTTATACAACTGTATAAAATATTTTTGTTTATTGTAAAGTTTATTGACATTTTAATCCAGACACAAGCACAGACATAACATATGCCTTTCGGTATTTATTTCAATATTAAGACACATTCCGCCACATTTAATTGTTTCTACAGGGAAAATGGTGCAAATGCAGCTTTTACAGGTGGTTTTATTGCAATTCTGCATTTAGAGTTGAACTGGATTTTGACAAGACATTTTTTTAAGTTTATGCACAAAAGGCAATATCTGAGTTTACAAGAAATTGACAATTATGCCTAATGCTGTTTATGTCATATACTCAATTATCATAATCTCAGTATGGTGAACTTAACAAAACTTCAATATTTTTCGAAGGTGCATACAGTATAAACATTTACCAATGTGAGCAATACTAATGCCCGAGTAAATATTTGCCAGTTCTTTTTATTGTTCTTTTCATTCTTAAAGATCTTTATTCATTCAGTACAATTACCAGGTGTTGAATTAAATTACAATGTAACGTTGAATTCTCTAAGGATGTCAAATCTTTCTCTTCTCAGCTGCACAGAAGAATAAAATAATGTAGCACCGTAGAGAGGGAATCAACTCAAAAAAAGAGAGCATGTGAACTCAAGTTTCTTAAAAAACAAACAAAAGACAAATAAATAACAACAACAACAACAACACAAAGTCTGAAAGTCGAATGATGAGGTTTTTCTAGCATCACACTAGTCTTGGATTAACCTAACATGTGCTAAATGTTTTCTAGAGCACTAATCTGTACAAACTTTTACTACCTTTTATACTCTAGTTTGGATTGTAAACACAGAAGCAGCAGAAAAAAAATCGTAGTGCACACTGAAGTGTAACAAATATATCCCAAACAAAGCAACAAAGTCATTTGCTGTCCAAACTAAATCCAAAACTGCTGCATGTTGGGACAAAGTTACACCTAAATTATGTGGGTTTTTTTGGACTAATGTGATGTCAGAGTGACGTCACTAAAATATAAGCTAAACGATGGACAAAATGTTTTGTTTTCACAGTCTCAGTTGGTTTGGACAAAAGCTACCATGTATGAGCTTTTATCACTTATTGCTTATCATGTTGCACTTGGCTAGAGTACAGTTTTATGCTAAAATCAAAACATTCTTACGACTAACTAGTAAAGATCACACGCTTAAGATTTGTCATCTAGCATGTTAAACATATTAACATGACAAAATATTATGACAATACCTTCACAAACACTGAGCGGATTAACCCACTAAAAATGTTTATTAATGCATTTAAATTGTTTATTTGAAGCAGAGTGCTTTTCTAATACCTGTTCTTTGTGAATGAAAATCTGGGAGATAAAGAATTGGTAAAAAAAATGTAGTGTATTTTGTCAGTCGAGTTGATTACCCACAACACTAAGGTGTCCTTTGGTTCAAAGTTCTTTGATGAAGTAGACATAGCTTTCTTGTAATTAAACTGGAAACGTGCTGAACCATAAGAACAGGCTTTGCTAGAAATATATGTAACTAATATCTGTAGAAATGTTTATATATTTAATGTTTTTTATTTTGAACAAAGTTATGTAGAAAGTTTTCTCAAAAAATAATGGCTACCTGTTTTTTTTTTTTCATTTTAGAGGTTTCATTTTACTCGTCTTTCTCTACTATGATCTCTCCATGAAGTACCCTCCTCCTTTGACGTAGCATGTGGAAGTAGAGCTGAGGAAACACTGAAAAAGAAACAGATACATATTAAAATGAAGCAAAGGTGTTGAAAATAGAGATACAACTGTAAATAAACTTTTTAATCAGAGACAGCTTTATCTGCCTCAGCTTCCAAATTATTAAGAATATCCCCCGTTTTTCTACACTAAAATCAGTTATTGTAAAAAAAATTGTGTTTACATAGTAGACTGTAAAAAAAATCTGTAAAATATAAGAAAAAACCCCCCAAATAGCTGTGGTTGTTGGAATTTTACTGTAAAAGAAAATATGACAGGAACATAAAAATATATTTTTAATTAAATTACTGCATTTCATTAATATATCGTCACCTTGGATCTATCTGCGTTCTGAATAATTTTGAGATATTGAGCTTCAAAGTTTTTGCATTCCATAGCAAACAGTATGTGTGTAACATATGTTTTTTTATATATAAAAAGTCCTAAAATGTAAACAACTTATAAAAAAAAACATCCCATAATGTAAATAAGTTGTCATATAAAAAGAATATGTCAATAACTCAATTTTGACAAAAATGTTAGATAGAACTTTATAATTCTAAGGTGACGATATAGTCATACAGCAATGTTGTGTATGTTTTTGTTTCATAATGAACCAATGTTTATCACAAACTACTTTACCCACAAGCAGAGAACTAATATATACTCATATAAAGTAATGCAATAAACATTATATGTAACAAAAAACTCCAATCTACATAACATAAAATCCATAAAACAGAGTAATGTGTCATACAGGAAAATCGGGGAAAGCGAATTCACATGATTCACTGTATATTTTAAGGGAACTTACTGTTAACCATTTACGAAATTTTACTGTAGTATTTTTACAGTTTTTTACCATTGAAATCGCCAAACAATTTTACAGTGTACCCAGTAAAATACACTCAACAAAGTTTATGTTCAACTGGAACATATGGCTAGCATCTAAGGTTTATTAATTCCAGTATCATTCAAAAAGATAATGCCACTGTATACACTGTAAAAAAAATGCAGGGTTCCACACAATTCATTTATGTTGTCCCAACACAAATCGATTAAGTCAACTTAACAATTTTAACAAATGTATGGGAATTGAACATAACAAAATTAAGTTGGCACAATGAAATGTCAAGAATTGTGTTGTTTCAGCTCATTTTAAATAAGTAGTTTGAACGAGCAAAAGAAATATATATTTTTTGAGTGTACATGAGCTGTTAGCAGTCAGTTATGGTCAGTTTACTCCACGAGAGAAAGTGTCTGATAGCAGAATTGCCAAGATAAAGACAGTAGTATTTAGATGTCTTACACGGGATGTAGGACAGCATGACAATGATCAAGAAGTAGTAATAGTCAAAGGACACGTTGTATTTGTTGGGGAGCCTTAGGGAGTACATGCCCGATCTTCGGACATATGGTAAGGCAGCATGTATGGTCAGCAGTTCACCAACTACTCCCAGTGGGTACATGACAATAAACATGTTATACCTAAGGAAAGTGGAAGAAAAGAAATAGACAAATAAAATAACTGACTCAATGTGGAATTTAAAAATAAATGTAAGCATAACATTAACTTCACTTGTAGCATGTACATGAAAAAGCGACTACACGATAATGTGTTAATATGGTGCAATAAGGCCTTTTAAATAAAGCAGCAAACTCTTTTGGAATCTTTTATGATTCAGAAATCACTCCACAACTCATTGAACTCAATCTATTTTCCTGATTTTGCCAGAGCACTAGCAATGCCTGGTAAAGTTACAATTCCTGTAAAGCAGTGGCAAGGGGTCATTTTAAAAAAGATTTTGGACTAAAGGGGGCCACAGATAGGCCTGTCACAATATACATTTTTTGTTGTACCATACAGTATATTGTATAACCAAAACATATTTGGATAAAGAATATTATTGTAATTTTAAGACAATTTTATGTCACTCATTATATAATGCCAGAATGACAATACATCATCACAATGCAAGTGCACTCTTCCAAAGAACACATCATATTTTATTCTTAAGAGTATTTCATTTAATTATAGTCATTTGAATTTAATAATTAGACATTGGAATCATAATGTGACAACGCATATCCTAAATAAATATTAATAAATGTTAAGAAAAAAAAGTGTAAGATAAAAAGTAACAGAGGCTGCGATATCTGCTACCAGATCTAATTTCAGTTGTCAGGCACCCACACGAAAATATACTAAAGTAATTTATAGTAATACTATATAATACTATAATACTATAGTACACTATAATACTATAGTGTTCTTAACCATACTGACACTGACACCTCCAGTAGAGATAGAGATGTTGCATATTCAGCTAGAATAGTTTTTTTTTAATGTATGGGCGATATATATTGCATCAACAAAAATGATTGAGGTCATGTTCATGTGTTGTGCAATAAGTTAAAATATTGATTATTGTGACAGGCCTAGCGACAGACTTAAATAAGTTAAGAACCACTGTGGTAAAGGGCTATAGTGACAATGTTGACTAGCTGATGACACTGCAAAAATGGCCACAGTTCTGTTGAATTCATCAATTTTGCAACCCTTCATGAGTGGCAACTGATTAAAAATAGTAAGCATCTTACTTCTATAATTTGAAGTGAAAGATCTAAGGCTTCTTTGTAGCAAACTGTGAGGACCAATATCATATTTCTCAAGAGAGAAATGATTGTATCCATTATACTGTATGTATTTTTATTTTATTTTGTTTATAAAGCACCTTAATAACTGAAAAGTGTTGTACGTCAAACGTTTTAAGTAATCACAAAAATTACAACAGGAACAGTAAGAAAATAAGTTAAAATGCATCATGTATTAGCAATTATATGTATTCTACTCTCTTTTTCTAATCAGTCATTATTTTATATTGTATCATTTATGATTTAATCACTTAATTATTCTATTTAATCATATGTGACCCTGGAAAACAAAACTGTATGTTGTCTATAGCCAAAAATACTGTTACGGGGTCAAAATTATAGATGTTTTTTATGCCAAAAATCATTCAAATATGAACTAAATATCACGTTCAATTAAGATATTGGGTGGGGGGCTGGGGGGTTGCCTCAGATTTATGTATATTTGTCAGCCAATATTGGCCAAAAATTGTGCTATGGTAAAGTGTACATCAATGGAAAGCTTATTTATTCAGATTTCAGATGATGTATAATATTTCATTTCTAAAAATTGACATTGGTCATTTATAGAAACGTAAATAATAATTTTTATTCATATATTTGATCTATTTTCAACACTACAGTAGTAATAACAATAACCTTTTTCGGGCAGCAAATCAGCTTAGTATAGTTTCTGAATGATTATAACATTTTGCTCAATAAAATATTTTCTAAAAGAGCTGAAATAAAACCCAATTCTGCACAACGTTCTTGTGAGTACCAAGCATGCTTAAGGAATCCACGCCATGCAGAATCCACTGAGATATGAATTCTAGCTTCATGTCCCATTTGTACCTGGCCCACTTGATGAAGTATGGCAGATGGTTGAGCAGGTTGAAAGTGTAGAAAGAGTAGCGAGTGATCTCTGTAACTGTCCATACCACTACAAACAAGATCACACTCTCCTCGTTCTGAATCTTAGCATACGTTTCAAGTGAAAGGGAAAAAAAAGTTCAAAGACACAGAGGTTGTAAACAGGTGAACAGTGAAAGTTTGACAGGTTTTATAGATGAAGATTATTCTAGAATGAATGTCCTAATCATGCAAACTGACCTGTCTGATGCTGTTTGTAATAAACCAAACCATGAATATCCGAGAACACACTTGGACCCCAGTCACAATTACAGATGTCCGCACAATTCCTTCAACACAGCAGAAATATTACATGAAAATCTCTTTATACTGTACACCTACTTGGAGTACTTTAGTATATCATTTAAAATCACTTTAAAGGGATAGTTCACCCAAAAATGACAATTCTCAAATCATCATTTACTCATGCTTCACTTGTTCTTTTGTTAGACACAAAATAAGATGTTTTGAATGAACCTGGAAACCTGTAACCATTGATTTCTATAGTATTTGTTTTTCCTATTATATGGTTACAGTTTTTTTGTCTTCTTCTTCTTCTTCAAAAAAAAAATAATAATAAAAAAATTATATATATATATATATATATACACACACAGTTGAAGTCAGAATTATTAGGCCCTCTTTGAATTCTTTTTTTTCTTTTTTAAACATTTCCCAAATGATGTTTAACAGAGTAAGGACATTTTTACAGTATGTCTGATAATATTTTTTCTTCTGGAGAAAGTCTTATTTCTAGTTTATAATTTTTTGAAACGCATTTTAAGATAGTCTGATAATCTGATAGTCTACATCATTATACAATAACTTGCTAAATTACCCTAACTTGCCTAGTTAACCTTATTAACCTAGTTAAGCCTTTAAATGTCACTCTAAGCTGTATAGAAGTGTCTTGAAAAATATCTAGTAAAATATTATTTACTTTCATCATGGCAAAGATAAATCAGTTATTAGAAATGAGTTATTAAAATTATTATGTTTAGAAATATGTTGAAAAAATCTTCTCTCCATTAAACAAAAATTGGGAAAAACAAACAAACAGGGGGGCTAATAATTCAGGAGGGCTAATAATTCTGAATTCAACTGTATATAAAGTGCTCAGCATA
>CAIGQZ010007683.1:579340-596260 GCA_903798205.1 Danio tinwini
GCCGCCCACGGCGGCGGCGGCCCCCCCCCCACCCCCCCCCCCCCCCCCCCAACAAGGCCTAAAAAAAAACATTTAGGGCTTTCCTCTACCTCGCCTACATCCAGGGCTTGAAAGACCCCTGAAGACCATAACGGATGAGGGTGGAATTAAGTGGCTTATTTAGTCCATGATAAAAAAAAGTCAGTAAGGATGCAGTTAAGGAGAGTAGTATCATTAGCAATGTACAAAAAAATTATTTATATGGTCCTCGAGGGAATTTATACCTTGCCTTAACCTGACAAGACAGCCTGTTGGATCTATGTTTGTGGCGGAGTCTTCTGTAATGTGAAGTAGATGTTGACAACAGGGAGTGCGAATGCAAATGCAGGTTTATTGTACAGAGATGATCAGGCTAGCAACGGTCAACACAGGGGCAAACAGATGTATACAGGGAATCCAGAGTTGTAGTCAAATAAACGGGCAAAAGGTCAGAAGGCAGGCAGCAGACAGGAATCAACAGACAAACAAGGCGAAGGTCAAAACAAGGCAAAGCAAGACAAAGGAAAACACATCGTAATATTCACAGTAATGTATAACAAGACTCAGCAACGTCTGTGTTTTTGTGTGCTGACTTTAGTCCATGTAATCAGTTCATGAGTAGCTTCAGCTGTGTCTGTCTGCAATCATGGGGATCTAGGCCAGGTGTGAGTTGTGCATGACTGGATCTTGTAGTTCATTTAATGGCAAATTTGTAGTTCTATGCAATGTTCTCCAGCGATCTATGATGGTTAGATCGCTGATGATCATGACATGGTTTCAGTTACTGGCCACTCAATGGATGGAAACATAATAAAGAGATATAGTACTATGTTTCAACTCTAGTAGCACATTTCCCATTGTGATAGAACTAAGAATTTTTAAAGTCCTTTGCTCCAATAAAAACACTGTGCTGGTGTGCAAACCAGGCTGTTGTTAAGTCTGTCATATACAGTGTATCCGAAAAAGCATGCAGCGCTTCAATTTTTCAACATTTTTTATGTTACAGCCTTAATCCAAAATGCGTTAAATTAATGTATTTCCTCAAAATTCTACACACAATACCCCATAATGACAATGTGAAAAAAGAGTTTTCAAAAAAAAAAAACTGAAAAATCACATGTACATAAGTATACACAGGCTTTGCCATGAAACTTTAAATTGAGCTCAGGTACATTCTGTTTCCACTGATCATTCTTGAGATGTTTCAGCAGCTTACTTGAAGTTCACCTGTGGTAAATTTGGTTGATTGTACATGATTTAAAAAGGCATACACCTGTCTATATAAGGTCCCAGGATTGCCTTGAGGCACAAGGCTGGGGAAGGTTACAGAAACATTTCTGCTGCTCTGAAAGTTCCAATGAGCACAGTGGCCTTCATCATCCGTAATTGGAAGATGTTTAAAACCACCAGGACTCTTCCTAGAGCTGGCCAGTCATTTAAGCTGAGTGATCGGGGGAGAAGGGCCTTAGTCAGGGAGGTGATCAATAAACCGAGGGTCACTCTGTCTGAGCTCCAGCATTCTTCTGTGGAGAAAGGAGAACCTTACAGAAGGACAACCATCTGTGCAGCAATCCACCAATCAGTCTTGTATGATAGAGTGGCCAGACAGAAGCCACTCCCTGCCTGGAATTTGCCAAAAGGCATCTGAAGGACTCTCAGACCATAAGAAACAAAATTCTCTGGTCTGATGAGACTAAAATTGAACTCTTTGAAGTGAATGCCAGGTGTTACGTTTTGAGAAAACAAGGCACCACTCATCACCAGGCTAATACCATCCTACAGTGAAGCATGGTGGTGACCAGAGACATCCTAATTGAAAACCTGCTTCAGAGTGCTCTTGACCTCAGACTGGGGCGACGGTTCATCTTCCAGAACAATGACCCAAAGCACACCACCAAAATATCAATGGAGTGGCTTCACAACAACTCTGTGAATGTCCTTGAGTGGTCCAGCCCTAAATCCTATTGAACATCTCTGGAGATATCTGAAAATTGGCAAACATTTCCTAAGGAGTTGGCAAAAATTCCCAAAGACAGGTGTGCCAAGCTTGTGGCATCATATTCAAAAAGACTTGAGGCAGTAATTGCTGCCAAAACTGCATCAACAAAGTATTGAGCAAAGGCTGTGTATACTTATGTACATGTGATTTTTCAGGTTGTCAACAATTTCAAATTTCACATTGTCATTATGGGGTATTGTGTGTAGAATTGAGGAAATAAATTAATTTAATCAATTTTGGAATAAGGCTGTAACATAAAGTTGAAAAAGTGGAGCCCTATAAATACTTTCCAGCTACATTGTATAGACCATTTTGAGGGATGTAAACAAAAACAATGGTCCAAATGTATTTCTTATTTTATATTTTTAATTTCTATAGCTTCGAAGAATCCAAAAAGAGCTGCATATTTATAAATAATGTTACAATAGCTGTTTTAACATTAAGTTATGATTGAATTGCCTCTTGTTATAGTTATGAAGCAGTTTAATAACAAGCAGAAAATGTTCCTGGGCCAATGACATGACCACATTGAAATGATCTATATATATTCAAATGCTAGCTTAGCAGCATCAGGAGGAGTATACAAAGCACAGATATAAACAGAGGTGAACTCCCTTGGGAGATAAATCAGCTTGCTTTAGTGGCAACCACAAGTTATTAGTATTGATACACCCCACCATTCTTCTTACAAGATTCTGCAATTCAATAGGTGGTGCATCCTGTTAACTCAGTGGTCTCCAACTCAATTCCTGGATTGCCACAGCTCTGCAGAATTTAGCTCCAACCAGCTTCCAACTCACACCTGCTTAATAGCTGCTAGCAGTCTTGAACACCTTGGTTAGTTGGATCAGCTGTTTTTGATTAGGGTTGAAGCAAAACTGTGCAGAGCTACAGCACTCCAGGAATTGAGTTTGAGACCCATGTGCTAACATTTTAGCCATGTGAGAGGTGCTGATACTCTGGTAAATATAATAAAATCTGGTGAAAAATAGTGTATTCAGCTTTAGCAATTCATTGTCATACAGAAATATCAGCTTTTTAAATCTATAGTGGCGACGCAGTGGTGCAGTAGGTAGTGCTGTCGCCTCACAGCAAGAAGGTCTCTGGTTCGAGCCTCAGCTGGGTCAGTTGGCGTTTTGGTGTGGAGTTTGCATGTTCTCCCTGCGTTCGCGTGGGTTTCCTCCAGGTGCTCTGGTTCACCTACAGCCCAAAGACATGCGGTACAGGTGAATTGGGTAGGCTAAATTGTCTGTAGTGTATGAGTGTAAATGAGTGTGTGTGTATGCTTCCCAGAGATAGGTTGCGGCTGGAAGGGCATCCGCTGCGTAAAATCGTGTGGATAAGTTGGCGGTTCATTCCGCTGTGGCAACACTGGATTAATAAAGGGACTAAGCCGAAAAGACAATGAATGAATAGTGTAAGCTACATGTGTTTAATGTGTTTGTCATGTCATTGAGTTTACAGGACCCATAGTTCACAGTACTCTGTTATGGTATCGTTCAGAATTTTTTAAGGATTTATTATAATTTATAATGATGAGTTTGTTGTTTTAAAAATGCTGTCTTGATGCAGCAAGCCATGTTAAGCGTTCTAGAATGTCCCTAAAAGAATGCTTATATTATGTAAAAGAGAAAGCAGAAGAGAATTAGCAAATTTGAAGCCATAAGCAAACACCTTAAAAGTACTAGTTTTGCAATGAAAGACTGCATTAAAACCATCCACATCATCTTGCAAAACAACTGTAATAGCACAGACAAGCGGCACTCAGTGTTCCTTAAAAATACACCATTTTGTTGATTGTGCAAACTTAGTGTTTTTTAGATCACACGTAATAACGAACTTTGCCACTCTCTATATCATCTTAGTAGGTAGTTTCTGTATGATTTTAGTCAAGGGTTTGCATACATGTTCTCTGGTTGTTTGTGGGCCTGCAGTGTCTGTGTTTATATAATGTGTTCAGGCCTCGCCACACAATAGTGAGTGCAGAGTAAGCAGTGACTCCACCAGCTGCTCCCTGCTTCATTGGTGTGAACGGAATATGCCAGTGCTTTGGCACAATACACTCCTGCCATATACCCCCCCCACCCCACCCCAGTCTGGGAACTGGAGGCCAACAACAACTTTTTTCTTTCATTTTCTGTCTCTCTCTTTTGGCATCCCTTCCACAGCATGGGGTCAGGGAGCAAGATAAAGTTCGCTGTTTGTGAGGTGCTGCAGTTTGCCAGCTTTTGCGTTCCTCTTTTTATCATAATGCAACGTTTTGCCCGAATAGTAGCTCGGGTGAAAAGCCAACTTCAACCATCTGGTGGGAATTCTACTACAGCGTATTGGCTAATTGTGGCTTCATCTGTGGCCTATGTAACAACAATGGCAATGTTGATATGGCTACCTATGAAGTACATGGTGTTCACAAAGAAGAGAGTACTGGTTGGACGAAAGAAGTGGTGAGAATGTTTTTTTCTGGGTCTTTTTTAGATATGTTATCAGAGTAAAACCCCCTTTTAAATGCTTTGCATAACATTGTAATGAAATAGTGCTGTGGTGGTAATAAAAGTAACTTGGAGAGCTATGTAAATTGCTATATGAACAAGCAATTTACAATGATTGTATGAAGTACTACGATGGTAAGATTGCACTTGTTGGAGTTCTGAGAATATAATATTAATTTAACATGGATTTTGCACTTAAAAAGGCTTTGCTATTGCTGTTACATAAAGTGCTAATACAATGTTAATTATACTTAAGTAGCTAATTTTAGTCAATGACCATCAGCTTTCATTTGTAAAGAAGGAGAGACATTTGAGTGAATAAGTAGCATTCTGTTACTAATAACTGTTCTGGGGTACATTTTTATTGATCAAATGAAATCTCAATATGAAAGCATAGCATAACTTTTTTTTTTTCCTTTTAGGAGACCTGTTGCTTTGGCCTATGTGCTTCTTTCAACATTGCCCTGTTTTGCCTTTCTTATAGCCAGCTCTGAGGTAAATTCATGGAAAAGTATTGATTAGTTTTAAGTTTACAATGTTGAGTAGTGAAAAACAGGCAGATTTTGTTTGATCATTTGTTGTCTTGACTTTATGTATGCATGTTGCTTACATATTGTACATAAGTGTTTATTTGGCTATTGAAAAATGATTTAAGGAGAAAAAGGTAAATGTTATGATTTTTGCTAAAAGAAGGATCTTTTGATTTCACCACTTGTGGTCTGAGCTATCTTTCTATGTACTGTAATGACTATCGGCATGTGTTTGTGTTTATACAAAGCATTAGCAAATAAATGATTAACTCACTAAAAGTCATTTGAAATACATCAGTATTATCATTTAAACATATTTCCAACCTTTACAGTATTTTACAGTTTGTGCCTCATGGTTATAAATTACCTTCAGCTTATCTTCAACATTTTTGCCTTTAAACAGACTGTTTTGTGACAGATGGGATTCAGTCCTTATTTAGTTGTATGTTATCTGCAACTTATTTAGTTGTATGTTATCTGCGAAGCATAACTTAGACAGAAATTCAATAATATTAAAGGCACAATATGTAAGATTTGCTGCTAGAGGTTGCTTAATCAAAACAATACCAATAACTAAGATGTAGCATGATAATGCAATATTGAGGACTGTGGAATCATGGGAGTTGTTGTATTCACATCCACAGCCTATGAAAATCTTTCAGATGGGACTCAGGCAGAAATCATGTTCATGGAAGAGGTAATGAATTAAAGTTTTATAGTGAATGTTATTTTAATTGGCATTGAATTATTTTACTGTAATAAAATGGGCAGAGAGTAATGATAAATTGAAGCTAAACTCATACAGCTCACAACAACTTGGTGAATAGCAGGAAACCTTAGCTGTACATTGCAGTTACCTAAATCAATATTAGAATGTCTTATAAAGGCATCCAAACAAGTGCTTGTTTGTCTAATAAAATATGCTGGATCAGCATTTATCTATTGTCTATAAGCTTGTCATAATCTCTTGTCATTTTTAAATAAAGACAATTCTAATACTCATATCACTTTAATTTTTAAAATCTTCAAAATATTCTTGGGCTATTTTTATTCACTTTTATAGAGTTATTTTTAGTGACAATGACCACAGCAAACGATAATGGTTGAGTCGCCTGCTAGATACTATGATTAGTAGGTTTGTTATATCTCGCTGATTAGATGACATCATTGACTGCAATACGTGGACTGTTTAACTTTTTTAATTTAACCATAGTTGAAAACAATGTACATACGTATGAACAATATATGTTTTAGTGTTTTTGGTCTATTTTAATGCAAATATTCTTAACTATTGTGCCTTTCTGAAAGCACACAGCAACAAGTGTTGCACACAGGTGTCACTCATTACCACTAAAAGATAACTGTTTCCTTCTATCCTCTCTGGTAGTAACAGTATCGAAATAAATACAGATAAGTTGCAAGGGGTTTGCCAGGCCAAGTAAAATTTTAATATAGACAAATTTAAATATTTTGCACCTCACAGCAAGAAGGTTGCTGGTTTGAGCCTCAACTGGGTAAGTTGGCATTTCTGTGTGGAGTTTGCATGTTCTCCCTGTGTTCGCGTGGGTTTCTTCCAGGTGCTCCAGTTTCCCTTACAGTCCAAAGACATGCGCTAGGTGAATTGGGTAAGCTAAATTGTCCGAAGTATATGTATGTAAATGGAAGTGTGTGGGTGTTTCCCAGTGATGGGTTGCAGCTGGAAGGGCATCTGCTGCTTAGAACATATGCTGGATAGGTTGGCAGTTCATTCCGCTGTGGCAACCTCAGATTAACGAAGAGACTAAGCTGACAAGAAAATGAATGAAATGAGGCAATAACCCATGCAACTATATTTACCTTCGGCCCACTAGCCTTAATCAAGTTTGGCTATTGGCCCTTCATAAGAAAAAGTTTGGGCAGCCCTGCTCTAGAGAAAGTGAAACCACTCGTGTTTTTACACAGCCTTGTAAACAACAACAGGACACATAGCTGATTCTGCTCTTCTTGGCTTTGTGGCTGTTCATCAAAATGACAACAAGGTTTGTTTCAGCTCAGGTCGACCATGGCTCGCTATTATATATCATTATGAAAGAATGTCTTTGCTGTGTATTTAAAAATGGCGCTTCCTGTGTTCATTCTTCTGGCTTGTGCACATGCTCGTGGAATTTCTCTGTAAATCTGTAGCGTACAGCTGCGCCCCCTTCTGAAACAGACTAACATATTTTCCACAACCACATGATTTGTCTTCTGACATAGTTGTTTTAGAAATAAGAAGCTATTCTCTGCATTAGTTAGACATGATGCTCAATTAGTACTAATAGGCACAAATTGTGCCAAGAAAATATCCCCCACACCATTACACCACCACCACCAGCCTGAACTGTTGATACACGGCATGATGGATGGCAGAAATCAAGACTCATCAAACCAGGAAACGTTTTTCCAATCTTCTATTGTCCTATTTTGGTGAGCCTGTGTGAGTTGTAGCCTCAGTTTTCTGTTCTCAGCTGACAGGAGTGGCACCCGGTGTGGTCTTTTGCTGTTGTAGCCCATCCACCTCAAGGTTCCACGTGTTGTGCATTCAGAGATGCTTTTCTGCATACCTTGGTTTTAACGAGTGATTATTTGAGTAACTGATGCCTTTCTATCAGCTTAAACTAGTCTGGCCATTCTCCTTTGACCTCTGGCATCAACAAGGCAAGTTTACAGGGTTCTCTGTAAACCCTAGAGATGGTTGTGCATAAAAATCCCTGTAGATCAGCGGTTTCAGATTGCACCTGCTATTCAAATTCCACACTGGAGGTTAACTACTAGCTAGTTTGTAACTAAACTAGATGTAACCCCTATGTAAAATCCCTATAAAAAATGAATGATATTCTGACGTGTGCGTGCGTGTGTGTGTGTGTGTGTGTGTGTGTATATATATGAATGCAGTTTATCTTGTGCCTTATTGTGCCTAATTGTGCCTTAAAGTCATTTTTTCAGTGAAAACCCAATATCAGAGAAGCTGCCTGAAAACGAGTATATTAGCAAATAAAAATCTCTGCCTTTTTTCCTTCTCTCGAGTGATTAGAGTAGAAAAATACATCCATTTGTGTGGATGCAGGAAAGCTGAATTGGTTGCTCGTTAACTGCATTGTATTCATGTATATTGCAAATTGATTCAAACTGTACAAGAAAGTATCAAGATATTCCCGAGCACGTGAGCCGCTGGATATTTCTTCACTTGTGAATTTGAATCTCAGTGAGTGCTAACGAGCTAATAAGTTGAGCAATCTAATATTAACCCTTAATTCATACTGTTGTATACTGTCGGTAATGTTTTCTTAAAAAACAATTTTTTACCTTGATTTGTAAAAGCTAATGTTGTAATATTAAGCGGGCAATGTAATGCATGGTTGGGAACACACAATTAGATTTTTTTTATTTGAGAAACGTGAATATTATTAGCTTGATGTTATCGTTACCTATTTGAGTGTTGAATTTGAGTTGACAAATTCATTGAATGAGTTTATCTAACATATGTATATTTAGTAAATTGAAAACATGATTGTGAATGTTTAAGGAATTTAATTCATGATTTAAATTCATTAATAATGTGTAAACTGTTAATGAGCATTACGGTTACATAAAACTGATCGCTGGATTGAAATAATATGATTTGGATGTGCCTGTTTTATTTGCAGGCCAGGTTTTTAGATGCAATAGAACTCTTCCGGAGGGAAGATGATAAGCCAGGTACCCTTGAATATTTAATTCATGGAGTCATTGATTTCTGCGTAATGTCTCTCTAGATATTACAGTGTGGTAGGATTATTTTTGTGAGCCCTTGAACATAGTTTTTTCCTTAAATTCCAGATTTGGATTGGAACAAACAATTTTTTTTTTCTGATCCACTTGATTCTCTTTTGTTTTTTTATTTAAAAGACTGGACTGATTTCCACAGAAGGAAACATTTTTTTTAACCGAAAAGACTGAACTGAGAAAAATAGACAAACACATACCCTGATTTTGCACCACACTTTAATATTGTTTTGGGATAAAACTTGTTCGATATTGTTACAACAATACATTTCATTTGAAATGGTAATTTGTGTAAAGTTCATGACTATTCATCATACTATAATTCATTGACCTTAAAGCTGTATATCTGAACCTAGTGGGTACTTTGGGAGAAGGGTTGTTAATTTGGTTGCACCACATGTCCTAAAGGCAGAGCATAGTTAGTAGGTCATAATCTCTTCATAATGTATAGTCTATATACATAAAGTCTTAGTCTACTCAATACTCAATCCTAAGCCTTCATATTGTTATATGGCTCTGAAATAATTCTGCATTCAAATAGTGTATGTTGCTGCAGAAAAACCACAAAATATTCTGAACAACTGTCCAAAAAAAAGTGCAGGTGACAATTTTTTATAGTACATTACAGTAAATCACTGAAAATAGATGACAAGACATATATATGCATCATGAGACATCAATGCAAATTAACTGAACATGAAGTAAAAGTACACTCACTATTCTTTGGCTTAATCCCTGATTTATCAGGGGTCACCACAGCGGAATGAACCACCAGTCACCACTCTGGCACATGTTTTATGTGGTGGATGCACTTTCTTATTCACACAGATACTCATACACTACAGCCAATATAGTTTATCCAACTCACCTGTACCAAATGTTTTGAATTTTGAAGAAAACCAGAGTACCTAAATGAAACTCACGTGTACACATGGAGAACATGCAAACTCCAAAAAGAAAGGCCACCTAGCCAAGCCAGGACTCAAACCACTAACCTTCTTGGTGTGAAGCAACAGCAATAACTACTGAGACACTGTGCCGCCTGTTATCAAAACATTAAAGATTAAGTTATTTTAATATCATACAAATTAATAAGAAAGGGAATGTAGAAAAATTCAATCATGAAGAAAATTTCATTTTAATTCAGGGATACAAACAAATCACTCAAGTCAAGTCAGGTTTTGCATATTGTCTTCATGTTTAAGGTTGATGAAAACAAGTAGAGCAACATGATTTGTGGTACATTTACACGTAATCAATGTTCTTCTTGAGTCCTTTTAAGCTGGAGTTCTAGTGTTTGGTGCATATGGAGAGAGAGTGTTTTTACAGATGGTTTGTCAAGCCTACACACCTGTGTGAAGCGCATTCAGAAATGACAGAGTGAAAGAGTGTGTCAAAGTCTTACAAAGATGAGAGAGTGTCTCGCAGAGATGAAGGAGTCACAGCAGGCTTATTATTCTCTAGATAGACCCCACAATGATGACTATGACACTCTAAAATGAGAAATGTGATGAGGGTCGGATTGTCACCAGTGAGCACTGCACAGCAGTTTAACATGGACATTTGATGACGACTTCCCTGTTTGACTTCAAGTAGCCCAGTTAACCTGGTTAGCCCACTTGTGACACAGGGGAGAGAGCAGTAGTGCAGCCCCTCTCAACCAGACAGCAGACCAGTGATCCCAAACGCGGTG
Organism: Danio tinwini; assembly: GCA_903798205.1. Lineage (NCBI taxonomy): Eukaryota > Metazoa > Chordata > Actinopteri > Cypriniformes > Danionidae > Danio > Danio tinwini. The sequence goes on from CAIGQZ010007683.1 coordinate 589,853, forward strand.
GACGAACCCATGCCCACCAAACCTGCGACTCTCGATACACGTGCCTGGCTGGCTGGATGCATTGTTCATCATACAGTTCCCGGAGTGCCCCGAAGTGAAAAGTGACAACAAATGGAAGACCGCTTTCTGGCTACACTTGACACCGGGAGTTCAATCACCCTGCTACAGGCTAGAATGGCACCAGCAAACCCATGAGGTAAAGCAAAGATACCAATTACCTGTGTTTACGAGGATACAAGATATGTTCCTGCACAACAGGTCATGATAGCAGCCAGCCCAGGCGTGTGGTCACTTGATGTGGGGGTGTTAACCTATCTCCCCGTACCCCTCCTCCTGGGAAGAGATTGGCCTGGGTTTGAAGCACTACTTACCAGGTCAAACACCCCAAAGAAAGGGAAACCACCTCACCATCCCTGGGCTCGACCATCACAGGACAGCCAACCAGTAATGATGGCCACTGAGAGCAAATTTTTTTCTAAAATGTAAATTTGTTTCATCCTTGGTAAAATAGTTTTTTCTATGTCATTGTGTTTTATGATAGATAAAAATGTTTTTCAAAATGTAATTTTGTCCTGAGCTTTGTAAAAGTGTTTCACACTTTGTGATATTGTTTTGCACTTCCCGGCCATCGTAGTGTACAGGTCAGCCTCAGGGGAATGCCTTAAGAGCATCGTTGTCACTCTGTGACTAGGATCTTTAACTCTTTTCCCTTCTCTTTTTAGTTATTCATCAACTGGTCAACATCCTTGTTTCATTACTCTAAACCACTTTTTTGACTACTTTGGAAAGGTCTCATAAAAGTCTCTCATAGTTGTTTAGGAAGAATTTGCATCTCCAAAATGTTGCCTTAGAATTGAAAAGATGACATGTGGGTCCCTAGCCACATTAATCAGGGAATTGTTGCAAATACATGTCCTCACAATGCCTTTGGCATGGCGCATTAGCTTGTCAAGGATCTCTTGACCATGTTGTGATTCACTGAATCCCTTCTTGTTCAAGTAGGCTTGCATCAGCTCTTGCTATTTACAGATTGTGCATCGATCTGTCTTATCACATCTAAGGGTAGGTAGATCATTGATGTCTTGGTGCTGAACAATTAGATTAGTAATGTTGGGACTCACTGGCATATTGCAGAACCAAAACCAGTCCAAATCTAAAATCTTGGACGGGCACCACATTTTTCTAGTCTTAGTCATTTAGGCTTTAGCCTTAAGGGGTTTTAACAGAGGAGAACCCATCACAGAATAAGAGAGAGCCAATTGATTTGACTATTTTTGCTAAAACTTCTTCAGCAGATGTTCTGGAGATTCTTTACCAAATTTGGGGACTTTACAACAGTCTTACAAGCGGAAACCTAATTGCCTTACAAGACTTTTTTATGACTCCTGGGTCATGTGCCAGTTATTTGTCTTTACAAAAGTGTACATCCCATAGGATGTAGAGACAAATTAACTCTGGATTAATGCATATAAATGAAAGACAATCACTGGGTTGCCATTAAGGCAGAGGCATCTTTGAATAACATGCCATAGTTTTTCTTGCATACAACATGTGTTTATTGCAACCAAGTTAATCAATGTGTTTTTAAGGCAAGGCAAGGCAAGGCACGGCTAGGCACGTTTATTTATAAAGCACATTTCATACACAGTGTCAAATTAAAGTGCTTTACAAGAACAGGAATAAAAGAGAAGTATAAGAAACTAAAAACAAATAATAAATATGATTAAAACAGATAAAATAGATTAAAATGTGTTAAAACAGGTTATAAACGAATGAAAAAGAAAAGAATGACATAATAGTGGGATCTGTCTGATGTAGCACAGTGCTCATTCAAATAAAGGCACATCTAAACAGATGTGCTTTCAGTCTTGATTTGAACGTGGCTAATGTTGGAGCACATCTGATCGTTTCTGAAAGCTGATTGCAGCAGCGGTGGGCACAATAGCTGAAGGCAGATTCACCTTGCTTTCACTGAACTCTTGGAATTTCTAGTTTATATGATCTTAAAAATCTGTGTGATCTGTTAGGTTTGTATTCAGTGACCATATCTGAAATGTATTGAGGTCCTAGGCCATTAAAGAATGGTTTAACAACTGCAGTGTTAAGTGAATTTGGGAAAGTCCCTAAAAGAAGTGAAGCATTTACCACTTTTAGGAGATCCAGTTCTAAACAGTTAAACACCGTTTTGAAGAATGATGTGGGAGCGTGTCAAGACTGCAGGTTGATGTTTTCATAATATGCACAATCTCTTCTAAAATGTTACCATCAGTTGCCATAAAATCAGACATAATGTCTGATTTCTTAAGTTGTGGTTGAGCCTGTCTAATGTTGGCACAACTTGGCTGATTGAATGAGCTGATTGCCTTTCTGATATTATCGATTATTGGTTGATTATTGAGGAAATAAGCAAACTCATTGCATTTGGTTTTAGAGGGGGGGGGGGGGTGGTTGTGATTCTCCCTACCATTGCAAAGAGAGTGCGAGCATTATTTAAGTTGCTGTTTATAAGGTTTGAAAAGAAAGTCTGAATTTGCTGCCATGCTGAGTCAGCTCAAAAGTGTTAAAGCAGTCATAAGTAGGCCCACACGGAATCTGCGCACGCAGAATTCTGCAGATTTTTAGCCCATCATTAATTCTGTTTATTTACTTGAGTAAATGTGAGTAAATCTATATTTATTCAGTTTTTAAATTAATTACAGTAATATTATTGACTAATATGAAAATGTTCATCTGATTTATGTACAATGCAGTTTGTAAAGTAGTATTTTCTGTCTTTTAGTAAAATATTATATGAGAGACTTGCTTTGTTTACCAAATAAAGTGAATACAATTGGATTTGCATTTTAAACATTAAATAAAAGTTTAAAAGGTATTATTTTTTATTTCACATATTAAGGTTTTAGTTACGAGACTTCTAAAATAATTCTGCAAAAATCCGCAGATTTTTACCAAAATTCTCCACAGAAATAGCAATATAACGTAGCAAAAAACGTCCGCAGATTCCATCTGGCCCTAGTCATAAGTTATTTTACATCATTGATTTCTGGATTATCAATGTGAATATTAAAATCCCCAGCATTAGCAAAATAGTCAAATTCAGAGGCTGATAGCAGCTCTTTAAAATCATCAATTAAAGTTGGAGAATATTTTGGAGGTCTGTAGAAAATGGTCAGTAAAATGTGTAGAGCACTCTTTAGTGCTTCAGGACTGCTGCACTACAACTGTAATCTAGCCAAGTTTCATTTAAAAGCATAAAGGCAATTTGTGTTGATAAAATCATTGACTAAAAGTGACTTATTGTTAAGTGTTTGGATGTTTAAAAGTGCTAACTTAACAGTTTTTACTAGTTTCCCTACAGTAGTCTCAGATCTACATTTAATAGACACCAGATTTGAATGATTTGGTCTATGACTTGAAGAGGCCTTTGATTTTTTGTCACGTAATACAACACATATCTGCATAGAGAAAGCTGCAGGCACACAGGAGCTTGTTCTGTAAACATTTGATAAAGATACTGTTATCTAAGCGGGCACCTGACCCACATCAATGACAATTGTTTTGTTTACCAGCTAAAGATGGGGCATTGTTTGGGCCCTGGAGATGTGGCAGGAGCCGGAGGGCTCTTCCAGGTGGGCTTAGAGGTGCTTGTGGAGCAAGCCACTTTTTGGTTAAAAACTGGGGACTTGCAGCAATGGAGTTTAAAAGTTCCAGCAAACACCAGTTCCTCCATTTTTTTTTTAAGATTTAAGAGAGCAAGGTGACAATGAGAGTGTGTTCGGTGACAGTGGGTTTGTCTCTGGAGTTTCTGACTGCTGAAACATATTGTCCTGGCTATTTTCCTGAAGATCATTGTTGAGTGTTGAGACTTGATGCTGTCCTGATGTGTCAGTCTATCTGTGTTGAGCTCAGTGTGCAGGGTGCAGGCGGCAGGTTGTGGCTGTCTTTGTGAGATGCAACATCCACAAGTTCACTCAGGAGCTCGTTTTGAAGTCCTGTGGTCATTTGGACATTTACTAGGGGTGTGTGCGCCATTTGGGTTGAGTTCAGTGGCACATACAGCTGATGGATGATGGAGGGAGAAAAAGATATTGTCCTTTAGCACTTTTGCACCAAGTTTAGTCGACAGAGGCTGTCTGATGTAAACAGTTGTCATTGATTCCATAAGAAATTATTTGTTATATGTTTTCTGCGGCCATCCATTTAGACCAAGAAGCCGTGAAAACATATTTGTCCCTCTTGCAGGGAGTGGTCCACTGATGAACGGTTGAATTTTCAATCTCAAACAGAAATCTCTCTTGAGCAGTTCTGACTGCTCTTTCTGAATATCATTCTTGCTCACATGAATGATAATCCTTTTTGCAGTTCTGTGCTTCTTTAAACTTTTCTCAAGTTCTTTGTTTACATCAGAAACTGTTGCATGAGGGAAGTAGTATGTCATTGCAGCTCTGCTCCTAAAATTCATTATTACTAAATCTCCTACAACCAGTGTTCTTACCTCTAGTGCAATCACTGCAGAGCGCCAATGTCTAGTCAGCCTTGAGTCTCTATTCCATGCAAAATTGGCTGCTGAGTCATGCGATCTCTGTCTGACTACATTTAGGGATTCTTTGTCCATATTACTTAAAACTTCAAAAACTGTTCTACTTAAACTACTTAAAACTGTTCTGAAGCTGTATTTGAGTCAGAGCTGTATTTGGGGTAGAGGACGCTGATGCAGCAGCATAAGATCTCCGTGATCTGACCCTGAGAGCATCTTTTGGTCTCGCACCTTGTTTATGCCATCTATTATCATGTTCAATTTCAACAGTTTCATTCTGTTTTTCTGTGCTTAAAACAGTAGCTGGAGTAGACTTACGGGACTCACCGACTGTGTGCTGTAAGGGTCCATGAAGAAGCGGTCCTGTATGATCCAACAGTTCTGGTCAGATTGCAAGTAACTTTGTTTCAATAACTGCAACCGTTTTTAGAAGTCTGTGGCAGTTTGTGCAGTAGTGAGATTCTAAATCAATCCAAACCAGAGGTATTTTCAGCCATCTGTGTTTTCCTGTCTCAGCAATGTAAGCAGCTGGTAGAGGGAGGATTGTTTAGTCAATAATTCCACTCCTGTTAGTAAAGTTGTATTCAAGGTTGGACTGGCCATCTGGCAGATCAGGCAGTTTCCTGCTGGGCCATGTACTTTTTGGGCCGGGCTGATCATCTTCTTATGATCTGATTGGCCCACAAAACGCTTAGCAGCTTGTTATTTTTTTTCAGACTATTTAATTGACGATGTTGTGATCTGTGACACTCAAAAAGTAAGACGGACAAACCGGCCCATTTGACAATCTGCAGCCCATTGGTTCTTTTATTTATTGACATTGAGCTAACCCAATCACAAACTCCCATTTTGGGCTGTGTGAGAGTGCAACGTCTATGTGTATTTGTCAAAATATTTGAGAATCATGCCTGTTTCAAACTACACACGGGCGTATGGAGAGCAGAAGCAAGGCAATATAAATCGTTTTTATTTTTACTTTTCACCTGCACCAAGGTCAGCAGCAACATCCTCCCATGCTGTTTCCTTAACCTGCAACGCTTTTTTTTATACAAACAATATAGATCCTAAAGAACTGAATGCTTCTCTAACTCTATAATTTTCATTCATGTGTTTTAAGGTGCACTCGGCCAGAAGACAATCGCCTGTGATATCATGACATTTCATTTTTGATCGTCAGCATGATGTAGGCCTATATAGTTACAATAATATTTACAATATGGTTATAATGATATTTATACATGATAAAACTAGCGTGCAACTTAAGCAAAACTAATACTATTTTTTTTTACATTAAGTTTTTTAGTTCGGGCCCAAACAAATATTTGTTGCATGTTTTTATCGTTTAAGTTCATTTGATAGACTATATACAATCTTTAATCTATGTTTGATGTTTCATCGTTAAGTTAAACATTTTTTAAAGGTCTCTAACACATTGCTTTTATTATTTAACTTTATTTTGTTACTCAACATTAACTGTGTGCGTCAGCAGGCAGTTTTTGTTATGTTCATTATCAGAGGTGAGTAGAGTATCCAATATCTATACTCAAGTAAAAGTACAAGTACTTGCAGAAATTTTTACTCAAGTAGAAGTAAAAGTAACAATCTTAAAAGTTACTCAAGTAAGAGTAAAAAAGTATCTGATGAAAAAATTACTCAAGTAAATATATATATATATATATATGTGACATTTAACATAGCTAGGCTAAAATTAAAGTAGTTTTGTAAAAAGTCTAATCAATATTGTTAATCAATATTATTAATCCCCTTAAGCAATATTTTTTATTGTCTACAGAACAAACCATTGTTAATGATTTGCCTAATTACCCTAACTTGCCGAATTAACCTAGTTAAGCCTTTAAATGTCACTTTAA
>CAIGQZ010007683.1:598777-616277 GCA_903798205.1 Danio tinwini
CACACACACACACACACACACACACACACACACACACACACACACACACACACACACACACACACACACACACACACACAATTGGACATTAATTGAGGTTGCAGTTAAACTCTGCAAAAAGGACACCCCAGACGTCTTACGCCTTTCCTTCCTTTTTTAGGTACAGATTAGACATAATCTGAGGTTGGACACATTTGCTGAACTGCCAGTGTCGTTGGTTCTTTTCTCCCTGATCTGCATTGATATAGTGGAAAGAATTCGACATTGCAGACTTACTGGTCAAGGTAAAACAAATTCTACTACATTTTTTTTTTACAAATAAATACTCATTACTCGTTCTTATAATCAAGGGCCAAGCATCAAGGGTGTACTTTTACTTCTTGTTTGGCTGTCCATGACTCAGACATTCCCAATCATACAAATTTGTGCTAATTTATGCTAAATAACTTTGAAACTGTAAAGGGGTGAAAAGTTTTTTTTTTCCTATTTCATGCAATATATAAGCATATTTAGATTATTGCTGAAATCTGTATTATCCATGTATTGTATTAAAACGAATTATCTTACTAAACTTTCTATGCCTAACAAATTCTGTTTTTTAGAAGTTTTTTATCAGTATTTCAGAAGATTATATGAAGTTATAAATCATTGTAACAATTTTTTCCTGTTTCTGCCACAAATAATGTATTTATTTTACCTGTATTTGTATTTTACATAACTACAAAAGTTGCATTAGACACATTTTAAGTTCACACATATTATCTACACATCAAAAAAATAAAAAATCTGTGTACATTTAACTCAATTTGAGTTTAACCAAACTTTCCTTGGGTGTACATATGACTTTCTAACCCTTTCTAAAGTGTGAAATTTGTCAGAATCACTCTCAGAGTTCATTTTAACACAGTAAGAGTTTATTCTTACACCAAACTGGAGTGTGTGTTACCCTTCAAAGTGTTAATATATGACCTTTTTTCCTATACCATTAACTGGTGTGTGTGACAGATAACAGAGATCAAATGTTGAAAATAGTTTTCATTTATTAAATGTTCATTAATCATTTCAGAAATATTTTCAACATATTCAACTCTTTGCATTTTAAAATACAGCAAGACATGTTTCGAGTTTAAGTAAAACATACTGGTTTGATCATTGTTTGTTTGAAAGAACCGGTTCGAGTAAAAAAACTGGACTTCCCATCACTAGTGGGAAATACACTGCATATTGGGTTAAAAGTTTAACACTAAAAACAAAACTCTTAAATATACGCTCTTTCACACTCGTGGATTAAACTCCAGTTTTAACACTGAACAACAACAAAAAATAAATAAAAAAAATCACACTGTATATTTAACACTGGAATTTTTGCTGTGTAGATAAAATAAAATAATGAGGTAATTGAGAATTGTATTTGTATGAATTTGCATAAAATAATACCATACAAACAAATTTGACAAAGAGCTTGCCAAAGCAAATGTGACTGTAGCCATTTAGTTTATTGAAACAAAATATGCAATGCGGTGTTATAAAAACCAATACCTGAGGTTAAAGCTACAACAGAATTGCACATAGTTGTCAGGCTAATTTGTTTATTCATTCGCTTTTCAATGGGTTTAGCTAAGACTGGTCTTTTTAGATTTGGAGTACTGATACACCATTGACTGCCAAGAGTTAGACTGCCAGGTGATCTGACCAATAGTAAATATGGTAAATATGTAGATATGTAAATATGTTCCTGGATCAATAAATGTTTTAACCCTATTTCCCTGAAATGAATCCTAACCATGGCAAGCTCAGACTTGAGAGAGACATGGATGTTGCATGTTTTATTAGATGGGAAAGCAACTGTTTGAATGCCTTTATATTCTAATATCGATTTAGCTTAAATGTATTTTTGAAATTATTATATTGTCCACACATTTTAACTTGACAAGTAATGTGACCTGTATGAGTATTAGCATACAGTTGCGTCTAGTCATTTTATTAGAGCCAAATAATGTCAATTTCAATGATCAAATCACAAAATGTATAACACAGTAATGTATTGCCTCATCCATGAGTATTATTTCTGCCTGATTCATTTCCATTGGTCGTGGAAGTGAATGTTTCCTCCATAATTCAACACTTAAACATATTTAGCACACTCCAGTGGATTTTTTAAATTGCTTTGGAATTATGTGTTTGTGAAAAACACTTTACAATAAAAAAACAAGCCATATGGAATAAGCACATTGTAAGAATGAGTAAATATCAGTTCCCTCTCAGACGATCACTACAAGTTTATGTTGAGTTTACTGACTAAAGAACTAGAGCACCAATCACTGATTTGTATATAAACTGTATTTTACCATGTATGCTGTGGAGTCTCGTGGTGTCTGGCATTCAGCAACACTGGTCTGGGTTCCCGTTCCTGTCTGTCTCACTGGTTTCCTGTTCAGTACTTTTAAGAAACACAGCAGCAGTCTATCAGAGCAGATTTTTTCTGAAAAAGCAAAATGGTCAGGGTACGCATCTTTTTAAAGATGCCGTCTTGACCCTGCATTTTTGGGTGCAGTGGTTTCCTGCCACCAGAGGATGGTCATGAGTACTGTGTGGCATGTCTGGGCATCCAGCATGTGAACATGGTGCTCATGAGTGGGTCATGAAAACGGGGCAGCCAGGAGATACATGGCCCTTCCTCTTGTTAAAAGACCGATTGTGGTCAACCTTTTTCTGCAAGGCGCCTCCACCAATGCAAGCATTGGCTGATCTGCTTGTAAGCGATCCCTCCCCAGGGGTCATGCACAACCTCAGGATGGCGACTAACTTTGCGTTGATCACAACCAAAGCGGCTGACACCCCTATATTGCAGGCTAAACTATTTGGTGACATCATTGGGAATTTCACCCAGGAGATCTCAGCAATCAAGGAAGAGTCCAGCGCTATCAGGACAATAAAAAAAAGGGTCATCTGAAACCTTCTCACTGAGGACGTGCCCCTGTTGGGACCACTCCGCAGCTGGCTCCCTCTCTATCGGGGTGGTCCCGCTGAGCCTGTCTCAGTTTCCACTTTTTCTGGGTGTCCACTCTCAGGTGCTGCAGGTCAGGGATGTGCTACCTTCCTGCCTGCAGCACTAGGAAAAATCGGCAGCTCCATTAAAACCACATGTGGGGCCCCGGGTTTCCAGGCGTGACTCTTTGTGGGGTCTGAGGCTCAAGGCAAATGCCCCCATGCTGCCTTCTAAGTGGGGCCCTCAGATCTCTGCAAGTTTCTCCATTGCTGGTATGTCAGTTGTCAATTTGATGGTGCCTCTCCTGTGGGCTCTGCCAGCGTGGTTACCGCTGCCCAGCTCGTCACAGTGGCTCATTCAGATGATAAGACATGGCTACCCAATTCAGTTCACCCGACAGTTTTCCAAATATAAAGGCATGCATTTCTCTGCTTTGAATCCCACAGCCACCCCTGCAAGAAGAGACTGCAGTCGACACCACACGGTCCCTCCAGCCGAGATGAAGTCTGGTTTTAACAGCCTATACTTCATTGTGCCCAAAAAGAGCAGTGGGTCGAGACCAATTCTGAATCTGCACGTCTTGAACCAATATCTGTACAGGGTAAGGTTGAGGATGATCACGCAGAAGAACATAATTGCATGTGTCTATCTCCAGTATGGGTTAGCAACAATCAACTTAAAGAACGCATGTTTCCATGTTTTGATACTTCCCCATAGATACAATACTTGACCATTTGATACTTCCATAGATGCAATGCGAAAGTCTTAGGTGACCTAGTCTAGTGTAGTCTATTTGTTGAGTGGTGGCTTTCTCACAGAGAAGTCCCCCGAATTTGCCTGATTGGTGTGGTGCTTTTCTTTTCTTTAGGTCAAGCTGGACGACGGGCTGTCGCACACTGAAAAGTTGTCACTCACTTTGAGTTGGTGAATCCCCACACTTTGGGAAAGCATAACCTAGTCATCCGGTTCCTCAGAGGTGCTAGAAGGCTTACATTTCTCTCAAAGCATCTTAGGACCTCTGCGTAGTCCTTTCCGGACTATGCGGAGACATCCAACCAAAACGCTTGAGTCAATATATATCAAGATCTTTGTTGCTTGTTGATACCATGCTGGTATCATTCCAGATGGTCGGGGATCTGAAGGCATTTTCAGTCAACGAATTGTGCCTGTAATTTGGATCGGCTAATTCTCATGTTATCCTGAGACCCCAGTCCAGCTACATGCCCAACATTCCTACCACTCCTTTCAAGGACCAGGTTGTGAACCTGCAAGCACTGCCTCTGGAGGAGGCAGACCCAGCCCTTTTGCTGCTGTGACCCATCCGCACAATGCGCGTGTATGTGGACCACAAAGCATAAGATCCTCTGACCAGCTCTTTGTCTGTTTTAGAGGTCAGCAAAAGGAAGGTTTCATATCTAAACAAAGGCTGGCCCACTGGAAAGTGGATGCCATTGCTCTTGCATACCATACTCAAGGTGAGCCTTGTCCCCCGGGGGTGAGAGCACACTCTAATAGAGGTGTCGCCTCCTCCTGGGCATTAGCATGCAGTGCTTCTCTAACAGACCTCTCTAGAGCTGTGGCCTGGGTGACACCTAACACATTAATGACATTCTATAACTTTAGACTGGAGTCGGTTTCCTCCCAGGTGCTGTGTAATACCAGTCACTTGGGAAAAGGCTAACCTCTGTGTCAAAAACTCTTGTTATGTCATGCTCCCTTTTCCGGAGCGATGTGCATGTATACTGCTCTGCTAGCTTGAGTTCCCCATTGGCAAATTCTGGAGAGTTCTTCTAAGGCCCCCTTCACCTGACTTGGAGGAGGAGCCAGGTGCGAACCCATTATGTTGTTGGTATGCCAGCATGGTCGATATGCATTTTGAGGTATGGTGCCAGCAATATGTGGTCCCCTTTTTAGGCGACCCCATATGTAATGTCAGCCACTGTGAGTCCCCCCTACATAGATGGATCTGTGTCTTTCCTACCAGCTAACTATCTTCCATATGCTGTGCTCCACTTACCAGGGTGAGCCCAAATGTGTCTTGTCACAGGTCTCCCAGTTTGGGTAGCAGTGATCTCCACAGCAGCCTACCCCTTTGGGACTGGCATGCTTTCTTAACATACTGTAGTATTCTGGGTAAGCCCTAGTGTATAAGTGCTAGGCATGATTGGAGAGTATGAGTTCCTAAACTAGTTTTCCCAAGGTAATTAGGGTCAGGGACGTTGTATGGTTACACTTTTAGTGGTGCTTGGTGTTCACGCTACCCACCTGACACGCATCACCCCAAACTGTGTAATAGGTTAACCTCTGTGGTGCTTAGGATATGGTCCCCTAGTAGATGGATAGTGGGATTGAAACTTGATTTTAGTTTAGAACATCTCAAAAACTAAAAAGGCTAGAGTGAATATGGCATGGATGGTGTGGGCTATGTGAGTGAAAATGTATCCTTTGTGAAGAGTGTATGGATTTGGAATGGATGTGGAGTGTAATTGGTTGGATGAGGGTCAGCTTCTGGAGCCGGTTACTTTGCCGTTTTCACATCCAACCGACTTGCCATTATAAACTTACATATGACACTTGTGTGTGGACATATGAGTCACTGTGGCATATTACGATTGGACTTCTATGCTTAATGGGTTGAATGTTTTTCACTAGCTGGGTAATAATCAGAAGTTAAATGGCTGTTGGATGTGGCAGAGTATTTATTTATTTATTTATTTTATTATTTATTTATTTATTTATTTATCTATTTTATATATTTGTTATTATTTTTTTATTAATTAATTAATTTTATTATTATTATTATTATATTATTTTATTTTTTTATATATCAACTGCCAACATCAAACCCTGAACTTAAAAACAATGTCACCACTTAGTAGAAACTGTGTGAAAGAAATGTTAGTTATGGGGTTTTACTTTAGTCCATGAAAAACATTACTTTGGAATTTTAATGTGATTAAAATCACAAGCATATCTGACCCAATTCATTTACAAAGTCTTTGCCACAGAGCTCATTCATGAGCTGTCAAGAGAGAGGACAGGACCATCTCAAGTTTATATATATATTTTAGAGCTCATTGGATTGTGACGATTCTCCTTTCAGCTTTCCTTTCCTTTCAGCTTTTTCAGGGAGTGTCAATCAAAAGTGCAAGAGGCCGGCAGACATTTTGTTGACCAAATCACTAGTGTTATGACTGGAGACGCTACTGAACACACTCCAGCGATTAGTTTGGATGATAACAGTGCATTCCATGGATTTATTATCAACATATGAATACGTTGTGGACTAATGTTTTAAGGATGGGATTGCCTGGACCCTTGCTTGAGAGGTGAGTTTCTTTGTTAGAAATCAATGTATTTGCGCTAGTATCGTCTTTCAAAAGAAAAATTTTTAGTCTTTGTTGGAGTGTGGTTTGCAAGGCTTCCCTTTAAAATGTGCTATGTATGTTACCGCTGGTGCACCGCTAGGACAGTGATGAGAATTCGGCTTTTTCGCAATGGCTTGGATCGGCGGTATCTTGAGAGATTAGGCGGAGTTCGAGGACGGTGATCGAGTTTTGACTGTGATCTTGTTGGAGAATTGGGGTGAAGACACAGTGGATGCATTATGTGAGGCACTTTGAAGTGGAAGGTTTTGATGTTGATGTTATTATTGAAATAGTTTTTGGAGTTATAGTTGGAAATGTAGTTATTGTTGATTTTGAAGTAGTAGTAGTAGTAGTAGTAGTAGTAGTTTTTGTTGTTGCAGCAGTAGCAGCAGCTGATTTAGAGCAGTGCGTTCTTCAAATCGAAGATTACTTTAGTGAGAAACTCTGGCTCTTTATAGTGGGTTAGGAATCGTCTGATTGGTGGATCATACATAGTTAATGCAGAACCAGCCGTGTTCATAATCACATGATCCTCTCGAAATTAGTTTATAAATAAATTTCACTAAAATTGAGACCAATTTACAAATCACACAGACACATTTAAAATGATACTGTGGCGAGGGGGCGTCGCCGAGAGCCGTGGGAGCGAAACGAGGCCCGCCACAGATGAGATACACCTGTGGCGTGCACCTGCCTTCAATCCCACGGAAGGAGCTCTGGACTATAAGAGGAGGAACGATGGCAGAGGACAGAGAGAGAGGACTGGGCCCGGACGTATTACTTTTACTTTCAGTTTGACGGCAGTCTCCGTAAGGAGCTGCCGCCCGTTTGTTTTGATTTAGACGGCAGTCTCCGTGAGGAGCTGCCGTCCCTTTTATTAATAAATATTTATTTAAAACGTCGTCGGTTCTCTGCCTCCTTCTTCCCGGCGGCCAGGTGGCCGTAAACTTCATTACAGATACCAAACATGAATATAGAGCCAGCAGATGTTGTCTCTTCAGTCACATGAGACTCCTGAAGCGAAAAATCTGGCTTGCTCTCTTCCAGGTGCTGACATTATACTCAGCTGATTAGATGAACTGCACCTGTAGGAGCTGTGCTCTGCCAATTCATAGGTACTTGTTGGCCCATTTTCTTAATTTTCTGAGTGATTGGTCATGTAGTGATTCCTAATAGGTCAGTATCTATGTTTCCATCCACCTATTTTTATGCGCATTTTGGAGATGCGCATAAAAAAACTGTTGATGGAAAGCCATGATGTGTATAAATTTTGAAAATGCACATAAAAAACATATGCGCTTAACTGATAAAGATAAACTTTTTATTCGATAAGAAAAATGTGTATAAACTACCATGGAAACACTTTTACAGCACAAATTCCTGTGTGTGCATTAAAAAAGGTCATGTGATTTTGTTATAAGAGTTCATGTGATGATAAAAATGTGTGTAAATGGACAAACCAGCAGGCTGAGCACATTATAAACCATCTGAAATGTTGTTTTGGTCATTGTAAAATGCCTTACCGTTTAAGTATTAGTGTTATTATATTATTAATGACATTCAGAATCAAGAGTGTCTGTACTTTCAAACGCCACCGCGCGTTCATTGCGTGTCAGGATTACCTTCCAAGGCGCAAGTCATTTATTAGATGAAGAAAAGATTGACGCAGCTTCTCCTACTGCAGCAAATTCAGTTTTTACTGTTGATATTTCGTGCCAGTTAATTAGGAAGTGACGATTTTGTTTGCTTTGATTCATTGGATGGAAATGCTGCTTTATTCACTCGACTTTTATGCGATAATCCACACATAGGGAAACACCGGTCACACATAATTGCAATTTAGAAATCAGAGCTCATCTCATATTCTCAATTTCTCAATCCTATTAAGGAATTTTTTTTTTGCCTGGGGATGGAAAGTGTATGACTGAAATCCACACTTCTTTTTCTTTTCTTTTTTACTGTAACTATTCTGTAAACACTTTTGTTAATGGCATATGTAGACCATGTTATGTGCAAATTTGTGTTGAACACTGTACCCTGTTTTTATGGGAAAATACAGTAAAATATATTTGGTACAGTGTATTTGTGTGTTTTGTATAAAAATAAAATTCTGAAAAATTTTACAATGCACTTATGTAGGCCTATGTACTGTCTGTAGTAAAGTGTAACACTGAACAAAAAAGGCTTACAGCAAGTCTTTATGATAAATGGAGAAGACGTGGTCATAGTGTTTTACATTAAGCATATCAGTGATCAACTGCTTCTTATAAATGTCTATTCATGTGATGGTTTGTGTGTGTCATTTGAAAACAAAACACCAATTTGTGAAGAAATTATATTGTTTTGAAGGTAAAGTTTGATTTTGCAGGAGAATTGAAGGGTTTTGCACAATGTGTGTGTGTTTTGTGATTTGTGTGTAGAGTTCTGACAATATGAGACATGCTTTCAGAAAATGTGTGTAAACAATTGGGAAAAACTGTAAAGAGTACTGATGTATGCAACAGATTCAGTTTTTGCATTGAGTTGTGTTACAGTAGTGTACATGCAGTGTTTTCTATAGATTTATACTCTTCATTTGAAACTCACAAATCTAAATGCCTAATCCTCTGCAGAGATCTAAGAAGATTCGTTACTGTAAAAATTAAAAAAAATATGCATTGGCAGTTATGAAACCAAGAACCTTCTCACAAGTTGAGAATTGTGTTTTCAATTGTTTTGCTGTAGTGTGTAATAATGTGTATAGTGTTTACATTTTTGAAAGCTTCGAACTGTTCTTTTGTTGTGAAAGCTTGAGTTTTGAAGTGAGAAGGTGTGGTTGTGTTTATGTAGCTTTAGAAAAGGGTGTTGTGTTTAGACATTAGGGAACATGGAGGAAACATTTGTAAAATGTGTTTTAGCATTTGAGATAAACTGTAATAGGGGATACTTTGTGGCCATGTGTGTATTTATTGCCTGCTTTTTAAAATAATTTATTTGTTGTTGTACTTGTGAACCATTTGCTATGTTTTCTAATATTCCTTATCTACGAGTTGGGGAAAGTAATTTTGCTAAATGATCTGTTTATTCATGATTCTTGAGTGATAATTGCTGCTTAAATTGAGATCATGATCACTAACAATTTTGTTTTGTGAAAATTATGTCACATAATATTTATAACACATCATGAGCCAAAAGAATATTGTTACCATATAGCCCTTTATGTAATCCTTATATACAGTGCATCTGGAAAGTATTCATAGCGCTTTACTTCAAATTTTTTTCATGTTACAGCCTTATTACAAAATTGATTAAATTCATTTATTTCCTCAAAATTCTACATGCAATACCCCATAATAACATTGTGAAAAAATTTTTTTTGAAATTGTTGCAAATTTATAAAAAAATATAAAACCTGAAAAATCACATGTACATAAGTATTCACAGGCTTTGCCATGAAGCTCTAAATTGAGCTCAGGTACATTCTGTTTCCACTAATCATTCTTGAGATGTTTCAGCAGATAAATTGGAGTTCACCTGTGGTAAATTCGGTCGATTGGACATGAGCTGAAAAGGCATACACCTGTCTATATAAGTTCCCAGGGTTGACAGTGCATGTCAAAGCACAAACCAAGCATGAAGACAAAGAAATTGTCTGTAGACCTCCGAGACAAGATTGTCTCGAGGCACGAGGCTGGGGAAGGTTACAGAAAATTTTCTGCTGCTCTTTTCAAATTTCCAATGAGCACAGTGGCCTCCATTATTCATAAGTGGAAGATGTTTGGAACCACCAGGACTCTTCCTAGAGCTGGCCGGCCATCTAAGCTGACTGATCGGAGAAGAAGGGTCTTAGTCAGGGAGGTGATCAATAATCTGACGTTCACTCTGTCTGAGCTCCAGCGTTCATCTGCGAAAAGAAGAGAAACTTAAAGAAGGACAACCATCTGTGCAGAAGTCCACCAATCAGGCCTGTATGGTAGAGTGGCCAAATGGAAGCCACTCCCTGCCTGGAATTTGCTAAAAGGCATCTGGAGATCTCTCAGACCATAAGAAACAAAATTCTCTGGTCTGATGAGACTAAAATTGAACTCTTTGAGTGAATGCCAGGCGTTACGTTTGGAGAAAACCAGGCACCGCTCATCACCAGGCTTATACCATCCCTACAGGGAAGGTGGCAGAATCATGCTGTGGGGATGTTTTTCAGCAGCAGGAACTGGAACACTAGTCAGGATAGAGGGAAAGATGAATGCAGCAATGTACACAGACATCCTGAATGAAAACCTGCTTCAGAGTGCTCTTGACCTCAGTCTGGGGTGACGGTTCATCTTCCAGCAGGACAATGACCAAAAGCACACCTCTAAAATATCAATGGAGTGGCTTCACAACAACTCAGTGAATGTCCTTGAGTGGCTCAGCCAGAGCCCAAACCTAAATCCTATTGAACACCTCTGGTAAGATCTAAAAATGGCTGTACACCATTGCTTCCTTTCCAACCTGATAAAGCTTGAGAAGTACTGCAAAGAGGTGAAAAAATCCCCAAAACAGGCATGCCAAGCTTTTCAGGTTTTTTGTTTTAAATAAATTTGCAACAGTTTCAAAAAATCTTATTTCACATTGTCATTATGGAGTATTGTGTGTAGAATTTAGAGGAAATAAATTTATTTAATCCATTTTGGAAAAAGGCTGTAACATGTAAAATGTTGCAAAAGTTAAGCGCAATGAATACTTTCCGAATACACTGTAGTAACCTTTATATGGAATATGTAGCTAGATTATCTTATGTGCATGATCTGAATTTGCTATCAATTTTCTGAAGTTGTAAAGGATTAAACTTTAGTTAACCCCAAAAAAAATTCTGTAACTTGTTACTCATCCTCATGTCATTTAAATCCCCTGAGACATTTGTTCATCATTGGAACACAAATGATGATCTTTCAGATTAAATCTGAGAGCTCTCTGATACTCAGTAGACGAGATAAGAAAAAGAAGATATAGGCAAACAAAATCATATTTACAGTTTTTCTGGTGCAGTATGATTAGAGTTGAACAACTATTTTTACATGGAATGTTTTGACATTGTTTTTGCTTCCTTTTCTGAACTTTTGTTGTCTATTTAAGGTACAAAAGCTCTCTTAGTTTGTGATCTGAAAATTAACAAAGGTCTCAGGTTTGTAACGACATAAGGGTGAGTAATTAGTGACAGAATTTTCACTTTTGGTTGAACTAAACCTTTAATGTGTATGTACATGTTTAACATTCTATGATACAGTTAATGTGACACATTTTTATTATCTAAATCTCAGTACTTGTACCCAGTACAGTCCGTCAAGTGTTTCTAAAGGTTTCAACAACTGAACTCTTTTTCTGTTTGTGTTTGTGTGTGTATGTGTATTCAGCTAATGGACTAGTTCGGGATCCAGACATTCCTTCTACGTTGTTGACACATGTAGGAAGAATTACTCCTATTGTCACACCCATGACAGGTCCATTTCCTGCACCAACTACTGGCAATGCTGGCAGAGAGCATGTTGCAACTAATGGGATTGTGCAAGGATTACATGCCAATACTGCTGTTCCAGGTATACCTGGCAGTGTTCCAGGAGTGCCAAACAATGGAGCAGTTGCAGGTCATCTGGGCAACACAACAGTTCCAGGATTGTCTGGGAATGGTGTCGTTCAAAGAGTCCCAGGCAACCACGAACAGCAGCCTGGCATTGCTGGAATAAGTTCACATTCTGGCATACCCTTCCAAAACATTGCCCCTCCATATACTGGACCACTCAGCTTCCTACTGGCTAGTGACTCTCGTGCTGAAGTCTTTGCCGACAGTTTCCTGTTTTGGTTGGACACAGTAGAGATGGTTCGAATAGCAAGCCACACTGTTGTATATTTTTCTGGCTGGGCATTACCAGTTTACCTTTTCTGTTTTTTATCTACAATGCGAATAGTCCTAACACCTCACAGTCCCCTCCTCTCTCCATTGAGTGTGCTCCTTCAGGACCTCCCCTTTTTAGTCATGAGAATGGCATTGATTGGCCTTTTTGGTTTTGTAACACCACTGCTATATGTGATGAAGAATCTGCTGGTCTGTCTGGCCTACATTTACTTCAACTTCATGACAAAACTCAGGATCTTCAATACTGAGAGGTTGTTCTAACTAAACTGCTATGCAAAATAACTCTAGGGATACATTTCCCAAAACCATTGTTAGCTCACTAAGATTGCAAGTGCCCTTGCTACAAACATAGTTTGGTAAACATTCGCAAACAGCATCGCAGTCTTGTGTGGTTGACCTGTGGTTAGAAGCATAGATTCTGGCTGTGTTCTGTTCTGCGTTACCTCCCCTATGCATTATTCCTTTCCAACACTTCAATATCCACTCTGAAGGATTTTGAGAGCATGAATTTGCTCGAAGCAGTTTTTACTACAGTTTTTTTAACAATCATCTGAATGAAAATTGTGCTCCCTTAGTGCCCTCTAACAAAACTTATGTCATTTTGAATGCAGCTGTGACAGGAAGAAAAGTGATATTTAGCCTATAAAACAAGAAGGAAATCAGAAAAACAAAACTTTTAACAATTAGCTTTAACCGTAATTAACACGCCATCAAACTAGTTGAGTCCTTCAGACTTGTTTGAAACTTATAGGTAAGTGTCCTAAAGGACGGCCTGAACTACACTCTGCAGGGCTTTGACAGCACTGCTCTGCATATATACACTAAGCATGTACATGTACAAACATGTAGTGTATGAGTTTAGTGTCATCCTAAATGGAACACAATTTATTATTAGTATTTTTTTTACTAATGGAAGTTCCCCAGTCAACATTTAACGGTTGCCAGATTAGTGAAAAAATTACCAAACTACCAAGTAGTCACTGTTATCAGTACAACCCCATAGGAAGGTGGCATAATTACTTCATTCATTCAATTTATTCATTGATTCATTCACTGATTTCTTCATTTTTCTTAGGCCTAGTCCTCGATTTTATCAGGGGTCACCACAACGGAATAAACACAGCGGATGCACTTCCAGCCACAACCTAGCACCGTGCTGGGAAACATACACTCTCTTAGTCACACATGTACGCATTCATACTAAGGCCCCGTTTACAGTAATACTTTTTAGTTTTATAAAGCATAAGTTTTGCTATGGTTATGCCTTCCGTTTACACTACCCCAGAGTTTTCGAGCCCCAAAAATGGAGCGTTTTGGAAACGCTGAAAAGGCTGTTTTGGTTTTAAAATTGTGCTGCTCCGTGTCAGTGTGGATGGGGGAAAACAGAGACATCTGAAAACAGATCTGGTTGGGGCTTTTGTCCTCAATATTATTTGCACAAAGTTCAGTCTTGCACCCTTTCCTTCAGACTTTGCAAGTTTGATATGGAAAACAAACTTCTGAGGACATGCCAGGTATATCTTCAAAGTGAACGGTGTACCTTTTAATGTCATTAACATCATCCTGGCTGCACTGTTTCAATAAAATCTTAACAATAAAATGAAAACATGATACTGTATAACTGCCTATTTTCATTTTGATTTTAACAACTTAACAGACACCATAAATGTTAGGACATTGTGTAGCTACATATTTATATGACCGTCATCTTTACTGTATGCATATTTATAACAAAAGGGAGCATATAACATAACTGCTGAATTGCTGAATATTAGTTTTAATAATCAATAATGGCCATTATAAAAGTATAGGCTAACGTACAATAAGTTTATACAATTTAGGAAATAAAGGCAAGCAATCAGTCAATATGCAGAATCAGTGTACGTGGTTACATAAATTTATGAACTTATCTTTGCAATCAGCCAAAACACATTACCAGAGAACAAGTAATTGATTCAAAACACAAAAGAGTCTTTAGAGACAAGATGAATTAAATATCACGTTTAGTGATAGTGAGATGAGATCCAGCGGTAGATCCTTGATGAACTGTCCGACTGGGTAGATGTGCTCACTGAGAACTGAGAACTTTTCAGCAATGATAGGTGAAACGCTTGTGTGGACGTGGATCGTTTTCGTTCTAAAACTCAGTTTTAAAACTAAAACGTATTAGTGTAAACGGGGCTTAAGGCCAATTCAGTTCATCCAATTCACCTATTCACACTTACAGTATGTATGTTTATCGACTGAATAAGTACATCATCAAGGTATTTAAAGTGCACTTATTTATTCATTTATTTATTTTATAATTTTTATTGTGCGAGCACTACCTGCACTATTTATACTGCAAAATGGCATGGAATAATACATAAGTATCTGATTTGGGATCTACTACATTATTCTACATAATTTACTAGCAAAACAAAGTACTTACATGAACGACCCATTTGAGCTGGATATAACATCTGCTCAATGAAAGTGAGTTTGAGGGTAAGGTATTATTTTAGCAGTTTTCTATAATGGTGGTTCACAGTGGTGGTGCAGAAATACATTTTACATATGAATAGTATGCAGGATTCTATTTTCACATCATAAGAAATATCAGACTGATAGATAAAAAGTAAAGAGAGATTAATACACTAACATAGCAATATCAGTGGCTCTGAAAAGATTTAAGATCTTGATTATTATATGACAAAATAATACATTGTGTAACCCAGAATTCCAGAGAGAGCACAGACATAATTTGAAATGTTTTCTTCTTTTAAGTTCTATGTAACATGTTTCTATTTGATTTTTCTTTTGGTACATTTATGCCCGAGTGTTTGACTTTTATAAAACAGATTAAAACTTTATTTTTTGTACAAAGCATATTGAAACATGTTATTATTTTAAAATTGTAACATTCACAAAGTTTTCTAAATTATTCTGTGATGTTTTTTTTACCATGTATTTAAATTGTATTAAGGCTAAAATGCATTTTGTGTATATTTGTTGAACCAGATCCTGTACGTCAATCTCTAAATATTAAAGTGAATAAAAACACAACAATTGAAAATAAGATTTGTATCAATGATAAAAAATTTTATTTTTAAAAACATGACCAATTAAAACTGTTATTGCACAACATTTGCATGATATATCTACCCACACAATATTATAATATTAATAGTGAAGAGAACATTACAAAAAAAAAAAAAAAAAAATTATTATTATTTATTAATTTATTCGTTTTCTTTTTGGCCTAGTCCCTTTATTTATCAGGGGTCGCTTCAATGGAATGAACCACCAACTCATCCAGCACATGTTTTACGCATCAGATGCCCTTCCAGCCACAACCCAGCACTGGGAAATACCCATACACTCTCGCATTCACACCCACACATACACTACAACCAATTTAGTTTTATTCAATTCACCTATAGCGCATGTATTTGGACTGTGAGGAAAAGCGGAGCACCCGGAGAAAAAAACCACACCAACACAAGGAGAACATTCCACACAGAAATGCCAACTGACCCAGTCTGGGCTTGAACCTGCAACCTTGCTGTAAGGCAACAGATCTACCCACTGTGCCATTATTATTTTGAAGAACAAATCAGGCATCCGTTTTATTCAAAAATGTTACCAATTGAATTTCCTCCACCATTATTCATATCAAAAACATTTATTAAATACCAACAAGCCAAATTTAAGCTCTGGAAGATTCTTGAAGTTGGAAATGTAGGGTCTCTGAAAGAAAATGTCTTTTAAATATCACCTCCAGACATCTCTTTTTGCATTACTGCCAAAACACTATTAATAATTGTTAGTGAAAAAAATGTATGTTAATTTAAAATGAGAGCATAAAGTTAAGTTAATGAGAGCATGAAGAGTAAAAACATGCTTCATCCTCTCATTAGCTTATTTAATTCTTTGCAATGAATAATGGCATTTTTGCAGTAATGGCCTAAACAGATAAAGTAAAAAAAATTGAATTTTTTTTTCTCCTTGTCTATTGTTTCCTTCTTTCTAACATTTTGTGCCATTTCAGGGATTAGTCTTTATAAGACTCAATTCTTTCTTATACTCAGCAGGAAACAGGATTTCCCTATGACCAAATCAGACCTCTGAAGCTTGTACCTTTCATTTCCTTTTTGCTGAGCTTCATTTTCTCTAGAATTGCCATTGTGTTTCCATTCTAGCAAATCAGCATTTTTTTCAGCTGAAAGAAAAATACCAGGAACTGAGAGCTTTGCAGCACTTCTTGCCACATACACAAATTAAAATGTATTATCATTTCAAGTTTTTTTGTTACGCTAGATTCAATTCAAGGTCTTTGTCAGAGTAAAGCTCCATGACAGTGTTATACAGTTGGCCAGCTGGAAAACTTCATGTGAAATATTGTCGTGACTATATTTTAAATTTTATGTGGTTATTTTAACAGCACTGATGGAGTAAAATGTAATATTTTTTATCAGAACGAATCAAATAAATAGACTTATGAATTAATTTCATGTCATGCAAGTGTAAAATAAGAATTAAAAAAATATTTTAATGTAAGCACTGTGTGTAAACAGAAAGTAGCATGTTCACATGGACAAGACACAATACAATTAGCTGCAGTTTCTTGCTCAGAGTGTGACCCACTGCAAATTTTGACTGAGTACGGCAGTTTAAATCATTATTTTGAACATGATCAGAAAAGGCCATAAAAATGCAAGATAAATAAAAATACATGTTATGAGTCCGTGTACCCCTTTCTCACATGGACTGTTATGCACAAATTAAAACACATGTATCTAATTGTAATTGTAATTTATAAAAAAAAGTAATCAAATAAAACACACACATATATATGAATATATATATATGTTAATTATGTCAATGAATACTAATTTCACATTTATCACTCACTCTTAAATGAATGACTTAAATGAACAGCCCCCTTTTCAACCACATGACAGGATACACAAATTTTACTACAAAAAAAGTGTATATAGCCTGCAAAACCTCCCACACTTCAAACACACTGTGGGGGATTCCTGCCTGGATTGCTGATTAAAAGACAGAAATGAGGAAATTTGACAATCCACTGTTTGTGTTGCTGTTTTTAAAAATCGCCTTGCAACTTTCAAGTCAAACAGGTATGACACTGATTTATGTTTGTTAATGAAAATTTAACTGTGACCTTTATCAAATTATATTTGGAATTGTCTAGACTGAAACATTATAATTTTTTTTTTATTTTAAGTAATACATACTAGTCATAGGAATATGCTATCCATTGTTTTC
>CAIGQZ010007683.1:621277-622803 GCA_903798205.1 Danio tinwini
AATCAAGCTCTTTCTTGGTATACTAGAAACTTCTAAACAGGTGAGTTGAAGGAATTAGGTGCCAAAATACTGTATGCAGGACACCGGTCCACCAGGTTGGGCACCACTGATCTAAATAAACCAACTGGACAGACTGGGCAAAAGAACCAAATCTTGTCACTGTCCATCATCTCTGTGAGATTAAGCCAGAGGTGCCATTCCTAGACCTCCAAAGTGGACACTGACCAACTTACGGAGAGTGCAGTGACCTGTCTGGCCAGCAAAGCTAGCAGAGAAGCCAAAAACGTACAAGCCTTTGCAGAGAAGAAAGACAAATATCTCTTTTTCTTTTTCATTTTTGTGTCTTCAAAGTTAAAATGTAATGTTTAAAATATGAGTATTTGGAAGGCACATTTACCACATTGTTTTCTAAAAAAGTATTATATGACCCCACCCTCTTTGTCGCATCTTCTAGAGGTCTGCAAAGTCCAGCTCTCAAAGAGTTTTATTCTGCACCCAAGCACTTCAGCTATTTGTTCACTTTTTGTCACCCCACTTATAGAAGACAGTATGGATTGTTACAATCGTCAATAAAATCTACAAAAATTATGTTTCTGTATGGCTTATTACCACTATGTTAAAGGAAGGCAACGTGTAGGCATGTGACAAAAGTATTGCAACATGGCATTATTCATTAAACAAAAATTAGACTAAAATGGAAAAACCATGGTTGACAAACTTAGAACAACCATATTGTTAATATATGAATTAGGAGAGTAAATATCAGTCAAGTAGGCTACTATTAATTAATTGCATTTTATTCATTGATTATCAGTAAGTGTAACCACCTCTATGAATCAGACGTTTTGGCAGTTTATGGGTCTTTAGTCTTCAGGTGTGTACGAACACAATGCCAGGGAAGAAAGACATCATCATGCGATAATCTTAAAGAAGCAACTGTCACTGCCATCAATCTGTGAGGGAATTTACACCCATTATAAACTATTTAAAGTTTGTCATTTACAATGTGAAAGTTTATTCACAATTGGAAGACATTTAAAACAGACACCATTCATTCATTAGTTTAGTCTCTTAGTCTCTTTATTTATCAGAGGCCTCACCGAAATAAACCACTAATTATCCAGCATATGTTTTATGCAGTGGATGCCCTTCCAGCTGCAACCCAGTACTGGGAAACACCCATACACACTTATATACTATGGCCAATTTAGCTTATCCAATTCACCTATAACGCATGTCTTTGTATTTGTAGGGAGGAAACCCACGCCAACACGGCTGACCTAGCCGTGGCTAGAACCAGCAACCTTTTTGATAACCACTGAGCCACCGTGCTACCCCAAATCAGACACTAATATTCCCAAAATAGATATCCCAGAAGTTTTACTCCAAAATCAGACCATATAGATAGATAGATGGATAGATAGATGGATGGATGGATGGATGGATGGATGGATGGATGGATGGATGGATGGATGGATGGATAGATAGATAGATAGATAGATAGATAGATAGATAGATAGATAGAT
>CAIGQZ010007683.1:627011-649457 GCA_903798205.1 Danio tinwini
ACACACACACACACACACACACACACACACACACACACACACACACAAACACACACTATATGTGAGTCCCATTTTACACTCAATAGACTAGAGTGAAGTTACTGTTCTGAACTCATGCAAACCAGAAGTCCCCAGTGCTTCTTGGTAGACAGAGCAACCAGCACCTGAACCAGCAGACAGAGAGGATGAAGATTGACTGGCACAGTCACACTAGACCTTAGATAAACCACTGAAGAATAAGACGAAGGACTGGACAGAGCACAGAAGGTTGTGGGGACACATCAGGCACAAGCAAACAGCAAATAAATAATCAAGCACTAGACTCAAAAACACAGAGACATGAATAGCATTAGAACTGAGCCAAAGAGATGCAGATGTGTATCAACTAGCCTTAAATATTAAAATAACTAGCAAGTACGCTTGGAGGACCCAGTAACCAGAGAGAGCAAAAACAAAATAAAAGAACTCATGACAATTTATGGTATATATAGACCAGAGGTCACCAAACTTGTTCCTGGAGGGCCGGTGTCCTTCAGATTTTAGCTCCAACCCACACCTGAACAAGCTAATCAAGGTTTTACTAGGTATACTTGAAACACCCAGGCAGGTGTGTTAAAGCAAGTTAGAGCTAAACCCTGCAGGGACACCGGCCCTCCAGGACCGTGATATAGACTCATAATTTATTAAATTAATTGAATAAGTAATTAAATTAAATTAAAATTAATATATTTTGGAGAAAGCCGAAAACCTGTAACCATTGGCTTCTATTGTAATCTATGAAAAACAATTAGCCTACTATGGAAATCAATGGTTACAGGTTTCCAATTCCAATTTCATGTACTACAGGGGTTTGACAATGAAACTGAAGCACTGAAAGGGATGTCCGGGTGCTAACCTGAATTGTATCCAAAAAACTAAACCACAGCTGTCCAACTCACTGCATAATTAAATGTGAACCCCAACTCTCAAAACTGTTCATTGAAAGTTCCACATTCAAAATACATGGCCGGTGATAGTCCTTTGCCAGCAGCAAAAATCTTGGGCTGTGGTCTATTTGAAACATGTATTGTTCTCTGATGAGTCCACCTTTACTGTCTTTCCTGCATTCAGGAGAGTTACAGTGTGGCAAAGCCCCAAAGAAGCATACCACTGAGACTGTTGCATGCACAGAGTGAAGAATAATGGTGGATCAGTGATGGTTTGGTATGCAATATGATGGCACTCCCTAGGCACATTACTTGTGCTAGATGGGCAGGTTACTGCCAAGGACAACCGAATCATACTGGAGGATCATGTGCACCCAATGGTTCAAACATTGTATCCTGTAGGCGGTGCCATGTATCAGGATGATAATGCACCAATACACAGGGCAAGACTGCTGACAGAGTAGTTTGATGAACATGAAAGTGAAGTTGAACATCTCCCATGGCCTGCACAGTCACCAGATGTAAATATTATTGAGCTACTTTGGGGTATTTTGAAGGAGCGAGACAGGAAATGTTTTCTCCACTAGCATGCCGTAGTGACCTGGCCACTTTTCTGCAAGAAGATTGGTTCAAGATCTGGCCACTGTGCAGGACTTGTATCTGTCATTTCTATGATAATTTAATGCTGTATTAGCCGCGAAAGGAGGCCCTAGACCATACTACTGAATTATTGTGGTCTAAAACTAGGCATTTCAGTTTCATTGTCCAACTCCTGAATGACATATAACATTAGTGATAGGATCAGGTGGGGATGAAGTACACAATCAAAGCACTTAAAATACATACAGTGGGTGGCACTTTAAAATGACCATTACCACCGTGTCTTGTACCGCCGCCGCTGTAAAGGAGTAAGAATGTGTTTTTTGATATGGGACGGGATTCGAACGGAAAGAAATAGCTTATACAGTAGCTGTAAATATCCTGCTACTTGTAAATGAAGATGAAACAATGAAACAAAGTCTTATAATTCCTTCATTAATCGTTAAAAACTTGTTAGCAAGGTTTATTATCATTGTAAACTTAAGTGCAATGAGGATTCATTTTGCAAAGTAGAATTAAAGAAATAAAAGACAGTGATAGGACTAAGGCAGTCAACAAATAAGCATTTACGTTTTCATTTACAGTTTTCATTTACATTTTTGTTGTTGATTATATTTTACTATCTCGTTTTATGTCTCAATTACTGTACATAAATGATGAATGAGTAATTAAATAGGCCTAATTATTTATTTAAAGACATTACTAGCAAAACAATGAGTCCGGCGCTATTTTTATATAGGCCTACTATAATTTACAAGAAAGCTGCAAAGTGGGCTATATTATTTTAATTCTAGCCTATATTGTTTTAATTCATTACCTCTGTCTCTGTCACTTGCGTACGCGCTGCGAGAGATGAGAAACAAAAAGGCAATATTGACGGTTTTTTTTAGGCTATACACCTATATAGTTATAGGCGGATAATTATTAATTATTATTAATAGTGTAACGGATCACAAATCTGCAGTTTGGATCACACTATGTTTTTTTAGTCACGGATCGGACCATTTTTCGAATCAGCAAAAAAGTGAGGAGACAAGTGTCATTTGCTTTCCATTTATATAAAGTTATTACTGCAAAAAACTTTGCTTTTAACAAACAGAACTTAGAACCTGTAATGTTAATAAAAATAAAAATCAAGAAAGAACCAGCTGAAAAAAGAAAAGTATTCAATATGATATATGATCTTTGCTACTGTTGCTGATGATGCTAAATATAGAAATCTAACATCTTGTACAACAGATCATATTTATCTTCAATTAATGATTCAACAATTCACACATAAAACTTCATGTTTTATTATACTGTAGGTGTATTTTTTTGAAAACCTATTCAGTGACAATTTTGTTGGTTGTTTGTCGCCATTTGTTGGTTACACAATGTAATTGCTTTTACCAGCGTCAAACATTTACAAACGTCATGTTTCATTAAACTGTGATTTTAATCTTTACCATAAACATCAGTGTTTATATCTGAACTATAAACTGTTCTCCCAGCACTTTCTGTGTTATTTAATTGTTTGTAACTCACTGAAAAAGTGTAAAAACCGAATCTCTCTTGATACATATTTGAATGCAGCGCTTTGAAGGATTATTAAACATATGCAAATCATTATCATTTGTCGTTCATGTTGCGCAGGTTTGAACTGAGATCACAATCTTTTAATGTTTAATTGTGCAGCTTTACACTGAATGCATTAATGCAGGCTAAACAAGCAGTGACAGAAAACATATAAAATTAATAGCCTAAGAAAGTATTTAGTTTAGTATTTACTTTTCCCGTCATCGTTATATCTCACAGGGAAGCCAAAATGCTTTCATGCACACGATTTGAATGACGCGGAAGGCGATCTCTCTGCAATGGTTATAAATGTTGAATTAACCGACAAGTTCAAAATAAATTAGTAGTGCATGGGTCACGTGCATTCCGAACCGTGACTTGTGAACAGTGATCTGTTTCACCCCTAATTATGATATATTATACTATATTTTATATATAATAATTTTAATTATTTATTATTAATATAATTATTATATAGTATATAATAATTTAGTTTTTACATATATTCTTGCATTAATTTGCATAGACGTTTTATAGTTTATATTTGCCTAAAATGAATGCCTCAGTTTGGTGCAGTTATTATTTAAATCATAAACCTGTTTTTAATGACAGATGTGGGTGTCATTAAATACTTTTTAAACCAGTGTTTTATTCTTCTTCTTCTTCTTCTTCTTATTTTTATTATTTAATGTGAACAACAATTAATACAATTTATTTAATGTATTTATTACACCACACTGTAAAAATAGCAGTGATTTCAATGTTAAAAACCTGTAGAAATGCTGCAGTAAAAATCCGTAACCTGGTTAACAGTATAACCGTAAACCATATAATAATAATAATAATAATAATAATAATAACAACCGTAAATTGACTTTCCCAGAATTCCCTGCATGGCACATCACTTTTTATGCTTTTTGTTGACATTACTATGAATCTTTTTAGTTGTTTCCCAATCAGTTATGTACATTAGAGATTTATGTTAAATCTATATATGATACATCATGTTGATAAACAATGTTTATTTTACTACTTTAATTTTATGCGTGTTACCATACTGGTGTTTAGTAGCTGTGTGAATGACACTGAGCACTATAACCTGATACACTTTTCTGCTTGTGGGACATCACTAACAACACATAAAGTTGTTTGTGATGAGTATTGGTTCATTATGTAACTTTCCCATCACCACCTGCATATGGCTGTGTTAACGTGTCTATCTGTGTAACAAAAGATGTGATGTGTAGATGTTGATAATTCAAAATACAGACATATTACCTCTATAAATTAATAAAACACGGTAGTTTACTGTAAAAATGTTTAGAGTTTATACAGTATTTTTAATGCTAAAATACTGGCAACCACAGCTCCCGTTTTTTTTATTTTTTACAGTGCACCTTATTGGAAAAACTGTATCAATTACAGTGCTTCCCAAAGGTTTGAAATATACTTGCGGTGGTAACCGGATTGACATCATTTACCCACATCACATAAATAGTTAACTATATGCGACAAACAAAACATAATTTCATTTTTAATAATAATTGTTTTTATCATGACACTTTTCTTTTTAATGGGTTAAAGTAAAATACACTGAAATAAAAAAGAAATATTTTATGCTCTTCAGGTTCTGTGCGTACTGCTCATAGACAAATGAATAATTCAAGTGTTAAAATAATAAAATATATTCTCATGTAGATCCTTGTAAACTGTGTATCTATGTATATAACAAAAATGAAATGCAAAATGTGAGCTGAAAATGTTATCATTCAAACATTTCATACAGTGTGTAGTAATGGAGAGACAAGCAGAAGATGAGCTGAGAGTAGAAGTGTATTTAATTCAAAAAGTACAAAAATGACTGACTACAAAGAAAAATATACAAATAAATATATTTGTGTCCATGATGACAAGCAAGAATAATGTTTATTTTAAGTTTATGTAATTTAATTTGTGGATGTTCTTGCTGTTTATTTAGTGCATTTCACCAGTTAATCTAATTAGTGAATTACCTATCACTGTCACTATAGTAGAGGAATAAAAACAACACAAATTATTTTCCGTAGAGTTTTTAAAGTAGCGGTATAATGAATACTTGTGTGTTTGTGTGTGTATGTGTGTGTGTGTGTGTGTGTGTGTGTGTGTGTGTGTGTGTGTGTGTGTGTGTGTGTGTGTTTGACAATAAATTTGCTAAGCTTGCAGTGATACTGATAGCTATGTTTCAATCTATGAACTAGAAAATAGAGGAAGGAAGAGAAAATGGGAGAAATGCTGCTGTTGCTGATCATGACATTCCTTCATTTTCCTGTTTTTTTACTTTGTCTTGTCCAAGTGGGACAACTGTAAAACGACCTGCTGACAAACACATCCTATGGCAGACACACACACACACACACACACACACACACACACACACACACACACGCGCGCGCGCGCGTGCGCGCGCACGCTTTTACTCTTTTATTCTAAATGGGGACATTCATAGACTGTAATATAGATACTTTAACCTGAACATACTACTAACTGGGACAAATCATTTTGTTATAACCATCTAAAGTAAGTCAGTTCAGTCATATGCTGCCATTCAAAATAAAAAAATTGTAATATAAAAAACTAAATTGTAATATACTGTAATTTATACAGTTGAAGTCAGAATAATTAGCCCTCGCCCTGAATTATTAGCTCCCCTGTTTATTTTTCCACCACTTTCTGTTTAACAGAGAGATGATTTTTTTCAACACATTTCTAATCATGATAGTTTTAATAACTCATTTCTAATAACTGATTTGTTTTTGTCTTTGCCATGATGACAGTAAATAATATTTTATTAGATATTTTTAAGACACTTCTATACAGCTTAAAGTGACATTTAAAGGTTTAACTAGGTTAATTAAGTTAACTAGGCAAGTTAGGGTAATTAGGCAAGTTATTGTATAGTGATGGTTTGTTCTGTAAACTATCAATAAAAATGTTAGCTTAAAGGGGCTAATCATTTTGTTCTCACTAAAAAATTTAAGAAAATAATTTTTACTCTAGCCAAAATAAAACAAATAAGACTTACTCCAGAAGAAAAAAAAATATTATCAGACATACTGTGAAAATTTCCTGCTATGTTAAACATCATTTGGAAAATATTTAAAAATGAAAAAAAAAATCAAAAATCAAAGGGGGGCTAATAATTCTGACTTCAACTGTATGTAATTTAATTGTCCTAATCTTCTTATCTTCTTAATTTGTAATCTTCTTCCACTTTATTTCATTCACTGTGTGCAATAGCCAGCTCTGGATGGGACAGTGATCCAGTGACTGGTGTATTATATCAGAGGAATGTGCAGTCAATACTGACTTGGCATCAGGCACGAACAAGTTGCCAGCAACAAGAAGCTGATCTTCTCAGCATAACCGAACTGCACGAGCAGAGTTACATATCAGGTAGGCATTAGTTACCTTTAAACACATTATTTTGCATGTTGTGATGTTCTTACAGACAAAAAATATTCCAAACTCAAAATGAATATATATATATATAATTATGAAATAATACTGTGGTATTTCATTATATCATTTACATTTTTTATAGGATTGACAAATACCTTTGGCTCTGCATTATGGATTGGACTTAACAGTCTTGACTTTGAGAGTGGCTGGCAGTGGAGTAATGGAAATCCATTCAGATATCTAAACTGGGCCCCTGGTAAATAAAAGTGATGTACTAACAGTGCAAATGTTTACAGTGGTGCACACAAACCTAAAGACAGTCCAGTTTTAGTTATGGAGGCTGCTTTTTAAATGTATGCATTTTAAAATTTAGGTCATCCATCTCTGGAACCAGGTCTTACATGTGCAGCATTAAATGCTGGTAAAGCATCAAAGTGGGAGAGCATGGCCTGCAATAAGAAGCTAGGCTACATCTGTCACAAAGGCAATTCAACAGATAACACACCTCCACCAGGTAAAATATTTACTGTGTAGTAAATGCATTGAATTGTCTGGGTGAATATGTTCTAACTGTGTTTGGCAAACAAAAGTATTTTTGCATTTTAAAAATTGTGCATATGCTTTCTTTACATCTAATAAAAATTGTAGGTGTGGCTATATATAGTTAAACTCTGAATTATTAGCCCTCCTAAATTATTAGCTAGCCTGACAATAATATTAACGTAAAAATTGTTTTTAAAAAATAGAAACTGTTTTTACTCTAGCCAAAATAAAACAAATAAATCTTTCTCCAGAAGAAAAAATATTATAGAAAATACTGTGAAAAATGTCTTGCTCTGTTAAACATTATTTGGGAAACATTTGAAAAAGCAAAAAAAAATCACAGAAGGGCAATAATTCTGACGTATAGGCTGATCTATTAAAACATGCCATGGCATTTTTACAAAGATATTTTTTTTTGCAGGTAAAGATCAGCCTAACTTCTGTCCTGCTGCATGGGTGCCATATTCTGGTAATTGCTATTATCTGCAGCGCACCAAGAAAATGTGGAATGATGCATTAGCAGCATGTCACAGGGAAGGAGCAAGCTTGGCCAGTATACACAACATAGAAGAGCACAGTTTCATTATATCACAGAGTGGATACTGTAAGTACATGCAAACTTACAGAGTAAAGTAACACATACATATTCAAAAAATATATGTATTTTTTTACTAAATCCCTGATAGAAATTGGAGTGTTTGTTATTTAGTGCCTGCAGATGAACTTTGGATTGGACTTAATGATCAGAAGACTCAGAATCTGTTTGAATGGTCAGACAGAACTCATGTCACTTTTACGACGTGGCTAGTAGGAGAACCTTCACATTTCATAAATCGCTTAGAGGATTGTGTCCTCATTAAAGGAAAGGTAGGTCTGTTTTCTTAACTTTTAAGAACTGATCAATTTTAAACAAGCCTGCACTGGTCCTTTAAAGAGACCCGCTGGCCAGTAGGGGCCTTCTGCGCCTACTAGTAGGCTTAGAAGGCTGTTATCATTCATCCACATGGTTAATCAGCCATACTAATAGAGAAGACTCCAGATACAGATCTGTTTTTACTTTACTGTGATGGTTGGGGTAGAGGTAGACGTTAATAAAATACAATTAATGGGAAATTTAATAATTAATATAAATAATTATGGTAGGCGCAGTGGCACAGTAGGTCGCCTCACAGCAAAAAGGTTGCTGGTTCGAGCCTCAGCTTGGTCAGTTGCTGTTTCTGTGTGGAGTTTGCATGTTCTCCCTGTGTTGACGTGGGTTTCCTCCGGGTGCTCCGGGTTCCCCCACAAGTCTAAAGACATAGGTGAATTGGGTAAGCTTAATTGTCCATAGTGTATGTGTGTGAATAAGAGTGTATGGATGTTTCCCAGTGATGGGTGGCAGCTAGAAGGGTGTCTGCTGCGTTAAACATATGCTGGATAAGTTGGTGGTTCATTCCGCTGTGGTGATCCCTGATTAATAAAGGGACTAAGCCGAAGAGAAAATTAATGAATAAAAAAATAATTCTCATTAACTTCTAACCGCAGCCGTATGTGATCTACATCTGATTAACCATGTGGATAGATGATAACAGCCTTCTATCCATACCAGTAGGCGCAGAAGGCCCCTACTTGCCCATATCTATCAGCTGATAACCACTAATAACGCCCATTCAATCGAGTGATAACAATCAAATTAATTGCTTAAGGCCAGCCTATGGGACTTCATTAGGCTGAAAGCACAGGGCTTCTGAGAGTTTTCTCAGTGGCAAAATGTTGGCTACTTAGTCTTAGTCCTGCATGGGCAGCCCTTACTTAATCCTAGGAAGTCTTAACTAAACCCACACAACACCTGCACTAAAATTTACAACAATTCATTTTTATTCACTATGTATACTTTTCAGCTTTTTCATCTTTCAGTCATTATAGAAATTAGATTTATTATATTCATTCCAGCATCTGTGGGTTTAATAGAATCTTAACTGAACTTCAGCAGTGTCATTTATACTAAACCAAACTGAATCAGTGTTCATTTACTATTGTACCACTACTCTTCTGCCTGCCTAAATTGCTGCAACCATTTGAAATATTTTATGACTTTTTGTTCTCTTTTTCTTAACCTGCTTTGACACAATCTACATAGTAAAAGGCATTATAGAATTAAAGATGAATTGAATTGAATTTAATGAAATTCATAATGAGGACCAATTAATCATATGTAACTCTCAGCCTCAACCGCAGGTTACAAAGTAGGACTTGTGTACTTACAAATGTTCACAGGGCTTAAATCCCCCCCACCCCCCCCACACATACACACACAATAAAACAAGGAAACACAGTCTGTCAAAAGTACACAGTACATTCTGCCATACCCTAAAAATGGTCCAAGAATCAACAAGTGTACTGCAAAATTCGAAATTTCTCGACAGTGCCAGTACTGCTGATATTGATAACAATACATTAATTTTAAACATTATAATTGCACAAAATCACTAAAGATGAATAATTAAAACTTCACTCCCTTATTTTTAAACATATTATTTGCACTTCTTGTGATTATTTACCTCCTTTTGATGAATGACTTGTCATCTTCATTTGCAATTAAGGCATCTGATAAATGTAAATGCAAAACTTGAACATTTTTTTTCTTTGGTCTAATTTTTTTTTACTCTGTCCAAGTCACTATCCTTAGGCAATCCAATTGGTATTAATGTGTGATGAAAAAGGGCTTGCATAATTCTCATAGCTGTAGTGAAAGTTGTCATAGGCACAAGTTTCAGGCTTTTTTTTTTTTTTTTGGAAAAATCAGTGGGCTTGAACTTTAACCACCATAAAAGGAAGATGATGAACAAAAGTCAGAAAAATAGGGGCAGTGAGGTGTGGACAAGGGTTTCAATAATCCATTTAGGAGATGCCTAGTGATATGCAAGATTACAAAGGTTTACTTAAAATGTTTTTGACCAAGTGAATTATTTTGTGGGTTCCAGGAATGCCTGAGTTGAGAGTGCACCCATTGGATCACACTGATCCACAATAGTGCTATTACAAAAGTCAAAAGTATGATAGGAGAGTGCTGGAAAACCTTGATGGAGGCTAGATTCAGATGTATCAGATTTTTTTATACAAACATTGAAAGCAATGGAATGCCCTGTTAAAAAATAATGCAATTTTTTTTTCTTCTGCTCTTTAAAATGTGACACCAAGATACTTTCCAAGCTTTAGCATGTGTAGAATTGGAAGTGAGAATATATTAGCTTATTAAACAAATCACCTAATTTTTGTTAAATATATTGATGGCTTTCTCAGAATGACACACTATTTTGAGAGTAGCAATAAGAGACCACTGTACAAAGCTGATTTGAATGTGAGTTTTTCATGTGGCTGTAATATTTTATTTATTTATTTTGTAATAGGAGGGTAAATGGGCAGACCATGTGTGTGAGATGGAGCATGGCTACATCTGCAAAAAGAAATCATCTAGCAAGCCTGAAGGTGCCCCAGAGGTTGTCAGTCTTGGATGTCAAGCTGTGAGTATAGATTAAACTGGTCTTTATGTTTTATACATAAACTGTAAACAAAGAAAAGGCAATAACTATAGTTAATAATAATATATTAATAATAAAAATAAATATAACAATAATATTATTATAATATCAAATTACTATATTAGCTATATTAATAATTACATTATCTATTCACAATTAACTTAAACAAAATAAATAAGTTTGATGTGCTTCAATCTTACCAACTTAAAATATGGGTGCTTAATGGATCTTTATGGTAACACTTTATAACAAGATCTCATTTATTAACATTAGTTAACATGAATCTTAGTTCCTTTTAACATTTGCTACAGTACTTTTATTAAAAGTTGCAATAGTTAACAATAATAAATGTACTGTGATTAACATGAATGAACAACTAAAATGATGTATTTTATTAGATATGATTTGCAAAAATTAAAAAAGGTTGAGCTTAAAAATAGGTCTGGAACAGGCTTATTTGTATTGATAAAGATGTGTGCAGAATTCTCAATGTGACTACGTTATATGTCTTTGGTTCCCATAGGGCTGGGTTAGATATGGCTCTTACTGCTATATGAGTGCCATTGAAAGCAAGACTTTTAATGAAGCCAAACTGATTTGTGAGCAGACAGGAGCCCGTTTGGTTGATGTTGCCAGCAGGTAATGCAGATGATATTTGTTGATGGTTATACTGTATACAGTAGATACATAATTTGTCTTGTTTAAAAAATCATATAAACTGAACAAATTAATTTCAAGATTTATATTTAAAAGGAGAAGACATTGAAGTGA
Organism: Danio tinwini; assembly: GCA_903798205.1. Lineage (NCBI taxonomy): Eukaryota > Metazoa > Chordata > Actinopteri > Cypriniformes > Danionidae > Danio > Danio tinwini. The sequence continues at coordinate 638,368 of CAIGQZ010007683.1, forward strand.
ACTTTTCAGTTCTCAAAGGAAAAATGGAATGTTCACTCGTTTGCAAGATTATTCTGCACAGATTAAGTCGGTGTGTTTATGTACCGCATAATCTATAGATCTAGGTGGAAAGAAACACAGAGTGGCATTGGGGAATATGGGATTGTTAAATTAACTACTGGCTATACTGTAGATAATCTATTGTTGCATATAACTGTAAAAGTTTGGAAGAAAGTAGTGTAATTACGTTATAATTTTTTTTTTTTTTGCATTGGTGTTCTTGTGATACTGATTTTGCTCATAATAGAGAATATAATAGATACAAAATATTGATGATTAAAGCCTTAACTCCCTATTAGACTATTTTAAACAGTTTTATTTTCAAATATTAAGACCCACCAAAGACCAGATAATTATTTCATTTTGTTTCTATATGGAAAGCCATGAAATTCAATAGTGTGTCCTAACTTTAACATTTAATAAGAAAGAAAATAAGCAATTTCAGTGTGTCCCGATACTTTTAATATATTGACTGAGGTCATCAAAATGTTTATTCCCTCTTCAATGTGTTATGGGTGTCGTTGCTGGCTTAGTCTTTCCACACACTTTTAAAGAATCCCATATGTTCTTGGCTCATTAAGTCTGTGTTATGTGTGGCTATGAACATTGCATGCATTGCATGCATACTGGGTATTAATATCCCAGACAGTATCAAATTCTCTAGAAAGGAAACATTTCATGGTATATTTGTTTTTTATATATAAGTTAATACTCTAACAAAAAAAATGGGGTTGCTGTGTCATGTTACCATACTTCAGACATACAAGTAAATCTTTCTTTAGTTAGTTAAAATTGCTTGAGGATTTTATGATGTATGTGCCCTTTTATGGTCTTGATAACATGCAAATGTAATGAATGAAAAGCCACAATGGAAAAGAATGACATGCAATATTACTTTACTTGTCTATGACAGTGGTCTGAGGATTTAAAAGGAATGGAAATTAGAATTTTAAAACACAAACTATATTTACTGCAGGTTTGTGGAAATAGCAACATGGTGGTCAGTAGTTTCACATCATGACCAATCCAGTTATTGCAAAAAAAAAAAAAAAAAAAGAATCCACCAAATACTATAATTTTATATTTTGTTAAATTATTTTAAATTGTAGCATTCAATTATGATGAACAAAACTGAAAATTGTTTACAAGTGCTTTGTTTCAAAATATGTTTAGTAAAAAAGAAAAAATAGGATTAGTCAAATGTCCATGTAATGAAAAGAGCTGCAATTTTACACCATACATGTATTTAGTATTAGTAGAATTAAGTTAAATGTATATTTTATATTATATTTTATGATATACATTGTATATTATTCAACATTGTGCTAACGATTTATTGTGAAATGAATGTTTTTCAGTTAAGATTATCTCTGGACTACCCGGTACTCTGTAATGACTCTGTTTTTACTTTGATTTTGGAAAATATGAACAGGCATTTTTTAAGATTCACCAATCTGTTTCTTCACTTTGGCCAAAGTTTGTTTATCTTTGATTTCTTTATTGGACATTTTTTTTTATGTCTAAATGCACACATTTAATCACATTCTTTTAATGTTGTGTCTTTAAATAGGTATGAGAATGCTTTTCTCATTAGCTTGGTGGGTCTTAGGCCTGAGAAATATTTTTGGATTGGTCTCAGTAATACTGAAAGTCCAGAGAGATTCCAGTGGAGTAACAGTGATAAAGTCAAGTTTACACACTTCAATGTAGGCATGCCAGGTATGTTGTTATGTAATATCTGTTTTTATGACACATTAGAAATGTCAATGTTTTATAATGTACGCTTCAGCAGTAATGTCAGAATCTACCTAATCAATAATCCACAATACCTAATTCTTTTTTTCAATCTCTTTTTTTTTCTCTTTTTAGAAAGACGTCAAGGTTGTGTGGCCATGTTAACAGGAACTTCAGCTGGATTATGGGATGTGCTGGATTGTAACAGTAAGCAGAAGTACATCTGTAAAAAAATGGCAGAGGGTGTTACTACAACGCAAGTTCCCCCAACTACCCAGCCTCTCAGCTGTCCAGTTGGTTGGACTAAAAAAGATCCACGCAACTGCATTCAGGTACAGTAAATGTAAACAAATACACTCCTTTTTGATTTTCATGTAACATCTTAGATCAGCCCTTTCATAGCTAGCTGAAGTATTTCAGGTTAAAATAGAGACCTGAGGCTGTGTTCACAAAGAATGCTCAAGACTAAAAATTGCTCATTTAAGTTTAAAAGATGAACAAAGGTCATACATGTTTGGAAGGACCTGAGGGTGAGAAATTAATGACAACATTTTCCTTTTTGGCTGAACTATCCCTTTATAAAACAATGGTGTTTTTGGTCTTAAGCTTAGGATTCCAACAAAATGCAAAATACATTTATTTGCACACATTTGTTTTTTTCCAATCCATCATTTTGGATTTGGACCTTTGGAACTCCAAATAAATTTTCTGAATTAGTTATCATTGATCAAATTTAGCATACATGTATTTACAAATATATTTTTGAATGTGTATATATAATGTTTTATTTTTTTTTTATAATTTGTGAAGTTTATTTATTAAGTAATTTTGAGAGGATCACATGCTTATGATTGTCCACAGCTGGTCCCACATTAGCTAACGCATGATTCGCCAATCAGACAACACCTGTCACTATAAATAACCAGAGTTTCTTACCTCAGTTATCTACGTCTTGAAGAATTCCCCCCTTTCACCCCTACTCCTACTCCCTATTTCTTTACATTTAAATTATTTTTAAGTTTAAATTATTTTTTATTTAGCAAAATGCATACTTATAATCTATTGAAAGGAAAATGTATTTTTGTTTCTCTGAAATACACTAAACACACACGCACACACACACACACGCACGCACGCACGCACGCAATATATATATATTGGAAATTAAAGTTTAATTCGTTTTGCTCAGCAGTTCTCTTTCAGAACATAAGTATACTTCTGGTTAATTTTCTGGAATATATTTAAGTAATGTTGAAATATAGATTTAATTATACTTAATGTGGTATACTTCAGTTTTTCTTGATTGCTTTGATGCAGCCGTTAACTGAACCTCCGCATTTTCAAAACTGTTAACACACAAGCCTAAACAGCGGCGCTCATGGTCAAAATGACATATTTTGCTTGCAAAATGCACGAACCATGTCAAAACATTTAAAATATGCAACAAAAGCTAATTTTACCTTCAAACAACACAACTTGCAAACAAGCATATGAGCTCTTTTAATCAATCACTATACAATGGACAACAAAATACAAAATACAGAACTCAGTGTGAATCACTGCGCCATTGCTTGCCATTGTAGCCTATTGCCCATGCCATTTCGTCACCTTTAGAATTATTATTAAAGATTAAATCTGACATTTTTGTCAAAATTGGGTTTTTGATATATTTTTTTAAATGACAACTTTTTTACATTATGGGATTTTTGTTGCAATTTAAGACTTTTTATTTACAGTAAAAAACAAATGTCACACACGTACTGTTTGCTATGGAATGCAAAAACTTTAAAGCTCAATATCTCAAAATCATTCAGAACACAGATAGAACCTTATAATTAAGGTGAAGATTTGTTGTCTTTCTATTTGTGCTGTCAAATTGGCCTTTTTGCAAAGAATTGGATCCAGAATAAGAAATGTTTTGATTACAGTAAATTTATATTGAATTCATGATATTTTTTTAAACTGTGGCTGAAAACTGAAATACAAAAGTAATAAAATACTGTAAATAATAGAGAAAATACATGTAAACCAAAATACAGTCAAATCTATTGTGAGTATAAGACATAGCCACTATTGACCTCCTCCATCCATGCTGGCACAGAACAACACAGACCTTCCACTGTTTTTATAAGGTTTGCGGACTGATTGCTAATTGAAGATTTGTGTGAAGGTGTGTCAAACCACTGGTTCAGTGATTTCATACTAATGTTGGTAGTTTCTAATGGTTAGGAATAGATGGTTTCTGTTTGGTTACCATAACTAAAAAAACTAATATATATATATATATATATATATTGGAAATTAAAGTTTATAAATCACACTTATTATTAAATTTAAAGGCAATTTTTCATTTTATTGATTCACAATATGACCTTAAAGTTAGGACTAAGTCTTCTAAATGATTTTGAAGCATTTGGAAGGTCTCCTTATCTAGCTAGAAGTAGCATGGTTACTTTTATATGTTAAACCCACACATTTTCTATCGTGAAAAGACACGTTTTAGGTCTGCATAAAGATCAAATTTTGATAAAACAGGTGTAATCATTTCCTATATTCATTAATTGTATGATGTTATTTAAAGTCATTTTTTTTGAGAAGTCATGGTTTTAACTTACACTATTTAGATCTATTCAAGACCAAAGGACAAGAAGAAGACTTGGTTTGAGGCTCGGGATTTCTGTAAAGCCATTGGTGGTGACTTGGCAAGCTTCCACTCTCAAAACCAAATCAACAACTTACAGTGAGTGCTCAAAACACTGTGTACATTTTATACATGTATATTATTTTCATTACAATATAATGCTGGTAGCCTATATCATAGCACAGCTTAGTGATGGTACAAATGTCCTTGTCCAGCAGGTATGGAATGGGAGAGACAGCATGGATAGGTTTCAATTTGCTGAATATTAATTCTGGTTTTGTGTGGACAGATGGAACCCCTGTAAGTGTTTTTTTTATTACTGCTTCCTCTATTTACAAATGTTGTGTCTCCGATTTCTATATGAAATTCCACTATAGATTTGAGTAAAAATACAATCATTTAACTTTCTCATAATTGAAAGTATCTTTTACTGGCAAATGTATTACATTTTAAATATTTAATATTTTACATTATTCTGAAAGAAAAATCTAAGTGAGAAGCTTTATCTTACTGGTAAAGACTTGTTTCGTACAATATTCAATTTAATACCTACAATTTCAAAATGATCTTGTAAATAATAATGATTCAACATTTCATTATAAAGAGAAGATAATAATATAATTTATCATTAGAAACTTTATTGTGGCAACACGGTGACATGGTGGTTAGCATTGTCGCTTCACAGCAAGAAGGTTGCTGATTTAAGTCCCGGCTAGTCCAGTTGACATTGTGCTCCAGTTTCCCTTCAGTGCAAACACGTGCTATAGGTGAATTGGGTAAACCAAAATGGGCTGTAGTGAACATGTATGGGTGTTTCCCAATACTGGGTTGCAGCTGGAGGGGCATCCGCTGTGTTAAACTTATGCTGGATAAATTGGTGGTTGGACCCCTGATGAATAAAGGGACTAAGCTGATGAAAGGAATGAGTGAATGAACTTCATTGTGATGACTTAAAATCTGAAAACTTCTTTTAATTTGTATTTAGAGCTGGCATGTAATGAAATATCTATTTGTCATATTGATTCTTGAATAGTTTGTAAAGTGTTGTTATTTTTACTGTGTGCGCACTTGGATGGCTCAAATGCAGAGCTCAAATTCTGAGCGGGACACCATACTCGGCCACGTGACAACTTTTTCCCTTCACAAAGTAAATATTCACAACAAATATTATAAAAGTAAACTCATAAGTACTTAATTATGAATTACCTGTGCACTTAAAGTTTACTACTGTTACACTACTAGAGCACTTAAAAGCATACATCAGATCTGTGTACCCCAAAATGGGTAAATTTAGTCTCAAACAGCTTTCAGTTAGTACACTTATAAGTATACATCTAGTACATTCTGTATATGTTAGTACTTAGTATATGATTATACTCCATGTATACTTCCTACTGTATATACTTAAACATTACCTATGCATACTTCTTAAAAATTAACTTAAAATATGCTTTTAAGAGAGTCACCCTTATTTATATTGCAGTTTGTACATTACAGAATGTGTCAAAGCAGTTAACAGTTACATAAAAAAATTAAACAAACCAGTTACCAGAAAAAGTGTGCAATTAGTTTTGCTCAGCAGTTCTCTTTCAGAACATAAGTATACTTCAGGTTAATTTTCTGGAATATATTTAAGTAATGTTGGAATATAGATTTAATTATACTTAATGTGGTATACTTCAGTTTTTCTTGATTGCTTTGATGCAGCCGTTAACTGAAACTCAGCATTTTCAAAACTGTTAACACACAGACCTAAACAGCGGCGCTCATGGTCAAAATTACATATTTTGCTTGCAAAATGCATGTACCGTGTCAAAACATTTAAAATATGCAACAAAAGCTAATTTTACCTTCAAACAACACAACTTGCAAACAAGCATATGAGCTCTTTTAATCAATCACTACACAATGGACAACAAATTACAAAATACAGAACTCAGTGTGAATCACTGCGCCATTGCTTGCCATTGTAGCCTATTGCCCATGCCATTTCGTCACCTTAGAATTCTAGTGTTCAATCTGACATTTTTGTCAAAATTGAGTTTTTGACATATTTTTATTAAATGACCACTTTTTTACATTATGGGATGTTTTTTTATAAGTTGTTTGCAATTTAAGACTTTTTATTTACACACGTACTGTTTGCTATGGAATGCAAAAACTTTAAAGCTCAATATCTCAAAATCATTCAGAACACAGATAGAACCTTATAATTAAGGTGAAGATTTGTTGTCTTTCTATTTGTGCTGTCAAATTGGCCTTTTTTGCAAAGAATTGGATCCAAAATAAGAAATGTTTTGATTACAGTAAATTTATATTGAATTCATGATATTTTTTTAAACTGTGGCTGAAAACTGAAATACAAAAGTAATAAAATACTGTAAATATTAGAGAAAATACATGTAAACCAAAATACAGTCAAATCTATTGTGAGTATAAGACATAGCCACTATTGACCTCCTCCATCCATGCTGGCACAGAACAACACAGACCTTCCACTGTTTTTATAAGGTTTGCGGACTGATTGCTAATTGAAGATTTGTGTGAAGGTGTGTCAAACCACTGGTTCAGTGATTTCATACTAATGTTGGTAGTTTCTAATGGTTAGGATTAGATGGTTTCTGTTTGGTTACCATAACTAAAACAATGGATTTCGGACTGCTTGAATGACATCCGTGTTAACTGTTTTGAAAAATGTAGGGGAAAATGTGTCAATCCAATGAGAATGAGTTTACACATTTGCAAGACATGTCTTCTGCTCTGATGGGATAGTGACGATAAAGATCAAGTGAATCCTAGTTTCACTGAGCGTGTCTTAGCAAATGAGAAAAACTGTAACATATATATACTATTATACTACTTGAATACCTCTTAAAACTAATTTTTAGCATAAACTATACAGTAAAGGCACACTTTTAATGCCACAATGTATTACAGCTTGTAGTGCACAAGTAGCCCACAGTTAGATTTTTTATTTGTACTGCAAATGAACTTAAGTGTATACTAGTAATTTACTTTTGTAGTACTTGTGATGCACTATATATACTCTCACTATACTACAGAGCGGTAAATGATTGACAGGATAACATGGGGTACAAAGTAAGGGCAACAGAATCAGTAAAGGGACCATAAGCAAGGATACAAACTTGGGTCACTGCAAGTACTGGATGTCAGCTCACTAACAAGAGATACTGATGCCAACTATAGGGGTAAAAATCACTAGGGATGGTTTGTTATTAAAGACAAGATGTGCAAAATAAAGTATTAAAAAAAGAAAAGAAAATTAGTTATTGCTATAATTTTATAACCATTAAAATATACTTACTACAAAGTTGGTCATTCCAAAATAGCACATTTTATTTTAACTAATCATTAAAACAGTTATTCTGGCTTCAAGTATACTTAACATATTAGTAAAAACAATATATAGTACACTTTATGTACACAAGTAGCGACTGTAAAGTTTTTGTTTTCCATTTGCAATTGTGAACTTATGAGTGTAGTATAGTTTCTTTTTGTAATACTTGCAATAAATAATTAGTTTGCAAATGAAAGAAGGAAAGTCAAAAGTATGGTGTCCCATGGTCAGAATTGCCTCTTCATTTAACCCATCCAAGTATACACACACACACACACACACACACACACACACATCAACCGAATATCAACGTCTAATGATGTTACAGCTTGATGTTGTGTGGATAACAATTATCAGGCGTTGGATTTTGGTTGCCATCTCTGACGAATAAATGTCAGTGTTTGACGTCAATATGGTATTGGTTAAAGATGTTGGCTCAACGATGGATTTTGTTCACTTTCCAAGACAACCTAAAATCAATCAAATAGCAACATCATTATTGGGCGTTGTCCTTAGACACTGGCTAGATTTTGAATTTTGGTCACCTGGCATCACAACCTAAATCTAACCTCATGTTAACGTCATATGATGTTGTGTGCCTGCTGGGAAGTGTACTCTTAGTTATCTAGTAAATGTCTAGTGTTACACTGAAAGTGTTCAGTTAATGTACCATTAGATAACTGGTTGTTTTTTTGTGTTAAACTACAAGTGGACTTAACTTTTCCTTCACAAAGGACAGCTTTTTATTGATGGTAAAGTGTGCAATTTGTACAGTAGTAGCCAATTTGGAATTAGCTGAATTTAATATGGAGCCTATTTTTCTCAGAAAATGTACAGAAAGGTATAAAGTATACCTACGTAAATACAGATCCTTGTGGTACTTCATAGTGAACATGATCAATATGATATCTTATATTTACAAAACTGATAATGGACATATACAGTAAGACATGTAAATAATTTCCATTCATCCGCAAAGTCAACTCGGCTCCCATATTTATCTACATAGAGATTGACTTTTTTTGTAGATGGCAGTTATGGTTTGTGTTGGTTTAAAAATGACCAACATCAAAGTATGTTGACTGACAAAGCTGTCATATATATTAGCTTAAAGCTTATTTGACAAGGGAATTGTTGGCTATATTATACATATTCCATTTTATCTCCATCTACTGTGTGTAAATATGGGTTTACATATCTTTCCAGTCTGATTTTGAGAACTGGTCATTTGGAGAACCGAACAATCACAACAATCAAGAGCTCTGTGCAGAAAGCAGCTTTTACTATGGACGGAAGTGGAACGACCGTGATTGTGAAGCCTACAATGACTGGATTTGCCAGATAGCAATAGGTACAGTACATATGCACAGAACCGATGCTGTATGCCTAAATCTGTGGTTACTTTTTGCCACACATACAAACTTGCCACTATTTAGTTTCTTAATGTTTTGTAGGGATGTAACCATTCACATTTGATTTCATGATTTGATTTTCTTACAATGTGAACAAAGCAGCGCTGCACTTATGAATACAAATTTAATATGTATTGTTCATAACCAAGATGAATAGAAAAGATCATGTAAATTTTTTCTAAAGACGTTCAGTTCCCATCAGAGAATAATTCCTTTAAACCCAAGCTCCAATTGTATAGCAATTCGTCTGAACTGGCTGTTCATCATTACATCCCTTGTGTTTCTGTGGTTTTCTACTAGTGTGGTTTTCACTTTTCTACATTTGTTGGATGGCTGCATTTAAGAAAACATATATTTTCATACCTTATTGACCCCATGTATCCTAATGATATACTTACATATGAATTTAAATATTCACTTTGTATTCATGTTGTTTTAGTGATGGTATAATGACCATATATTTCTTCATTCTTTATTTGAATACAATCTTAACATAGGGTTATGGCTGTTTTTTTTCTAATTGTTCAAGACATGGGAAAGGAAGAGTTGCACAGAGATAAAAGGATGAGTGCTTGCAGCATTCAGTGAACCATGTTGGAGTCTCTGTCCTGGTTTGGGGCTGCAGATAATGCCAGTGGTGTTGGCAATATTGTGGGAGTTGATGGGATTTTGAATGCTGAAAAGTGCAGACAGGTTTTAATCCATTGTGCCAATTCTTTTGAAAAGCAACCCATTTGTAATTGTTTTATTTTTAGCATGATGATCCCAAACACACTACTAATGCAGTGAGATCATATTTGGGGAAAACAGCTGATGAAACACAGATAGTCAAAAAATGGCCTTTACAGAGTGCAGACTAGAATTTATATATACAGAATGGCACCACCTGGACAAAAAAAAGAGATATAATGAAGAACTCTGGGAGTGCTGAAAGAGACCTACAGTAATATTAAATATAATTAATTAATATAATATTATATTAACACATTATTTCTGAAAACTTCAGGACAGTTCAGGACAGGCAAAGGAGGTCACATTAAAAGTTTAGCAGCCAAGAAACTACTATTTTCATGTGGAACATGGTGAAAAGGCTAAAATATGTTAAAGCCCACATAAACTGGTTTGAAATGGTTTGGGACTGCACTTTTGCCAGTGGTGTTGATAGTATTGTCTGAATACTGAATGCTGAAAAATACAGCAAGGGTTTTATTTGATCAAGCCATTGTTCTGGAAAGCACCTGATTGGGAGTGATTTTATTGTTCAGTATAGCAAGGATCCCAAGCACATTGCTAATGCAGTAAATCCTATTTGAAGAGAAAAGCAGCTGTCAAAACATGAGTAGTCATTAAATGGCTGTCACAACTGTCCCAGCTCCTTCTATACCACTTAAAGGCTTCACCTGAATTGTGAATTCCTGTCACTTGAGTCCCTAATGTTCATCAGGTTCTGCAAGGGCTAGTAGACCACCTCATCATAAAGGCTGAAAAGTATGAATTCTACCATTTTGTGTCTTGGTTGTGTTGAGTGGGAAGGCCAGTTGAAGAACCAGAACCTCCACCTTTAGTGAAGCTTGAAGGTCAAACGGCCTGCAGGGTGTGCTCTCTCCTGAACTCATGGTGAAGTCAGCACATGTAAGCAGCTGATGACATCCAGAGAAAGATACAGAGAACCAACAAATACGTGTTCACGGGTAAATATGGCTGCATTTTATGTATAAAACGAACTCTATGGGTGATACCGCTTGCAAAAACCAGGCAGATTAATTTCTAATAAAAAATTATTATTGTAAGCCACTTTAAACATTATACATAGTTTGAACATTAACACTGTACTGCGCTTATAGGTATAAAACAAAACAAAACAAAAAGCAAAAAAAAACTTCAACATTTAAATTAAAATGTGCTT
>CAIGQZ010007683.1:649857-681736 GCA_903798205.1 Danio tinwini
ATATATATATATATATATATTAATATTTTGTTAATTCTGCAGTGGAATATAACAAGACATCTGATGGTTGGATCCAGTACAACGATAGTCAGTACTTCATCAACGAAGAGCACCTACCTATGGAAGATGCTCGCTCGTTCTGTAAAAAGAATAATGGAGATCTTGTTGTCATTACTGGGCAAACAGAGAGGAAGTTTGTATGGAAGCAGGTAAATCAGACTGTTAAGTGAATGATGAGAAATGATGACATACTTTTTGGCTTTCATTGTTATTGTTGCAGACAGGAATTTATCTGATAAATGTGTTTACATCAAAGTTGGTGCATGTTTATATATCGAATAAACTAATCTGAAATTGAATGCCGAGACAGATGCTTAACATGTTCAGTGCTTAACTAGTGTACAATTCCAGTAGCTTTGTTGAAGCAATTGTGGATTAAGAAGAATTAGTGACATTGTAAAGGTGCAGTATTTTAAAAATCATAGATTTGGAATCACCAGCTTGTGATACTGTGGCTAAAAGGGTCGTCCCTTTGGCCTACACCTGGACAACCTGAGAGTTTCAGAAACTTTAGAATGGCTTGTCATCCTGTGAAGTCAGTGAAAACTAGAAAATTGGTCCATTCATATAGTGTTTATCAGGTATCAGATAGTTACCTAATAATAAGTAGGATAGTTACCTGGTGGTAATAACAAATTACCACCAGATGCCAGATTCACACCAATAACTGTGAGGAATCTAAAAGTGTTCTATAATTTTTATCAGTGTTCTTCAAATATGTAATTTTTCAAGATTTTATACTGTTCTTTAGAAAATAGGTAACTGGTGAAATGTGTGTAAAAGCTGTTATTTTAGGAAAACTTTAAGTAGGACTAAGCGGTAAACTTGAAATTTAGAAAATTGCTATCTCTTCTCCACTATATTTGCATAAAAAAGTTATACTGTATATTACAATTTTAAGCCTACATGCTATAAAAATGCTAAATAGCATACAATAATACATACTTTCACATTATTTTACTTTTTAAAATTGACTTTTTTTTTTTGACTTAAAAAAAAAAAACTTAAACAAAGGCTACACTACACAATGATTGACACAGTGTATGATAATAACGACTAGCTCACATGGAAAACACAATATTCTGGAAGTGAAGTATTGTAATGTACTGCATAATTATTTCAGAATGGCTCTGGGACTCTGTTTTACAGATATCCAGGGGTTCAGAGAATCAGTACTACATTGGGATGATAGTGAATTTGGATAAATCATTTAGGTGAGTAAACTAGGATTGAGGCTGAATAAACTTTAATAACTCTAGTTATTATGCAACATATATTTAGCTGCGTTTCCAAGTCCTTGTGTACTTTAAATCTGTTTTTGCTGGATTACAATAGGGATTTTCTTTCTGTTTGTAGCTGGATGGATGGTTCGCCTGTTGTATATACATCATGGGATCAAAATGAACCAAATTTTGCCAACAATGATGAGAACTGTGTGAGCATTTACAAGAGTATGGGTAAGAACTTGTATAGTATGTCAGCATATGTATCTAATTTCACTTTTATACCTTAAAGTAAAAAAAAAAAGTGTCCTAATTTGGTTGCTTAGCTCAATGCCACTTACTCACAACAACTATTTCACACACTATGTTTGTGTACTTTAATTTACTACATCTTCTGACCAATATGTACAGTACTGCCATGACCCATCAGTGCATACTATCCGATGGCCTCTGAATTTAACAGCATTGAGGGCCCTGTGGAACAGAGTTACCCTGGCATTCCTCAGGTGGTGCATACACTGACTGAGGGCGTACTCACACTATGCTATCCGAACCATGCCCAGGCCCGTTTCCCAGATCATTTGAGAAGTGTGAGTGTTCTGAATCGGGCTCAGGCACGGTTCACTTGTGCGGCCCTGGCCCGGTTGTAAGAGGTGGGCCTGAGCGCGGTTCACTTGGGCTGTGTGGGTGCAAGCATGCCTGAGCCTGAAACTGAAAGCGAGACGTGACTTTTAAGGGACTGTTTCATATGGATTAAATAATCATTCATACTGTTCAATGAACGCAATGAACGTCATAGTTTATTAAAGACGCAAACCCCTCACTGCATGACAGCTGCGTCTTCAGTAAACCTCCTAATTCCTGCAGCATGAGGACTTTATGATTGTTTATGAGCGTCAGAAGTGGCTAATATGTTTGGTGAAATATTTGACTGCGTGTCACCGCATATCAAACGACTTAAACGATATAACTAAAAGCAATCTCCACTGTGCTTAGCGAGAGCGCTTACTGAACAGCGCATCATCGATGACGTAAGCGCGCTCAGGGCCAAATGTAATGTGAGTGCGGGCCGTCCGGGGAGACGAGAGGGGGGACAAGCGTGCTTTGGCCCGGTTCAAGGCAACTGTACATAGTGTGAGTACGACCTGAGTATATCTCTGCCTTGCTGACTACCCCTGGTCAGCAAATTACAAATGGCTGCCAATCAGGTGGTTTAGCATTGCATCCAATGTCCATGCTACAGTTTTGCCAGGAAGATGTCCTCAAGGGGTTTCTACAAGGGGACCTGGTGTTATCTTTGAGGTGGTCAAGAAGCTGCTGTGTGAGCTGTTGAGTGACTGATTTGACCCTTCGAGCAAAGAACATCCTGCTCTGTACCCTCTGTGATTGAGCTGGAAAGACACTTACAGCTGATTTCTGCCCAATTTTTGAAAAGGGCCTTTATAGGCCATATTTTAACTACTTAAGCACAATGCAGTATAATGCAACAGTTTTCACACCCTCAATTAGCTGAGTGTCCTATTCATTGTTACCAAAAAGGTGAAACTTGGTTACCAAAAGCACATAACACAGTAATTTTTTTCACAGCACATTGCTTAATCTATTCTTTGTTTTTCATTTGTAAATTGTAATACTTCAATAATTGCTTTTTGTAAATCTTAACTGTGCAAGCTACAAGTCTCCACAAGTCTATAGTTTATTTATATGAGCTTTAAAGTGTAGATTGTGTCAAAACAGTTTAACGTAGTTGAAAACAAAAAAGAACAGAAAGCCATAAACAAAATATTTCAGATGACAGAACATTCCAGCATATCAGCTAGGCAGGAGAGTAGTTCATTTAAACTGATTCAGTTCAGTTTAATACTAATGTCACTGTTGAAGTTCAGTTTAGTTTAATTCAGTTCGGTTTAATACAAATGCCACTGCTGAAGCACGATCCACTGAAGTGCAGCTCTGCCAACCTAACCAAGCATGCAAGAAGCGACAATGGCAAGAAAAAGAAAAACCTCACAAATAACGGAAATGGAGAACAAACTATGGGAGCAACCAGGCTTTCAATTTTCCTCTGGCCATAAAGAGATATCTGCACTGTTTAAATATTTTTTTTAGTGAGATGTTTTCACTATAATGTGGGCTCTCTTCAAGTGTGACAGTAATTACGATACATTGTTCAGAAGAACTTCTAACATTAGTGCTTTTCATCATACACCAATGATGTTGTTCAGGAGCCACCACACTTCTGGTTTGCAATGCTAATACTAGTTTAAACATTCTGATGTCGTTTCAGTAAATGTTTGGAAAAAAACTATCGTAAAAATGGTAAAGTCTGCCCCTGGGTTGGATTATCAAATCTCAAAAAGTTTGAGAATCACTGATATGCAGTGGTGGAAAGAGTACTGAAAAATCATACTCAAGTAAAAGGACCATTACTTGCCTAAAAATGCAGTGCAAGTAGAGTAAAAGTATCTGCTGTAAATATTACTCAAAGTATGAGTAAAAAGTAGCCCTTTTAAAAGTACTCAAGAGTAATGAGTATTATGCTGTCAAAAGCTGATATGTTTACATATAATTTGAGCATGTGTGTGTAAACGTAACATTCTGTAGTGCATTTAGTTATTGCCCAGCAGGCACACAACATCATGAGACATTATAATATTAGGTTAGATTTAGGTTGTAATGTTAGGTGACCAAAATTAATTGTCAAGTCAGCATGTAAGGACAATATTTTTTTTATGTCCTATAATAACGTCAAGTGATGTTGGTATTTGGTTGATTTTAGGTTGTTAAAGTGACCAAATCCAGCATCGAGCCAACATCTTAAACCAACGTCATATATGACGTCAAATACTGACATTTATTCATCAGATATGGCAACCAAAATCCCATGTCTGATAGATGTCATAGGGGTAACGTTCACACAGTATCAGGCTGTAACATCATTAGACGTTGATATTTGGTTGATTTTTGGTTGGACATTGGATATTGATGTTGGCCTGACGTTGAGTTCTGACATCAACCAGATTTTCATTTCCAAACAAAATGCAAAGTCCCCATGACATTAGGATACAACTTTAATCAGACGTCAAGTTGACGTCCTGTGCCTGCTGGGTGTTTAAGGCCATTTCAATCATCATACAGTAAACATCGGTCATCTTCTCATCAGTGACATGCATCTGAACAGTCTCTAGGTCAATGTGTGTAAAGGTTTTGGACATCTTCAAGGACACTTAATACTTCCAAACAGTTTGCTGCAATTATAAAGTGCACACGTCTTTTATGATTATGATGCGATTTACCTTCTTTGGTATGTGCATTTTGATTGGACAGGAATCTCAGGACTGATTTTTCTAATCCCCATGGACAAGAAATTTAAAGTAGTTACTGCAGGTTGAAAGAAAGTAGTGGAGTAAAAGTACTAAAAAATTACTTAAGGAAAAGTAAATGTACACATTTTTAAAACTACTTAGTAAATTACAATTCCTGAGAAAAACTACTCAATTACAGTCATTTGAGTATTTGTAATTAGTTACTTTACACCACCTATGTAATATCTATAATTTGTAATGTCTATAATAGTTACTGTTTTAATATATACATTTGTTTTGTTTTAAAGGGTTCTGGAATGATATAAACTGTGGTGTGCCATTGCCATCTATATGCAAAAGAAATAGTAACTTTATCAACACAACCTTGCCAATACCTACTGTGCGGCCAGGAGGCTGTTCTCCAGAATGGACCATTTTTCAAGGCAGAGTGAGTGACATTTCATCACAACATTTTCAGGCCCACATGGAATTTGCACCAGCATGAAGTTGCAGAATTCCTTACAAACTTTGATGTTCCTTCTGCTGCCAAAAATCAACACAGTACTCTCAGATTTAATACTTTTATTACTTCTTTTAATAAACCAATTCCAAATAATGCAATTTACTCAATACAAATAATGACAACAACAACAACAACAACAATAATAATAATAATAATAATAATAATAATAATAATAATAACAATAATAATACATTCTTGTGAGCCAATAATTACTATCACACAAACCATTTATCTTCAATTTGCACATACAACTTAATTGTACAGCATAATTGTTATTTAAAATGCAGCTTTGCCAGAAAAGGCAATAATAGATTCTTTTTTTTACAGTGTTACAAGCTTTTTCAGAATAAGATGACATGGCATGATGCTCGAAACCTCTGCATCTCACATGGAGGCAATCTGGTGTCCATTCTGAGTCTTGAAGAGCAGGGTAAGCATTATATTTGTTTTATACCTTAATACGGGTATATATACCTTAATACGGGAAAGCTGCTTAAGAAGAGAAAGGCCCATTTGTGTTTACATGTGCTGTGTAAGATGTATAACTACTGTACGTGTACAGTATCATCAGAAAACAACTTTTCACCCCATTTGAAACTTGCTTAGCCCCAGCACTAGGGCTAATCCTAATTATGGCTGCATCCTCCTCTGCTTCACCTCCCTTCTGGAATGTTGTTGTTGTTGCTGTTGTTTTTGTTGTTGTTGTTTCTCTGTTTTTGCTCATTTTGACAAATTTGGGAAAGTGCTGTTAGAAAACTGGTATCATTTAAAACAATCTGCTCAGATAAGTTTAATAACTTGCCAGAAACCATTTTATTTGTTTGCTATTTTGTGTGTCTATATGTGTGCATATTACACATAGTTTCCTGGTTTTATATGAATAAATATGGATTATCATTAAAACAGAGCAAAACCAGAGCAAATTCAGTGAACATCTGTAATGCTTTTTCCAGTGTTGCGTTAAAGCAAATCATGGAACAAAACTGGGGATTCTAAGTTAATAGCTGGTCACACATATTGCTTTTTTCCACTAAGCAGTACAGTACTGTTTGCATTTATGTCCATTTTCACTGTCAGAAAAACCCAAATAGTGAACAGTACCACCACTTTTTGGGAACCTTACTTAAAAATACCTAGCACCGCTTTTCGGTACCAAAAGGTTGGAGCTAGACTCACTGCAGAAAGCTACTTGTTTAAAGAGAATTGTCACGCCCTACATTGTTGTTTACGTTGCTGTTCATATGTTGCGTCTAAAATGTGTAAAAAGTGTGACATACGTGCACCGTTTCCACATATCTAGATTTGAATATAATAAAATTAAATGCACAAAACCCATGTAAAAGCTCTCTACAGCTTTATTCTTTGAGCAATAATGACATAGATCGCAACTTTTTGGCATACACCACGCCTACCAACTAAAGATAATAATGCCAGTGAACACTTGACCTGTATTGCTTCGTAGGGGAGAACGGGGCACAAATATATATTTTATATATATATATATTTAATATATTATATATTTAACATTACACTCAAAATTCTGAAAAATATTTTAATAGTTTAATTGGTGTCCAACAGTGTGTGGCTTAATTGTAACAACTTGATACAACTAATCCCGCTGTGTCATGTTTTCCTCAGAACTGGCTAGCAGTCACTGTGTGTTTTATACATCTTTCAAAATGGTTTAATCTTTTAGCCTAGAAGACAGTGATCACAACAATATAAGATTTTACTTACATTCACCAATTTAAAAAAAATAATATATATATTGACTGTAATAAAAAATACTTTTATGCTGCAAAAATGGTTTCTCCTGTGTTTCTCATCCAAATTTTGCCGAAATTTTTCAATAATTTGCAGGAAGAAGTCTGCCCACACTGTGGTGAAAACCTCGGAAGCATGCCATGGTTAACCCTAAGCAAATACTTTAAAACTCTGTGTTACATTTAACCACCTCTTTGTGCCCCGCGCTCCCCTACTGTACTGTACTGTTTTGAACTACACCAGTCAATGGAAACTAGAGATTGGACGAGCAATAGGTAAATGGTGATTTGGTCATTTTGGAAACAAAGGGGTTGATGAGTAGAGTGTGTGATTAATCGAAATGAAATCACAAATGCGACTGAGCAAAACTGCAAATGTCATGCAGCTGTTGTCAGAGAAGCACAGCAGTGGGATCGGTAATCAATCTCCTCCAAAGGTCAGTGTTAAAATAAAAAATGGCTAATAATCACATGACTATGAAATATTCTCACAGAAGAATTTATTTGAAGTGAAGTTTAATTTTAAACTAATTTCGAGAGAAGCATGTGCTCATGATTGACCCAGCTGGCCCACATTAGCTAATCATGATCTTCCAATCAAAGGATCCCAAGTCACTATATATATATATATATATATATATATATATATATATATATATATCCTTATTTCCTTTCTACAACCATCTTCATCTGGAAGAAATCGCCCTCCTCCCCTTCTTCCACCTTTATCCAGAATGGGCGGCACGGTGGCCCAGTGACTAGCATTGCTGCCTCACAGCAAGAATACCAATGGCGTCAGGTCCTTGCTGGGCCATCTGGTATTTCTGTGCGGAGTTTGCACATTCTCCCCGTGTCCGCATGGGTTTACCCCGGGTTCCCCGGTTTCCTCCCACCATCCAAATATGCTCTATATTATAGATAAAATAAGCCTAAATCTTTTTTCTAATGTCTTACTGTCAAGAAGTTCACCTTGGCCTCAGCAGCGGGGGAGTTTGAGATAGACATAAGCTCAATTTCCCCACGTGAAAGAGGGGAGCCCTGGGCCCAAGGATCCCTTGAGCTCAGGGCTCTTTCCCGGGACAGCACGCCAAACAAGCTATGTGATAAATCATGAGCTAAGTGTGAACTCTTGACACACTCGACTGATGTTTGGAGTGAAAACATGTTATTATATGTGGTATTTTCACATGTAATTCACAGAGAAGCTACATAGACAGCTGCCATTATAATATTTCTTGGATTCTTGTAGATTTTATTATTATCTTTGAATTTTAAACTTGATTTTGCATATCAGCACATACCACAATTCTGTGTAGTAAATACTGCTTCATCTGAAAGCATGTGAAAGCATACTGAAAACAATTTGCATGAAATTGCCTTTACTTTATTGCCCAGTCAATAATTGCTATAAGGTCATAATTTTTATACTTTGCACAAATTAGTCTTAATTAGAAACGTTTGATCTGAGAAAAAAAAAGGATTTTTGAAGACTTGAAATGTAAGTGCAAAGGAGGAATGCAAATGTACATTGTTAAAGAAACTCTGCTCTATCATGTGTCCGTAATATAAATTATTGACCAAGCAGCAAGGTAGCAGGGCAGCTGGTCATGTTTCTCTCACAGCTTTAATATACAAGTGTATGCATATAAATAAATGTTGCGTTCATTAATGTCAGATACTTTGTATTGTGTGGATGTAAACAACTTTGACCTCCTGATTCTGTTTGCAGCCTTCCTTACTACTTTAATGCTTGATTCAGTTGATGACATATGGATTGGTTTTAATGATGTCAACTGGGAGATGAGATTTCTGTGGACTGATGGTAAAGGTGTCAGCTACACAAACTGGGCCAAGGGTGTCCCCTCATCAATGCCAGATGGGCCATCCAGGATGTATGAATTTGGATCAGAGGCAAGTATTCACACCATACTACTGACAAATACTGTAAGTAGTATCTGTAGTAGGGGCTTTAGTTTGTAGTTTGCCTACTAGTACCAGTGAGTAGGGGGAGGCTGCAGACCTAGAGAGATAAAATACAGTTTATATGCAGAGACAGTAGATTGACGGTCAGATTGATGATTTGTCTGGCTCTATTCTAAGTCATGTCTGTTCTAGTGTAAACATTGTGTGGTCACGTGCAATTTTATTCATGGATTTTATGTCAGATATGCTACATCTGAAATCTGATATTTGGGAAAATATGCAAATCACATAGGCTACTGTATATGATATGTAAATTTGGGTTTGGGTTTCACAGATACATAAATTAGCGTACATGTATATAACATTTCAAATAATATTTTTAAAATGCCATTAATTGTTGCATATTTTAACCATTAATTACAAATATGCATGTTTAAATATATGTAATATAATTTTATTATATTTCATTATTTCATAATTCACATACTAATTTTATTTAGGAGAGTCCCTGATATGATTGTAAAGCACTTTGGATGTACATAGCTGTATTTAAATGGATTCATTCTTAAAATTCCCCAAAATTTGCACCTACAGCACAGATTACAGACATGGCTGCACAAATGTTTCTACATGTTTAAAGTACAAAAAAAGACAAAAAAATCTATTTTATAATTTTACTTATACATAAATTCATAACAATATGTCTTTTTCTTTGAAATCATAAAATAACTGAAGGCTACAGCTTATCATTTTACACCGTCTGATGCAAATATTTTTTTATTATTATTTTTTTTTAATTTACAAAAAATTTTAAATTATTTTTTTTTTTTGCAGGCTATGCCTGGATATAAACAGTAATTATCAAATATTTGACTATATCTTTATGTAGCTAATACCATAAGTTCATAATTACACTGCCTATCTGATATGCTAATGTAGCATTTACAATTAAATTCACAACAAACGAGAATGATGTTATTTCGCCATGTATCTTCCTCCCCCAACTGGACACATCCTGGTATGCCTGCTTCAGGTCTGCAGCCATCTCGTACAGGTCCCAGAAAATAAAAATCAGTCACACATTTAAAAGCCATTCATAAATTTACCACCAGGTGGCACAAAGGGACTATTTGCAATTTGACAACAAATTGGTTTGTAAAATGGAGATCAAACAATGATGTAAAGAAGTAAATGTATAGTTAAAAAAGGGAGAATTAAAAAGAAAAATGTGCATAAGGAATAGCTTACATGCTAAACATTAAAGCAAGAATTAAAGTCATTAAGAAAAAGACTATATATACAGTATATTTACATTTTATTCAAAATCATCCCTAATAAATCCATAGACTTGTCAAGTGGTCTCTTATAGGATGTGTAGACTACTCCTTTATCCTGGGCACTGACTGGGGTCCAAAAAAATTTACTTTGTAACATAGACAGATCCACATGTCATTGTCAGTTCGATAAGTTTAGCGAATGTGAGAAAAAAGATGTTCACAAAAGATAATGTACACTCACCGGCCACTTTATTAGGTACAGCATCAGAATGGGGAAAAAAGGGATTTAAGTGACTTTGAACGTGGCATGGTTGTTGGTGCCAGATGGGCTGGTCTGAGTATTTTAAAAAATGCTGATCTACTGTGATTTTCACGCACAACTATCTCTAGCGTTTACAGAGAATGCTCCTAAAAAGAGAAAATATCCAGTGAGCGGCAGTTCTGTGGGCGCAATGCCTTGTTGATGCCAGAGGTCAGAGGAGAATGGCCAGACTGGTTCCAGCTGATAGAAAGGCAACAGTATGTCAAATAACCACTTGTTACATCCAAGGTATGCAGAAGACCATCTCTGAACGCCCAACACATCCAACCTTGAGACAGATGGGCTACAGCAGCAGAAAACCACAATGGGTGCCACTCCTGTACGCTAAGAACAGGAAACTGAGACTACATTTTGCACAGGCTCACCAAAGTTAGACAATAGAAGATTGGAAAAACGTTGCCTGGTCTGATGAGTTTCTATTTCTGCTGCGACATTCGAATGATAGGGTCAGAATTTGACATCAAAAGCATGGATCCATCCTGCCTTGTATCAACGGTTCAGGCGTGGTGGTGTAATGGTGTGGGGGATATTTTCTTGACACACCTTGGGCCTATTAGTACCAATTGAGAATCATGTCAACGCTACAGCCTACCTGAGTGTTGTTGCTGACCATGTCCATGCTCTATGTCATGCGCTATGTAACGCGCTATGTCATAAAGCATGAATCATCTCAGACTGGTTTCTTAAACATGACAAGGAGTTCACTGTCATTCTCAAATGGCCTCCACAGTCACCATATCTCAATCCAATAGAGCACCTTTGGGATGTGGTGGAATGGTAGATTCACATCATGGATGTTGAGCTGACAAATCTGCAGCAGCTGCGTGATGCTATCATGTCAATATGGACCAAAATCTCTGAGGAATATTTCCAGTACCCTGTTGAATCTATGCCACAAAGGATTAAGGCAGCTCTAAAGGCAAAAGGGGATCCAACCTGGTAAGGTGTACCTAATAAAGTGACCGGTGAGTGTATGCTGGGTATGTGAATAGTTAATGAGAATAGTTAATGAGTTCATGTCTACTACAAAGTAGCAGTTGTTACCTTGTACAATTACAGCAATTTGTGAAGAAAACGAGTTGTTTGTTGGTTAGTGTGCTTTGGATGTTGAGTTAATATAGTTGATCTCTGTTCCATCCAGAACTACGACTGTGTTGTCATGCTCAGAAGCCCAGAAAAGATGACAGGTATGTGGAAAGTCCAAATGTGTGGAGAGCAACAAGGTTTCATCTGCAAGAGAAAAACAGGTAAGAGGGGGAAAAGTTTATTATTGGTAACATTGTATCTGAAATATTTACTTTGAAACACATTTTACAGTATGGGTACACTAATATGCATTAATTCACGCAGCAGTTAACAGTACATTTTGATAGTGTCTTTAGCCTGTTTGACTAAATGTATGAAATCTGTATTTAACGTTAATGTTACAGATACTCAGCTCATACGTCCCATGACTACAGCAGCGCCACAGCATTTCTTCACACTAGGAAATGACTCGTATAAGGTGCAGAAGGAGAAAATGAGCTGGGATGAAGCTAGAAGACAGTGTAAAGCAAGTGACGCTGATCTTGCCAGTGTACAGAATTCCATCAGCCAGGCTTACACTATCCTTACAGTCAGCAAACTTAAGGAGCCTCTGTGGATTGGTCTTAACAGCAATCTGGTATAAAAACACATTTGAACATGTTAACATTTGCAATCCCTTAAGGTAGACTTAAAGCTCTTTGCAAAACTTTTGTAGCAAAGATTTATATTTCCAAAAAATTCCATGTACTTCACTTCAGTTTTTTTTTTTTTTTTTTGCAGAGATTTTATTTTCAGTAATGCATTGTGTAATTTGTAGTGGACTACATTTTAAAATGAATCCTTCCATTCCCGAATTTTAAGATTAACAGTGGGGTTAACATTTTCATCAGCCTTTAATTTGATCTTAGTGAGTGTTTATGGTTTTAACTGATTGTTTAACAGTAATATTATTCCATGTTGACATGAATCTCAAGAATGATTATTTATTTGTACTTTTTTTTGTCTTTAGACAAGTGGCCAGTACCGCTGGGTGGACAATTGGCTTCTAAGCTATAGTAGATGGGCAACAGGAGAGCCAAAAAACAATTTAGCTTGCGTGTACATTGACACAGATGGCAGTTGGAAAACAACTACATGCAACAACACATATTATTCCCTTTGCAAGCAATCCACAGGTATTTCAATCAACATTCTGCAAATAATACAGATACTGCCATAACCTCATTATTTATTAACATTAAGCCCTTTAAATTAGTCATCTAAATGGCTGTACAGTATATGTAGATTTTAAAAAGCCTTGTTAGTGAGCGACACTGGTGATTATGAACTGAACTGCATTCAGCAACTTATTCCTTGTGCTTACACTCCTGCACATCCAACACACAAGAGACTGAGCATGATTCAAAAACCAGGCACTCATACTTTGAAAGTTCTTTTTCATTCTTTGCTTAGATGTAAATATAGCTAATTCCATGTAAATAGAAGTCGGAAAATAGCTTTGCAGTGGCATACTGATAAAGAGCATCAAGAAGTCATATACATTGCTGTGAATGACACTTAAGACTTAGTTATGCATAAATATGTATTGTATACTGTTTTGGATACACTTTACACTAAGGTTTCATTATTTAATGTTAGTTAATGCATTTATCAACATGAACTATTTATGAACAATACTTGTACAGCATTTATTAATTATAGTTCAGTATTTACTAATGCATTATTAACATCAAAAGTCATGCTTGTTAACATTAGTTAATGCACCATGAGTTCACATGATCTAACAGTGAAGGCCTGTATTTTCATTAACAAATATTACTAACAAATACTGTAATGAATGTATTGTTCATTTTTTGTTCATGTTGGTAAATGCATAATATAACCTTATTGTAAAATGAAACCACTTGTTCTCTCAATAACAAAATAACCACACATCAAAAATGGTCACTTAGGAAGGTCATGGTGAAGGAGATCGAATGCTGAGATAAAATGCTATGTAAATTAAATGAATTATTACAAATCTTAAGAAAGCACAGATATTTTGATACTCTTGCATGGCTCTGCAATACATTGGCATTATATCGACAGATGAGGTAATGAAAATAACACTATTGCAATTGTTTGACTGTCAAGCATTTATTTGAGACTATAGAGCCTATATACTACTGAGGCTATAGTTTACAGTAATGTATTTTCATGATCTGGTTACAACATAGGTATACAAATCAGGCTGCCATAAGGGCTTTTTTTCTGGATTGCTTTTGAAAACACTGTCAGTTGGGTTTAGTGAAGTGGGTGGGCGGGTCAATCTGTGCTTTTGAAAACACTATTGGTTGGGTTTAGGGAAGGAGGAGGGTGGGTCAGTTGATTGGATATTTTGTCAGTCAGTCAGTTAGTCGACAGCAGCCTCTGGTGGATATACATGAGAAGAGCGGCACGAATGACACTTGCAAGAGAAATTTAAGATCTGAAAAAGTGTACACACACCTCTGGTGGATTCGCTTAAACAAAAACTGCAAAAAACCTACCTCCTGGGACATATTTGGGACTCTTTAAAAAAATGTATATAGGGGTACAGTACGTTTTCAGAAAGAGCCTGAGTTGTCTGTTTCACATCGACAATACAGTAAAAAATAGTGACTGACCCTTTGGCATTATCTTGACATTGTATAAGCATTGTTTAATTTGTCATAAAATAAAAATCAGGTTATTGGGAGTTTGTGTAAACATCCTTCACATAATAATCAGTTTACGATCTTTCATTGACAAGGAAGTTCACACAATGCAAGCTCAAGAGAAGTTCTTATTCTAACATGATTTCACTATCCCATAGACATAGCTCCCACAGACCCACCTCAGATGCCAGGAAACTGCCCTGAGTCAAAGAAGCGTAAAACCTGGATCCCTTTCAGAGGACACTGCTATGCCTTCATGTCCAACTCTGAGAACTGGGCTCATGCCACAGTTGAATGCATAAGAATAGGTAGGCATTACTTTCTGTTAAGTGTACAAGATCATTTGTTTTAAACATAGTTCACTTAATATTATTGCATCTGTAATATTAATCGATTTACCTGATTTATTTATTTTTTTCGACAAAACACCCACTAAATGGGTAAAGCAATGGTTGGTTATGGGGATTGAAAGCATTCATCACTTTTAGTAACTTACATCTTTCGTTTTTATCATATCAAAAGTACTCTCACTGTTTTTAGGAGGATCACTGGTGAGTATTGAGGATCCAAAAGAATCCCAATTTATCCAACGAAATGTGGAGCTCATGCAGGATGGAGTCAGATCATTCTGGATTGGCATGCATCGCAGTTATATGGGTTAGAAACACACTTAAACCAAACAACCACAGTAAACAAAATGAAATCAAAAGCACTATCTGACTGTGTGTGTGTGTGTGTGTGTGTGTGTGTGTGTGTGTGTGTGTGTGTTTGTTTGTACCACAGGTGACTGGATGTGGATTGATAATGCGGTGGTAGATTACACAAATTGGGGAAGCAAGGTGACTAGAAATGCTGGTCATTGTGTGGAAATCCAGTCAAGCTCTGGTTTGTGGAATGCCGTAAACTGCAATTCTTACAAACCTTATATCTGCAAAACTGAAAAAGGTTGGTGATTCAAACAAATATGTAAATATAAGAGTTTGTTTTTAATTCAGTTTAGTAATAATAACATAATATAATTTAATAATAATAATAGTAATAATAATAATAAGAAGAAGAAGAATAATAACAATCGTTAACATGTACAAATATGCTTTTTGCATTTCAGTTGTACCACCAACAAAGAAGCCAATAGTTCCACGTATGTACTTACATTTTCTCTATTTCTTATAATTAGGGCTGTCAGTTTACACATGAATTAATGTTTTTAAATGAAATCTAATTTTAAATCATACTGTTACCAAAAAAGACAATTTTTTTTTTTTTTTGCTTCTGACAAAATGTATTTTGGCAAACTCACACTTGTGTAAACCAGTCCAGTAGTAATCTTGGGGTGAGCAAGCTGCAATGAGCTGAATAAGCAAATGAGATCTTCAGAAAGATCCACACTGTGTAGAAAATTGAAACACACATTTTGCTTTGTTCCCCCTCCGCTCTACGCACATGCTCTGATCCATATGAAGAGTTTAAATGCAAAAGCCTCTAAATGTCATTAGATTTTTTTCTAAAATAAGCAGTTTTCTCATTTTTCCTGAATAGGTTATTTTCATTGCCTTTAAAAAGAAATAACAGCACATAAACAGAGGAGATTGAGAAAAATATTAATTTTAGAACAAAACTTATGAGGGCATTTCTGCACACAATGTTTTTTCAAGAGTCCACACTTAGCTGATGATTGATTATAAGCTTGTTTGGCATGCTGTCCCGGGAGAGAGCCTTAAGTTCAAAAGATCCTCGAGCCCTGAGCTCCCTCCAGTTTGTAGGTTGAGAGGGGAGTTTGAGTTTAGGTAGATCTCAAGAACTCCCTGCTTAATTGTGGCTAATTACAAATGCTTTATGAGGGGAATAATACTGTTGGCTAAGAACCTGACTATGGTGCCAGTTTGGTTTGGTTAATTATTTATGGCGCGTATCTTTGGTCAGTGGGAGGAAACCGGTGAACCCGGGAAAAAAAAAAACCGAGCACTGAGAGAACATGTAAACTCTGCACAGAAATGTTGACTGGCCTAGTAAAGATTAGAACGTCTGGTTACGTCCGTAACCCTCGTTCCCCGAATAAGGGAACTCCAACGTGTGTCTGTAAAACAGACTTTTGGGAGTACTTCAGACGACCAATCGCTTCTGATGATAAGAAAACGGGCCAATGAAATGCCAATTGAGTTGGCGGAGCTGAGCTCCACAGCTGAGACTGATGAGCTCATCAGGGCTATATAAGCCAACTGCTGGAGTCAGATCCTCAGAATTGCCTGCTGAAGAGCCGATCACTCAGCTCCCAGCTGGAGACTTAGGTGCTGTGGCAGTAGAGACACACGTCTCCGTTCCCTTATTCGGGGAACGAGGGTTACGGACGTAACCAGACGTTCCCCTTCATAGGGAACTCCAACGTGTGTCTGTAAAACAGACTTATGGGAGATGTTCTGGAAAGCGCCACAGCAGCTAAGCCCGTCACGCTCCTGATGTGCAGTTTGCCAAGCAATGCGTGAGCGTACTGACATCACCAAAAGCGCAACCTTCCAACATCCCCTAGGCCCAAAAATTACCATTACATGGGAATAATACGATTTAGATCGGGGGTCGTAATGCTTTTACCTAGCTAATATAGACTAGGGATTTTAGAGATACGACAGTACGTTGGAAAAGCGTGCCAGTCCCCAAAGGGGGAGGACGCTGCGGAGACCACCTGCTACCCGGAGGGGGAGACTTGATGGTAAGAAAGCATATGGACTAGCCCTATTGAGGGGGAGTGCTACATATGATAAGCTGGTTAGCGGTTAGGGAAGACATGGGTCCGCCTGAATAGGGGGAACACACCATGGTGGATAATGCATATGGCATCACCTAGACAGGGGAATGCACATAGCTGGCACCGAACCTCAGTATGCGGGTAGACCAGATGGGCGTACCAGACTACACACTGAGCCAAGCACTTGACTCCTCCGCTGAGTCAGGTGCTGGGGGCCTCGGAGGAATTCTCTAGGGTTCACCTGAAAAGGGAAACTTACTAGTAGAATAGAAAATGTGCACGCATCTCCGGGTTAGGGAGCCTGGCGCAGCAAGCGTTTATTGACACCGAGCTTAATTTCCTCTCGATTGACTGGGGTAACCAGTAACCAGGAGGAAAGTGACTCCACTCGAGAAATAATCTCGATAATGTGTTAGGTGTCGCCCAGCCAGCAGCTCGACATGATCTGTTAAGAGGCGCTGTGTACTCACGCCGAAAAGGAGGCACCGCTTATTATTATTATTATTATATTATTAAGTGTGCTCTCTCTCCTGGGGGACACAGCTCGCCCTGGCACATGAAGCGAGGGTGATGGCATAAATTAAAAAATGGACCAACCTCTATTTTAATACAGCACTTCCCTTCTGCTGATCATAACAGAAAAGAGCTGCGCATGCTTACATGTCACGTTAAGCGCAGTGCGCGGACATAGCAATGAAAAGGCTGAGTCTGCCTCCTCCGCAGGCAGCGCTTGCAGGCTCACCACCTAATAAAAAAAAAGGGTGGTAGAAGCCTTGGCACAAGGTGAACCGAGGTCTCAGGTAAACGTGAGAGTAGGTCGGTCCAATTACTGGCACAATTCGCTGACCGAAAATGCCACCGGAATCTTAACCCTCCTGATACCAGCGCGATCAGCAGAGCTGCCTAAAGGGACAGAACGTATATATACTGATCGAGTGGCTCAACGGACCTAATCATAACTGCTGGGGCTAGACAGATCCCAAGAGGGTGAGAGAGGGGGCGGGGATGGATTATCATCACGCGCCACGCGCCTCTGAGAAACCGGCTGAAGAGGTTATGCTTTCCCAGCGCGCTACCATCCGCATTAAAAACGATGATCACACGCCAAACCTTCAGTGTGGAGGGAGACAGCCAGCGCTCCAGCTATCCTGAAGGAAGAAAACACAACACTAATCTGGCATGTCCGGGGGTTTTCTCAGAGAGAATTCCCACACAACGAATAGACTCCACTGCAGAACATAGGCATACCTAATAAGGCGCTCTAGCCTGTAGTGACGGTGTTAACTATCACACTGATAAGTCAACTAAGTCCACCGCGCTCTGTCTGGAAACCATCCAAAGAGGCTTCAGAGCCCTGCACGGGTGCCAGGGGGTGCCCGTCCCAGAAAAAGGAAGTGCTTTTTCCGGGGAATTCATCAGGGAGGGCCATCACGAGGAGTGTGAGTTCTGAAAACTCGGGTCCGGTTGGGCCAGAGACGCGCAACAAGCAAGACCCGCTCCTCGTCTCCCCAACTTTGCACAGTGTAAGTAGTGTCTGTGCGAGCAGGCTCACTGGGGAAAGAACGCATATTGCGTAACCCGGGGCCAGCTGAGAGCCAGCGCCTTTGTGCAGAGCAGAAAAGGCAGCCAGCGAAGGGCCGCTCGGGAGAAACAGCAGGATGACCTGGGCTTCTCTGAAGCGTGCCCATAACAGCTGGGACGTGCCGGGGTGGAGTCTCCGTTCTCCTGAAACATAGCAGTCCTGAGAGCTTGTAGCTGGCATGGAGAGCTTGTACAGGATATGAACGGCGCGCAGCTATTTAGCCGCAAGACTCCGGAGGAGCGGATGGCGAGCGAACTGAGACATGCTGAGGTGGCGAACACCGCCCAAACGGTTGATGTATGCCATCGCAGTCGTGCTGGCCGTCCTAACCAACACGCGTTTCCCCTCCCGCTTCGGTAGTGACCGGCGGAGAGTGAAAAACAATGCCAACAGCTCCAGGCAGTTGAAATGCCAATGCAACCTGGGTCCGGTTTACGAACCTGCAGCTGCATGCTCGATACACACAGCCCGCCAGCCCATACTGGAAGCATCTGTCAAGATGACAGCATAACTGGATACTTGTTCTAAGGGCACTCAGGCCCGTAGAAGGCAAGATCTATCCAGGGGCTGAAGGTGCGGAGACACAGCGTGGTGACGTAAACCCGGTGCCTCTCCGCGTGCCATGCCCATCTGGGGACCCGATCGCGAAGCCAGCGCTGAATTAGTCTCATATGAACAATTGAGCAGCATGATAGCGGCTACAAAATGTCATATGCCCCAGGAGCCTCTGAACAATTTCAGTGAGACCAATATAACTGCCGAATTAATCAGACAGGACAGCGCTAGCCCAGCGCGCTAAGAGCGCACCGTGATGCAGACAGAGTCCAGCTCCAACCCGAGATGAGAGAAGGGGGATGCGTTTCTGCATGAGCATCTTGATAGACATCCTGAACAGATGACAGATCAAAACACGCAGATAGGATTGGTATAACCCACCGCTTTCTGGATACGATGAAGGGGGGCGTAACCCGCTCTTCATCTCGGCTGGAGGACTGGCTTGATTATATCCTTCGCCAGGAGGATAATAATCTTCTCACGCGAGACAGGGAGTGGCATAGCGATGATCGCTTAAATACACACTCGTGCACTCGGGAGGCCAACAGCGAATTGAAATGCATAGCCGAGTCTGACCGTCCCCCTGAGCTACTGCGCGGGCTGAGCAGCGCTAACCAGACTGACAGAGCCCGCTAACTAGCAGCATACCCGGAACGATCGCTGACGTACCCGCGGAGGGGCAGCTTCAGGATGGGGAGTGCTCATCCCGGGAAGCAGAGCGTCCTGAGGAAGAGGTGAAAATAAGAGATTGACTCTTACCTTACTCCCAGGATCCCGCGGAGTGGCTGGAGGTGCGAGAAAGGAGCTCATCCTCTGGCGCCCTCAAGCCTGTGGCGAAATGCACCAAAGCTGAGAGCTGGAAGGCAGTGCGTCCCATGCTGGCAGCAATTGGGCTTCCACACCCAGAGGGAGGAAAAGCCGCTCTTTTGAACGACCTGAATGTCATGAGAGCATAGTCGATCGCCGTGACGCTTACGCATAAGCCTGGGGAAGAACCGCCCCTGTGCAGCACAGCCAGGAGGCCGTGGGGCACGGCAGAAGCGGCATGGCCCGCAGCGGTGTGGGCTCTGGCCTTGATAGACACAGATAACCCACCCGCCTTAGACGGGGGTCTCAGCTTACCCCTCCAGGTGGCGGCGCCCACCACCTGAGGAAATAGCTTCGTACCCACTGGCCGCCTCGCCATCAAGGGAGGTGAAGGCGGAAACACACGTGAACCGGGCAGAGAAAAACGCCCTCTATGCCAGCGTGTGCTCACTGTGCGCCCCTGGGAAGAAGGGGATGGGGGCTGGAAGATTAATCTTAGAACAGCCCACACATCACACCCTCTAGTCGGTCCGGCGGTGAGACTGGGGGACAACCATCTCCAGCCGCACTGCCGAAACAGCCCAGGAAGCGCAGCTGTTATGTCTGATTCGAGAACCGTGACTGCGCATTGCACCCCGTGGGATGGAAGCGAGCCCAGTCTGTCATCTAAGCATAACAGCTCGCCCTCCGATGTCCCGATGGACCTTTGATCTCCGGTGACATCAGGCGGAGGCGCGGGCATCCCGGGGGATGAACCGTACAACCGCCCGAAGCTTGGATGGGGCACGCTGTGGAGGAGTGGGGGGTCCGCGGGCCTGGAGGCGACGGATAAACCCCCACTGTGATCCTCAGATCTGCCCGCGTGCTAACCGCTTTCACGGGGAGCAACGGGGGTGGCCGAAGCCGCGATCTCAGCAATGCAACAACCACGCCCTCGCAGTGAGAGCATAAGCTGTCCGCGGGCACCGCACCGACATGCTGGACCCCCAGACCTGTCATGCGATACCCGTGCCCATCATCCGGAGATAGGAACCACCGCATCCAGAAACGCACAGTCAGAACAGCGTCTTGAAAAAGACGTGTTGATTGACTGTGTTGGTCTCTTAGGAAAATCTCTTTTAGATCACCAGCGAAACGCCCGGAGGACGGGAAACCCAGCCCGCCACTCGCACGTCTTCTTTCCGCACTGGTGAAGGTAAGGCTTTCTTCTCTGGAAGTCAGCTCAGCAGAAGTTGTTCAGCTCACGATCGGCTCTGAAGCAACAATTCTGAGGATCTGACTCCAGCAGTTGGCTTATATAGCCCTGATGAGCTCATCAGTCTCAGCTGTGGAGCTCAGCTCCGCCAACTCAATTGGCATTTCATTGGCTCGTTTTTTTATCATCAGAAGCGATTGGTCGTCTGAAGTACTCCCAAAAGTCTGTTTTACAGACACACGTTGGAGTTCCCTATGAAGGGGAACCAATGATGTTCTTGCTGTGAGGCAACAGTACTAACCACTGGGCTGCCGTGCCGCCCAATCTAGGAAGAAGGGGGAAGAATGGGGGAGAAAGGGAGGACTCTTTAAGACAAAGATGAAGGCTAGGAAGGCTGTGGCTGTGTCCGAAACCGCCTACTACTCAGTAGGTACTGAATTTGAATTTAAATGTACTACTCGGCTGTTAAAAAAGTATGTTCTACACAGTATGAATGGAATGAATGGAATTCAGATGTACTACATCTGCCATTTTGTCATGGTCATATGACCTACCTGCGTCAGTTGCATCGCTTCACTCCCATTCATGAATTCTCTCGTGGAGCATCATGGGATAGTGCAGCGTGCATGGAATGCGCACTTCAGAATCATGCTGGACGTAATAAGTCATACAGGTACTTCTCGCATACTAATTTTCAAATTCTATGAATTCAGACATACTACTCAGCTCCAATACTGATTTTAGCATACTATATAGTATGGAAGTATGCGGTTTCTGACGCAGCCTGTGATTATTTATAGTGACTTAGGAAACATCTGATTGGAGAATCATGTGATAGTTAATGCGGGTCCAGCCGTGGTCATAAGCACATGATCCTCTCGAAACTAGTTTATAAATAAACTTCACTTATTGTACCTTTACTCCAAAGCTTTCCATAGTCCAAAAGTGATAACTTACTCTATTAAACTAAAAATTGATATTGTATTGAACAAGTTTTTATCACCAAATTATTCTGCTTCTATCCATAATTGTTGGCATTTTGTATTTTTAAAGCACTAAGATAAAAAAAACAAAAAAAAAACAAGTTGCTCTCTCATTTCCCAGACACAAACAATGACGGCACTTGTAGCACTTACAGAATTCTGGGAGTTCTACTGTTAAGCGCTGCATTTAGCTTAAAATGTCATATTCAACAACACTATTCTATTTTTAAAAATTCAACTCGATGAAATTCAACATGATGAAGCTCCTTTTTTTAACCATAGCCTAAATCACACCAGTTCCTAGAATTGGCCAATGACATTCTAGAACATGAACATGCTCAAAAATACCAGAACTATCGGTTTTATAATTACTGACAACTATGAAAACGGGACTGACACAGCTTCAATTTATTTGAACTTCTAATTTTGTTTGGCTGCTTTGACACAATCTACATTGTAAAAGTGCTAGAGAAATAACGATGAATTGAATTGGAGAAAAAAAAAGATTAAATTGTATGCACATCATTTTGAAAAGAAGCAAAACTACAGTCTGTTTAAAGGCAAACAGACATATTAAATTTCAAAACTAATCACAAAAAATAATTCAGCTGACAGCCCTAAATATTAAATATACTGACAAACCAGAATACATAATGTCTAAATTATTACTCTATAGATCTTTAGTTATCTTTTAACGTTGCTCCTATTGTCTGTGTTTGGTTTGCAGTTGCTGTGGTGGAAGCAGGCCCTCATGGCTCTGCTGGCATTGCAGTGGGGGTTGTCTTGGTCATAATCGCAGTGGCAGGACTTGCCACATTTTTGTTTTTAAAGAAAATCCCTAGGCCTGTGATTGGAGAGTGTACATTTGACAACAGACTCTATATCAACTCTGACCTGACACGGTCTCCTGCCACTATTGATACAAAGGGACTTGTTGCCAACATCGAACAGAATGAACATGCCTAACACAAGCATACACACTTTCACATAAAGATGCACACATATCTACATGCACACACCTTAGAAGTAGCAGAGGTGAAAAATATTTCAAATGTGTATATAATATTAAAAATATGGTCCAGAAGCACAATCTTCATCTAAATGACTATGCACAGCATGTTGGGTCCCTGAAGGTCAAAAGAATGTATATAAACAATGCAGGATAGCATTATTTTTAGCAGAATGCAGTAATTTTTTTTGACTTAATGAAGTTGCCACCTTTTTTGGAAATAGCCAAATAGACTGCTGGTATACTTTCTATCACAGAAATTGAATTTTGTTTAGAAAGTTCATAGTACTATTGTTTAAGTTTCTACAAATTTAGTTGTATTTTGCTTTCACGTCTTTCTTAAGCTTAACTTTTAAAGTCAGCAGCAAACTGGACGTGGCAGCAGAAGTTTAACAGCTAATATCACACACAATACATATTGAAAGCAGCAATTCAAAACACTGGTTTTAGTCACTACAGAGAGTATATAAACTCTGGGAATGGAGAGCGTGGGATTATGTATATTATGCATTTAGCCTGTATGTAGCACTCAATTGCTGAACTCTGTTTGTAATCAGATTGCATTTGCCACAAATCATTGTTAATATAAATATGCACTTCACACCAGGTTAAAAATAGCTATCATCTAAAAATGACATTTTTTTCCCAATAATGCATTGTCTTTTATGTTTATACAATACATACAAATAGGGAATTATCATCATATACTTCAATGGTCCTTTTTTCAGTTTGCATGAATAGCATTATGAGCTTTTACAAAGCAATTGCAAGTGTTTTCAATAAAGTAGGTCTATTAAATGTAATCTACAAATCAATAAATCTCATTAAATATGAAGTGTGTAAATAATTTGTTTTCTTTTATTTATTCAGAGCTTTGTTTACTTTTCTACCTTTAAAGATTATGGGTGTGAGTAGCCTCAAATCAAAGACCCCAAACTCAGCAGGTTTAGCAGGATGGTCCTATTCATGCGACACTACACACAACTGTTTACACACAACATGACACTTTAATAAGGGACTTTGCATATTGGGTCTTAACTTTGGAACCCTAATGTTAAAACTTTACTTTTTCCAACGTTCAAATTACCTTGATTCGTCTAAGCATTAAACAAATAAAAGTTAAGTGGCTTTCTTGACCAGGGAAATCATCTATATCGGCTCAATGCACAGCCCAAGTTCATTGAAATTAAACATTAGTGCAATAGTACATTTTTTGTACTATTTAGGTAATATGTTAATTAATTCCTTACATTTTATATAGCGCTTTTCTGGGCACTCAAATCGCTTTACACATGGGGGGGGGGGGGATCTTTTCATCCACCACCAGTGTGTAGCATCCACCTGGATGACGCGACAGCAGCCATTATGCACCAGACCGTACACCACACACCAGCTTATTGATGGAGAGGAAACAGAGTGATTAAGCCAATTATGATATGGGGAGGGTTAGGAGGCCATGATGGACAGAGGCCAGTGGGCAGATATGGCCAGCATGTCGGGGTTAAACCCATACTCTTTTTCGATGGACATCCTGGGATTTTTAATGACCACAGAGAGTCAGGACCTCAGTTTAACTTCCCTTAATCTGAAGGACGGCGCTCACTAAGCAGTATAGAGTCCCCGTCACTATACTGGGGCATTAGGACCCACACAGACTGCAGGTTGGGCGCCCCCTGCTGGCCTCACTAACACCACATCCGGCAGCAACCTAGCTTTCCCATGTGGTCTCCCATTAAGGTACTGACCGGACGCAGCCCTGCTTAGCTTCAGTGGGCGACCAAGGTAAAGGTTAAGGTATCATTCATTCATTTTACTTCGGCTTAATCTATATATCAGGGGCCGCCACAGTGGAATAAACCAACAGCAATTCCAACATGTTTTGCACAGCGGATGCCTTCTCAGCTGCAGCCCAATTTAGTTTCCTCAGTTCACTCATAGCGCATGTGTGTGGACTGTGGGGGAAACCGCAGCACCCGGAGGAAACCCACACAAACGGGGAGAGCATGCAAACTCCACACAGAAATGCCAACTATCTCAGCTGGGACTTGAACCAACAACCTTTTTGCTGTGGGGTGACGGTGCTAAGAACTGAGCCACTGTGCTACTCATGTTAAGGTATTCATGTGGATCATTTATTATCTTTATTTATACATATTCTTGATTAAACATATCCTCTTATTTGATTAAGAATCTTCTTTAAAAGAAACATACTATTGACTTAATTCATAAGGCCTATGCTTAGCAATAAGGATTATTTTATTTAACAGGGGAAATGCTCATTAATCAACAGTATAAAACTGTAACAGATTTTTAAAAAAGGCAAGCTTAAATCAAAAACACATGATTATACAGACAATATCAGTAAAGTTACATACAATAGAAATATAAAATAACTGATAAGAACTTCAGAAAAGGCAAGAGAAGAGAATTAGACATGATTTCAAATGTGATTTGCTTTTAGCCATTTCTTTAGCTTGTACTTAAATTCTGAATAATTTCTAATACCCCTTAATTCAATAGGAAGTGTATGCCGGAAATGACTGGCTCTAACTGAGAAGACTGACAGTGCAAATGTTGTACATCTAAACTGCACAGCAGAGTCTTCTCTAGTCATAGATTGTGCTGCTCTGCCATTATTATTCTTCTGCCACAAACTCACATAGTGGAGGTGGAACATAACCATTAAAAAATGTAATATTGTCAAAGCTCAATAAATAATGTTTTTATATTATATTACAGTGATTATACCTAATAGTCTTCTGATCTTTAAATATATATAAAAAGTGTCTCCATATAAAGTGATTCAACAGGTTTTAGAACTGGCTTGTGACTAACTAGTAAGACAATATGTAATATGAGAAAAAAATCATGGAATACATAATATTTTTTTTGCTTCTTCTTTAGTCAAATAAGTTTGAATATGACTGAAGTTGGCTAAATTAAATGTAACAATTTTAGCAACCGTTTCTCAGAGATGCATTGCGGCTGGAAGGGCATCCGCTGCGTAAAAACATGCTGAATAATCTGGCGGTTCATTCTGCTGTGGCGACCCCGGATTAATAAAGAGACTAAGCCGAAAAGAAAATGAATGAATGAATAAATTTTATCAACCTTTTTTGGCATGCTTTGGGTATATATGTCAATTAAAAATATTGAAAATAAATATTTAAAATCAGAGACAACCCTGAGCTTTTCTCCTTTAATAAATACATCAAAATGATGGTTTGTGGAATGCCGTAAACCCCCCCCCCCTTAACGGAGAGATTTTCTAATTTCTAATAACTGATTTATTTTGTCTTTGCCATGATGACAGTAAATACTATTTTACTAGATATTTTTCAAGACACTTCTATACAGCTTCAAGTGACATTTAAAGGCTTAACTAGGTTAATTAGGTTAACTAGGCAGGTTAGGGTAATTAGGCAAGTTATTGTAATGATGGTTTGTTCTGTAGACTATTGAAAAAAATTTGCTTAAAGGGGCAAATAATTTTGACCATAAAATGGTTCATAAAAATTTTAAAACTGCTTTTATTCTAGCCAAAATAAATCAAATAAGACTTTCTCCAGAAGAAAAAATATTACCAAACATACTGTGAAAATTTCCTTGCTCTGTTAAACATCATTTAGGAAATATTTTAAAAAGAAGAAAAACTTGAAAGCAGGGCTAATAATTCTGACTTCAACTATACTCTGACATTCAGATTTGTTTAACCCCTTCAGACCTGAACTATGTTCCAAGTTTCAGAAAAATGTTAAAGTATGTTTTGAAAGTTCTTGAGGCTCCTATAAATGAGACCGAGTCATAATAATAAACATTCAACACCCTTTAAGTACATATATTTTTTGTCCATTTCAATGGACATCAGGTCAAAACAGTTGTACTTCCCAGATGTTATACCAACATAAAATACAAAAAAAAAATAAAAATATATATATATATATGTGGAGAGGTAAGCATGATCGAATACCCAATGAGGGTGGAGAGCATGTTAGGAGCCCGGCGGCTGATCAGCAGGCCAATCAGAAATAATAAATAACACCTGTTTATTCTAGTGATTGGGCTGGAGAGACACCCTTCTTAAGGAGAGAAGGAGCAGCCGGGAGGGAGAGAGGAGAGAACACACACACACCCGCACAGCTACACGTGGGGTGTGACTATACAAAAATAAAAACTATTATCTTACCTGATATCGCCGACCCTGTCTTCTTCTTCCCTCATACAAACGAACTTTACTACAGTGGTGCCGAAACCCGGGAAGAAGAAGAAACTTTGCTGCCAGAATGACCACTCCGTCAAGACTGCCATTTGCGGAAGCCATCCAGGCCCTCGCGTTCCTCCGCCAACAACAACAGGATGCGCTGGTGGAGCTGAAGAACACCCAGGAACAACGTTTCCAAGTCCTCATGGAGGCCCAGCGGGAGGACCGCGAGCAACTCCGGAGTCTGCTGTCCCAGGAGATCCGGCCCGCTCCGACATCTGCCGCCCACCCTCCCATCACCTTACAGAAAATGGCGTCAGAGGACGACCCGGAAGTTTTCCTCGATCTCTTCGAGAAGATGGCAGAGGCGTGTGGCTGGCCGCGGGCCGAGTGGCCAGTTCGAGTCATCCCGCTGCTCTCGGGCGAAGCCCAAATCGCAGCCCAGCAGCTACCGGCCCAGAATCTCCTGGAGTACCATCACCTAAAGCGAGCTATTCTCCCTTTGCGTTCGCCCAGCAGCTCCGTGATGCCTGCCGCAGATGGCTACTACAGGATGGCCGGACCGTCGCCCAGATAATGGATGCCGTGGTGCTGGAGCAGTTCATCACCCGCCTCCCCTCCCGAACATCGGAGTGGGTCCAGTGCCACCGGCCCAAGGATCTGGAGACGGCTATCCAGCTGGCGGAGGATCACCTGGTGGCAAAGTCCAGGGTCGGCGAAATAACCTCTCTCTTCTCTCCCCCTCTTTCTCTCTCTCTCTCTCGTCCTGTTCCCAGGCCCAGAATGCGGAGGCCGCCCACGCCAGCACACAGACGGCGGTGCAATGAGGCGGATCCGCAGCCAGCCCCGCTGGAAGGGGAAACCTATCAGGACGGAGGGGCGGAGTTTCCACCCCTGGCTGCTTCCCAGACAGCGCCAGGTCTCTCTCCGGTTCAATCGGTTGGTCTTGCTGGCCCCGGGGGTGTAGTGAAAAGGTCTGGGCCGATGCATTGGCGTCGCGGGGGCGAGGATAGCGCACCAAAAGTCAGCTCCGTGAAGGAGGTGAGTGCGTTGATTCGCGTCCCCGCCACGCCAATCGTCGCCCCCGGTCGCGACGGGCTATACCGGATACCAGTGAGTATAAAAGGGGGTACATATCAAGCTTTGGTGGATTCGGGGTGTAACCAGACCTCCATCCACCAAAGCCTGCTTCAAGACCCGGTATTGGATACAAGCCGCACTGTAAGAGTAAGGTGTGTGCACGGGGATGTAATTCACTACCCGCTAACGGCTATAGATATTCAATTCAGGGGGAAAAAGCATAAAGTGGAGGTGGCGGTTAACCCGCACCTCAAACACCCGCTAATTCTGGGAACCAATTGGCCTGGATTTAATAGATTGTTAGGGGTCTTATGTGCGGGTGTTTCTTGGAAAAAGAAATCGCCGGAGAGGGGGCGGGTCGCTCAGCTGGGGGAATCCCAAGCCGTGACGTCACGCGCTGACTCAGGGGGAGGGCTGGGAATTTCCCGGTGTAAAGACTTTCCCCTGGAGCAGTCGCGTGATGACACGCTGAGACATGCACTCGAAAGAGTGCAGGTTATAGATGGGAAAAACCTCCAGCCTGATCGACCCCTCGCCTATCCGTATTTTGCGATTATTAATGATAGGGTGTATCGAGTGACCCAAGACGCTCAGACAAAGGAAGATACAACCCAATTATTAGTACCAAAGAGCCGTCGGGAAATGCTTTTCCAGGCGGCTCATTCTAATCCTATGGCCGGACATTTAGGTCAGGCGGCCACACTAAATCGCCTCATGGCCCGATTCTTTTGGCCGGGCATTCACGGTGACGTCAGCAGATGGTGCGCGGCGTGTCGTGAATGTCAGCTGGTAAATCCACCGGCCACCCCAAAAGCGCCATTGCGCCCATTGCCAGTTATGGAGATCCCCTTCGAGAGAATTGGGATGGATCTCATCGGGCCATTAGAGCGATCCGCACGCGGGCACCGGTTTGCATTAGTTCTAGTAGATTATGCAACCCGATACCCGGAAGCAGTAGCGCTCCGTAACATCTCAGCAAAGAGCGTTGCGGAGGCTCTGTTTTGCATAATCTCCCGAGTGGGAATCCCCAAGGAGATTCTCACTGATCAAGGCA
Organism: Danio tinwini; assembly: GCA_903798205.1. Taxonomy (NCBI): domain Eukaryota; kingdom Metazoa; phylum Chordata; class Actinopteri; order Cypriniformes; family Danionidae; genus Danio; species Danio tinwini. The sequence continues at coordinate 679,164 of CAIGQZ010007683.1, forward strand.
CCGCGTTCATGTCACGCACCATGCGCGAGCTTTACGGATTATTGGCCGTTAAATCAATTCGCACTAGCGTCTATCACCCACAAACAGACGGGCTGGTGGAACGATTTAATCGCACACTTAAATCCATAATCCGTAAATTCGTTCACGAGGACGCGAAAAATTGGGATAAGTGGTTAGAACCCTTGTTATTCGCTGTGCGGGAGGTTCCCCAAGCCTCCACGGGGTTTTCCCCCTTCGAGCTTCTCTACGGCAGACAGCCCCGTGGGGTTTTAGATGTCGTTAGAGAGGCTTGGGAGGACGAGCCTTCAAACAGTAAAAACGAAATTCAATATATTCTGGACCTTAGAGCAAAACTCCACACACTGGGGCGGCTCTCTACGGAGCATTTGCTTAAGGCCCAGGATGACCAACGCCGGCGTTATGACAGGGGCACTAAACTACGCAAATTTTCACAGGGAGATAAAGTCCTTGTACTGCTACCCACTTCCAGCTCTAAATTACTCGCCAAGTGGCAAGGGCCGTTTGTGGTCACACGACGAGTCAGCGATCTCGATTATGAGGTAATGCGTTCGGACAGGGCTGATTCTCGTCAGATATACCACATTAATCTGCTGAAGCAGTGGAGGGAGCCGGAGGAGGTGATGCTGGCTACGCTTATTAACAACGAGGATGACCTGGGACCAGAGAGCACGGGCCGACAGCGGCCAGGCACTCTGGTCACCGGGGGTGACCATCTCTCAGCGAGCCAGCTCATCGATATCCGGCACCTTCAACGTGAGTATTCTGACGTGTTCTCACCCCTGCCCGGTCGTACTAACTTGATCCAGCACCATATCGAGACCAAACCAGGCGTGGTCGTTAGGACCCGGCCGTATCGCCTACCTGAACACAAGAAAAAAGTGATTCAGGAAGAATTGAGTAATATGTTGAAAATGGGTGTAGTAGAAGAATCCCACAGTGACTGGGCCAGCCCAATCGTCTTGGTACCCAAGACTGATGGTTCGGTCCGGTTCTGTGTGGATTATAGAAAAGTCAACGCTGTGTCGAAATTCGACGCATATCCAATGCCGCGTATTGACGAGTTGCTCGACCGGTTAGGTGCTGCTCGATATTACTCGACGTTGGATTTGACAAAGGGTTATTGGCAGATCCCCTTATCTCCAATATCCCGTGAAAAAACAGCCTTCACAACGCCGTTTGGATTGCACCAATTTGTGACACTTCCATTCGGGCTGTTCGGGGCACCGGCTACGTTTCAGCGGCTGCACAAGACGTTTGGCCATAGGAGAAATGGTCGTGCCCAACTGAGCCTGGTTTCTCTCGAGGTTTTTTAAATTCTTCACTTTCGCCAATTGGTGAAGTTTTTTCCTCGCCCCTGTCGCCACTGGCTTGCATGGTTCGGGATCTGTAGAGCTGCGCATCGATGGAAGTGCTCCTCAGTGTTTGGACTCTCAGTAGTGATTATTAAACCACACTGAACTGAGCTAAACTAAACTAAACTGAACTGAACACTGAAAACTGAACTGACACTTTTCAATTCACTATAAACTTCCATGTGAAGCTGCTTTGACACAATCTACATTGTATAAGCGCTATACAAATAAAGATGAATTGAATTGAATTGAATTGATGGACAAAATACTTGGCCCTCACTCCGCATATGCCGCTGCTTATTTAGATGACATCATCATTTTCAGTAATGATTGGCAGCGGCATATGCAACATCTGAGGGCGGTATTGTCAGCGCTGAAGCGGGCCGGGCTCACGGCCAACCCGAAGAAGTGCGCAATTGGGCGAGTGGAGGTAAGGTATCTGGGCTTCCACTTAGGTCACGGGCAGGTGCAGCCCCAAATTGATAAGACTGCAGCTATTGCAACCTGTCCGAGACCTAAGACCAAAAAGGAGGTGAGACAGTTTTTGGGACTGGCAGGATATTATAGGCGTTTTGTTCCTAATTATTCGGCCCTCGTCAGCTCATTGACTGATCTCACTAAAAAGGAGGGACCAGACACCGTCCAATGGTCGGAGCAGTGCCAACAGGCCTTCTCAAAGGTAAAATCTATACTTTGCGGGGGGCCGCTATTGCACGCTCCTGACTTTGCTCTCCCCTTTATTTTACAGACGGATGCGTCCGATCGGGGTCTGGGGGCGGTTCTCTCCCAGGAGGTGGCAGGAGTGGAACGGCCGGTGCTGTACATTAGCCGCAAACTCAGTAAGAGTGAGGCTAAGTACAGCACCATAGAAAAGGAGTGTTTGGCAATAAGGTGGGCCGTTCTCACTTTTCGCTATTACCTCCTGGGCAGGGAATTCGTCCTCTGTTCAGATCATGCTCCTCTCCAGTGGCTCCACCGCATGAAGGATACCAACGCGCGGATCACCCGTTGGTATCTAGCGTTACAGCCTTTTAAATTCAAGGTGGTCCACAGGCCGGGTGCACAGATGGCGGTAGCTGACTTCCTCTCCAGGGCGGGGGGGGGGGAGGGCTGCAGGCCGGACGGCTCCCCGGCCTGAGGCGGGCGGTGGGGGTATGTGGAGAGGTAAGCATGATCGAATACCCAATGAGGGTGGAGAGC
>CAIGQZ010007683.1:682136-731313 GCA_903798205.1 Danio tinwini
ATATATATAAAACATATATGATTGTTAGTATAATCTTGAAATTTATTTTCAAAATCACAAGCATTAAGATTGTAACATTTTTATTTTCATTTTGAGGTTTTTGTTGTATCACCTTGTTTATAATAAAAAGTTATCTTCATCTTCCTCATCACCCCACATAATTTCCACATCTGGGATATTTCCTTCTGCTATATGCTCAAGAACTTCAAGGTCTGTACATTCTGCATATGAAAATGTTTCAGCAATGAATTAGTACATCAATATAGTTTTTTATATAAAAGGTTCAATCAGCATTACTGACGAGATGATCCCAAGGTTTTCATAATCCTGGACCAGGCCGCATCCTGAGCAGCTGCTGTGGTGGTCATGTAGGAGTGGAGAGCATGAGATTCCTGTGACGCTCCAGGGACAGACGAGTCTTCGCTGAGGTCCAGCATTCTCCAGCTTCCGGCGCCTAGACTGCAGCTCTGCACAAGACGTTTGGCCATAGGAGAAATGGTCGTGCCCAACTGAGCCTGGTTTCTCTCAATGTTTTTTAAATTCTTCACTTTCGCCAATTGGTGAAGTTTTTTCCTCGCCGCTGTCACCACTGGCTTGCATGGTTCGGGATCTGTGGAGCTGCGCATCGATGGAATTGCTCTTCAGTGTTTGGACTCTCAGTAGTGATTATTAACCACACTGAACTGAGCTAAACTGAACTGAACTGATCTGAAAGTCTGAAAATCGAACTGACACTGTTTCAATTTACTATAATCTTGAATGTGAAGCTGCTTTTACACAATCTACATTGTATAAGCGCTATACAAATAAAGGTAAATTGAATTGAATTGAATTAAAGCTTGCAATGTTACAAAACATTGTAAACTTTGATTAGTAAGTGCAATCCCTCTTTTTTTACATACAATCTAGGAAATATTGGCAAACACATCAATAAATATGATTAAAAAAGTTGTAAATGTGGCTTATGTCTGTGTCTGGAGTAAAGTGATGCCATGCTGCTTTTCAGTGTAGTGGATTTTTTTTATTTATTACAACATGCCGAGCCTTACCACCATTTGATTGGATGACAATCATCCACTCTCATGGACTGCATGCTTTAAATTAGATGAATGCTCAGGAACCACAAAAAACATGGGCTGACATGTGATTTCCATTGTAATGGACACAGGGTCCTAGGGGGTAATACAAATTATTATTGAGTGATATATTTTTTTTTTATGAAAGTGATTTTAAAATAATAAAAATAAATGTAGTGGCTGAGTGTGATGACTGTCTTGTGTACTATAAAAAAGTTTTAACATATTAAGATATTAAAAATTAACTTGTCATGTTTATACAAATTATAAATGATAAAACGCCAGCCATTTCAAGTTAAAGGCTGTAACATGAGTGTTGTTCACTAAAAGAGACAGGATAAGATATATTTTCAGTAAAATGTTTTCAGATATAAAATAGATTATTCTGTACACAATTACAACTACAGTTTGTTGGTCACATAGTGTCAAGAGAATTAAAAGAATGCATTTTACCACAATATATGCTAAGAGTTGGTTGGATTACCCAATAAGCATAACAGAAAACAGATTAATTTTATTAGGATCATACATTTTGTTTTATTTCAGTAAATTGCAAAGCAAAATTTAACTGACATATGATGATTATTTATATTTAAAGACTTAATTTAATTAGGCATTAAGAATAAATTGCACATTACCAAGTGAGGACTTAAAATACGAGTCTTAAAAACAAGTAGGTTGAATTGTAAAGATATTGAAAATATAAGTAAATAAACGTAAATATACAGACAAAAGATGCAATAAAATAACTTTTACAGATTAAAATATAACAAAATTAATACAAGAATGCAGCACGAGACGCTAAATGGGGTTATTGTGCGCGCCTGAGTGCACTTGAAGTACATGTTGACACGCATGCGTGCGGAATGGTGAAGCTGAGCGAGAGATCAGCGCGGAGATAATAGGCATGTGGATGAGGGCAGGTTAGTCTCTTCTGGACACCCATGGTGTTAGGGTGAGTTTTATTATTCCGTTTTAATTATATACATGCTTGTGTATTATTGTCTATTCTAAAGCAAATTGTTAAATATGATATGAAATTAATGTCTGTTTGCAGTCTAAAAACTGCCAATTAGCATAAATGAAGTTATTAAAAAAGTGAAATATTTAATTGAATAGCCGTGAGTTGTGTTTATAAAGATAACCATAATTTAATAAATAATGGATGTCCATAACAAAATATCTATATGAGGGGTTTTGATGCAGCTGTGCATACAAAACTTTCCATAGGCTGTTTATTTAAGGTTTGTTTGGTTAATTAAAGGTATTAAATAACATTCCTCTTTTCTTTATTGAGAAATACCCTAAAACGTTTTGAAAAGTATTGTAATTATAGAAGAAAATGCATGAAATGCACCAGTGTTAACAGTGTGCTTTTGAGCTCAGGTGTTCTGTTGTAATTGGGCTCAGTGGATATAAATGTTTTCTGGATGCCTTCTGTGCATTATGGCATACAACTATTTTTTCCACTCTGGAGGGTAGTTTAAATTAATTAGCATGATGAAGCATTACAACTGTAAATGCCTAATTGTGTCATATACAGTAGCAAACTGTTGCACAGATCATGTTCTCACTTGCCTGAAAGCTTTGGTGAACTTAAAGTTCTGTCTGTAGCTCTTCAGTTCTGAGTTGGTGGAGATGGGAAAACGTCCACCACAAAATGCTGTGCAGAATACTCCCCCCAGTGCTCACATGTTGGGAAACTATCGCTCTTTTTTGGCTCCCTCAAATGCCTGCTGCTTCTGCTGGTGTTGCTGCTGCAGCTGTTCATGGTGAGAAAACACTTCTTCAAATGTTTTGCATGAAATAGAGCAGAGTTCCTCAATAGGCAAACCATGAGAAACTAATTTGGCTTGTATCTCTGAAGTCAATGTTAAATGTCATTGTAATCTTACTAAAGTTGATGGCATGGAGCTACTCTTCATTCCAGTTTATGTACTTGAATATTATCATTTTACTATAAATAGCGCAACTACATTGAAAAAAACAAACAAAAACGACTCATTGGTGTTTTTTTTGCAAACAATTGATATGGGCTCAATTTAAACAATTAAACAATCAATTAAGTTGTGGTACTTTGGAGGTTGTAAAAAAAGCGTTACCAACATTACTACATTTAATTTGATTAAATTCATTTATTTATTCATTTTCTTTTCGGCTTAGTCCCTTTATTAATCTGGAGTTGCCACAGTAGAATGAACCGCCAACTTATCCAGCACATGTTTTACGCAGTGCATGCCCTTCCAGCACTGGGAAACATCCACACACACTCATTCAGACACATACACTACGGACAACTTTAGCCTATACCAAATTCCCCTATACCACGTTTTTGGACTTGTGGGGGAAACCAGAGCACCCAGAGGAAACCCACGCAAACACAGGGAGACCCAGCCAAGGCTCGAATTAGCAACCTTCTTGCTGTGAGGCGAACATGCTACCCACTGCGTCATTGTGCTGCCTTGATTCAATTCAGCCCATATAAATTGTTTGCAACCACCTTTAGCTTTAAAAAGTAAATCCAATGATTTTTTTTTTTCAGTAGTGTGGTCACACTGAAAATGTTCAAAATAAAAAGTGCACTTTAATTGCAAACATGATTCACATTTATTACAGAATTCAATTGTTTAACTAAAAAAAGTACATAAAAAAGAAAAGAAATATATAATTAAATTTGTTTTTAATTTACTCACCCTCAGTGCCTTCAAGATGTGACTTTATTTGTGCAAAATGAATTCCAATGGTTCCTGATGATAAATTGAGGTCTTATGAATAGATTATGTCTTATGATGTCAGCCTGTGCAATAAAACAGAATATACAGTATAGTGTATATGTATACATAACTGCTGACATAGCTACTTTATACATGAACAGTGCAATGTATTTGATTAAAAGGACATAGACCCCATTTATAATCAGAGAATTAATGAATGTAAAATAATTTTGATAATAGTGAACCCATGATTTTTCAAGCTATAACCAACAAAATCTATAAGCACTGCATCATTTATGTGGTAGTAATCTATAATTTAATATGAAAATAATATTAAATGATAATAACCCAGAATGTAATGTGTAATGCAATATATATGTTTTAATATTACTTCAGGGAAAAGAAAGCATTACTACAACATCTCAAAAAGAACAGCCATATTTTAAAGGAATATTTCACACAAAAATGAAAACTATCACATCATATATCATGACTTTCTTCTTTCAAATGAAACAGTTGGAGTAGTTTAAAACTTTATTCCGGCTCTTTCATGCTGTATCATTTTCTTAAGCTTTTTGTTTTGGTTTAAACAGCAGGCACATAAAAATACTTTTGTATTAAATCGCTCATTTATCACAAACCATTGCAATACGTGTATTGCGATATGCATATGTGCAATATTTTAATAATTTCAATATATTGTGCACTCCTAGTAGAGAGCCAGTGTCGTGAAAATGTAATCACTGTATCCCTAAAAATACAGTAGATAATTCAAAAACGAATGTACTTCTTTTTTCAGATTTATGGCTATGGATTTATGATTTACAAATGTAAATGTTTGTTCCTCGACTTGTGGAACTGCGCATTGATGGATTTGCTCTTCAGTGTTTGGACTTTCAGCAGTGAATTTAAACCACACTGAACTGAACTAAACTGAACTTCAACTCTGAAAACTGAACTGACACAGTTTCAATTTACTAGAACTTCTATGTTAAGCTGCTTCGACATAATCTACATTGTCAAAGTGCTATAGAAATAAAGATAAATTTAAATTAATGGTTAATCAAACATCATCACAGCTCTCTTGAGTAACCAAAGAGATCCTCAAGTGGAGTAATAAATGCTAGACTTAAGTAAGAACCATGCAGTGTGAATTCTTCCCTTGTCCCTCATCCTACATTGCACTCTATTGGACCACAAGAACCCTTATTTCACTTTTAATTATTTCTTCATGGTTTTACACAACATTTACACATTGTCTATTATTGTCATAATATACCTGCATAAATAAATACAGTATAAATTCACATATCACACACTAAAATGTCATTTGAATGACACATATATACTCCCTTCAAACTGAAATCATGGTGGTAAATCCTGTAGAGTACATTTTACAGGGCACTTGTAATATATATTTGAATTAAATCTGATGTGAAAAGAGAAACATATGAAATGTGCAGTGCGGTGGGACACAAGGATTTGAATTAAGAAACACTGTTATAGACTATGGGACTGTGCCATCAATCTCCCACCTAGTACCCAGTGGTAAAGATTATCCTCCCACCATCCCTTAGCAAAAGCCAATGGAGAGGTACATTCAAGAAATACAACCAACAACCACTTCCCACTGCTGCTTCTAGCTTTTTATTTATGAGAAGAAGGAAGGGGTTTGAGGCCTTGTTCTGATTAGTGCTCTCAACAAAATCAAAATCAGAAAGAGCTTTATTGCCAGGTATGTTTACACATACAAGGAATTTGTTTTCGTGACAGAGCTTCTACCGTGCAACAGAATTACAGAGACAGGACAAACAGCAGATCATAAAAAAATTTTAAAACTAGAAGTAGTTAATGCAAATATACAAATTGACGAGTGAATGTACAGCTCTATTGCTATATACAACATTATATGTGCAGCTGTTATGTGCAAATTGGCATGTAAAGTGTTGTTAAATAAGTGTATGTGTGTATAAAAAGTGTATAGCAGGTATTGATGTAGGTTCCACAATTATTATCATCAATTGTTCATGAGATGGATTGCCTGAAGGAAGAAACGGGCTGTTCTGGTGCGCAGTGCTCGGTAGCGTCGACCAGAAGGTAAAAGTTCAAAGAGGCAGTGTGCTGGGTGTAAGAGGTCCAGAGTGATTTTGGCAGCAATTCTGCTCCCTCTGGATAAGTACAGTTCTTGGAGAGTACTTGTACCAATGATTCGCTTTAAGACGTAGTCTTCGGAGGTCGGATTTTGAAGCTGAGCTAAACCAGACAGTTATTGAAGTGCAGATGACTGATTCATGATGGAGGTGAAGAACTGTTTCAGCAGCTTCTTTGGAAGGTTGAACTTTCTTAGCTGACAAAGAAAGTACAGCCTTTGTTGAGCTTTTTTGACAATGGAGTCAATGTGAGTGTTCCACTTCAGGTCCTGAGAGATGGTGGTGCCAAGGAACCTAAATGACTCCACTGCTGCCACAATGCTGGCCATAATGCTCAGTAGGGGGAGAGCAGGGGAGTTTCTCCTGAAGTCCACTATCATCTCCACTGTTTTGAGCATGTTGAGCTCCAGGTTGTTGTGACTGCACCAGACAGCCAGCTCCTCAACCATCTGTCTGTACGAAGACTCGCCACCCTCCTGTATGAGGCCGATAAGTGTGGTGTCTGCAAATTTCAGGAGCTTGACATAGGAGTCTTTTAAAGTGCAGCCATGCGTGTACAGGGAGAAGAGCAGTGGGGAGAGGACACACCCCTAGGGGGCACCAGTACTGATTGTGTGGGTACTGGATGAGAATTTTCCCAGATTAACCAGCTGCTGCCTGTCTGTTAGGAAGCTGTTGATCCACTGACAGACAGATCATCTTCACTGAACTGAAGTGCAGGTATGGGAGAGGCGGGGGTGGTGGAGGTGTTAATGGTGATGTAAAGAGCAGTTAAGAGTGGCTGTGGGGGGTTTTCTCAAACCGGCAGTAAAACTCATTCAGGTCGTTTGCAAGTCGCTGGTTGTCTACAGTGCTGGGGGATGGTGTCTTGTAGTTTGTGATGTTGATGTGCACATTACACATTGATGATTTGATCCCCCTCAATAGGCTGCCCACAGCCATGTAATGTACAGAGCTCATATTTAGTTATGTTTTAATAATGAAGATATTATCACCTATAGTGAACTCCATTTCATCTGAATGGTTTGTAAAGCATTCAAGTCATTAAATCTTCAAATCTTCATTAAATCTTACCATCCCAAAGGAAAGCGGGCAGATGAAAAGGAAAATTTAGGATATTGTAAGCTTGCTTTAAATCATCTACTTTATTCATCAGAAGTTCTGGAGCTCTTAATTCAAGCCCTATCACTCACCTGCCACTCTCACTCACACTAAACCTGGCACTGATAACTAACATTCTTACCTGTTGTGGATAACGAAGAGGGAGTGTACTTCATCCACAGCACTCTAGGCACCAGTAGGGCAGACTGGAGTATCTTAGACTGGGAAGTTTATGGCCAAAATGAGTGTGGGTTCATAGAGAGGACATCCTCCTCCTTCCAAAACATCATCTGCACAAGCCAGCTCCACATAAAAGGGGTTGTAAACTTTGGCATCAAATATGTAGACTTTCATGTGCAGTCCTTGAAAAAATGGCTAGACTTACCAGAACCATCAGGCTCTACCCACGCAATCCTGGACTACTAACTTTCATCACCTGACTCTAATCATGCTACATCACATATAAGTCACACAACACACTCACTCCTTTGTGTTACATTTCAGACATAACATCAAAATGACATGGATGCTCCTGTTAAAGTTTTGTTCAATTTTTTCTTCTTTTCCTGGGTCCAAAAAGACAGAGAAGGAGCCTGTCTTAGGACTGGATATTTTTTAAATGTACTATCATCAATAATACTATATTTACTTATAGTTAATAATATTGTGGTAACTTCTGCCTGAACTCCTATTTGCCCTGTATCTTGCTTTCTGATTGGCTATAGGTCATCATTGCCAATGTTTTTCAGTCAGAACACTTTTCACACTGTAGGAATTTGAATCACTAGATTTTTTTGCTAATTGATTTTTTAATAATTCACACTGCGTGATTGTCACTCGTGTTATTAAGGACAGATTTCAGCCTTTAGACCTTACAGTGGTGCATTGGGTAGCATGATTGCCTCACAGCAAGAAGGTCACTGGTTCGAGCCCTAGCTGGGTCAGTTGGCATTTCTGAGTGGAGTTTGCATGTTCTCCCCGTGTTGCCATGAGTACCACAGTTTGAGAACTACTGGCCTAGAGGATGTCTCGGCTTGGATGAAAGACCATCACCTACAGCTTAATCTGGCAAAACAGAGTTTCTCATCTTCCCTGAAACTCATTTAACACAATTTGTCAATCTAACTGGAATCATCTATCATTACCCCATGTCATTCAGTAAAGAATGTTGGGGTAATCCTGGATAATCAGCTGTTCTACAAAAAGCACATTGCTAACACAGCTGGATCATCCAGGTTTGCACTTTTCAACATTTAAATAAATCAGACCCTTCCTAACAGATCATTTTACTGTTAGTTTTAAGCTTTTTTATTTTTTGTTTTATCGTGTGTCTAGTTTCCTCTGTACTGGTCTATGACTGCCTGAATCTTTTAAACATTCGTTCTGAAGAAACAAATTGGTTGACCCGCAATTCAGTCAGCTGGAACTTTCACTCAGCTGTGCCAACCAAACTGACGGGAGTCTGTCATCTACCTGGATGTTTATACCTTTTAAGTAAACGAAGAAGAAAGTGTGGGAAGCGGGCGGGATGCTTAGTGAAACTGAGAAAGTCTAGGAGAGGTAACGTTACTCTCTTCTATACCTGCGCTGGATGGTGTGGATCTGCCAGCGCTCCTGAGTTGCTCCTACCTGATGTCAGCCGGCCGCTTTCACATGAATTTTGGAGAAGACCAGTGTTGGGTGATGGAGATTGTCATTCCCTACTAAGCTGCTCACATCTGGTGCCAGTCGTCCTGTCTTTTACTGGTTTGGTGTGGCGGCATTCACGGAATGTTTACTCGAATTGGTGTAATGGAGACCACCAACGCGGTGTCAATCGACATAATCTTTGTCTCTTGGGTAGCAGTAAGCTGCATAAAACTGCCGATTTATCTGCTTCATTTTCGGGTTCTGCTTCCCTGTCAATGGCATTGATCAATGCGAGATCTCTCTCAAACAAAACCTTTACTTTGAATGACTTCTACCTCTCACACAACTTAGATTTTCTATTTATTGCCGAGACTTGGCTAAACATTGGTGATATGGCTCCTTTTTCTGAACTTTTTCCACCTGACTGATTTTTTTATCTTCTATTTTTCTATGTGCAGACAATATTTTAATTTTGGGTGATTTTAATATTCACATGTGCTGTCCAATCAGACCTCTTATTAATGAGTTCAATAATTTATTAGACTCCTTTGGTCAATCACAATGTGTTGTAGGCCCAACACATACGCATGGTCATACTCTTGACTTAGTGCTAACTTCTGGTTTCTCTGTTGGTAATTTGCAAATTGCTGACACATTTATTTCTGACCACAAGATGTGTTTTATTTAACTCTTATTTTTCTTCTAATTGTCAAGCTAATGATAGTTTGTTGCTGTTGAAACTTGTGTGCTCTCCTCCTCCACTGCTAGTAATTTTTCATCTGTTTTTGATACTGATTCATCAAGATCACTTATAGATTTCCGTCTTCTGATATAGAACCTGAGAAGTAAGTTATCCAGTTTAAATCTGTATGCTCTGATATTTTGAATTCAGTAGCTCCCATGAAAACTAAGAAAAAAAAGTTAAGCCCTAGCCCTGGGTGAACAGCAATATTAGGGCCCTTAGGCGGGAGTGTAGAAGAGTTGAGCGTAAATGGCTTAAATATAAACTACAGGTTTCATATGAATCTTTGAGAGATTGCTTGACAAAATTTCAAAGGTCAAATAATTTTTTCTGACATAATTTCAAAGAACTGTCATAGTTTAAAAGTACTGTTCTCTACTATTAACACCATACTTCAGCCTGTTGTTTCTCCATCAACTTCCTCTTCTGTTGACACTTGTGAAAAAATTCTGCATTTTTTTACTGATAAGATTGTTAAAATTCCTTCTCAGATTTCACCTGTAATCAATGTTCCTAAAATTTCTATTGCCCCCTTGAAAAAAACTAACCAGCTTTTTTCCTGTGTCCCTGGAAAAAAAACTTAACCTAATGACATTGTTGCACATATGAAGCCTTCTGGTTCTTCATGTGATGTAATTTCTGCCACCTTATTTAAGGAAGTGATGAACTCAATTGGTCCAAGTGTGCTACCGATATTATTTACCGAAATTGTCCCTAGTAGTTTTAAACATGCCCCTACTAAAGGAAGTGAATCTTGATGCCTCAGACACTAAGAACTTTCCCTCTATTTCTAAACTGCCTTTTATTTCAAAGATTTTAGAGAAGATTGTGTCTGTACAGCTTAATGACTTCCTGGTCAATAATACAATTTTTGATCAGGCTTCGGAGCTGGTCATAGCATAGAGTCCGCTCTATTGAGGTTTGGGCAACTCTTGTTATTCTGTCATTCAGTTAATGTGTGGTGTTCCGCAGGGCTAGATACTTGGTCTGCTTTTGTTTTCCATTTACTTACTTCTGTTGGGAATTATTATTTTTTTTTTAAACATGGCATAAATTACCATCTATATGCTGATGACTCTCAAATCTACTTCCCCATAATATTTGGGGATCAATCCTCCCTTCAGGCTTTGTTAAATTGTTTGGCTGATGTGAAGGTTTGGTTAGTGAATAACTTTCTCCAACTGAATGAGGACAAGTGTGAATTGTTTTTGGTCAAAAAGGTTCAGATTCTAATGGCAATCTATCATTGCTTCCTGGAAAAAAAAACATTCTTCTGTAAAAAGTCTTGGTGTTATATTTGACTCTGAGCTTAAATTTGATCGCCAAATTAATGCGATTGTCGAAAAGTTTTTTCTACTTTAAATACATTGCCAAGCTGAAGTCTGTCCTCTCTTTCAGTGATTTGGAGAAGGTTGTTCATGCCTTCATCTCTTCTCGTCTGTATTATTGCAACGCATTGTATCTGGGTGTGAGTCAGGCCTCTCTCTCTCGCGACTGCAGCTGGTTCAGAATGCAGCTGCCAGGCTTTTAACAGGCACAAAAAAACAAGAGCACATTACACCTGTACTAGTTTCTCTACACTGGCTACCAATCCAGTTTAGAATTCAGTACAAAGTACTACAAACCCCTCCATGGCCTGGCCCCTAAGTATATTTCGTAGCTAATTCACGTTAATAAATCACAAAGCTAATAAATCACACTTAAAATGTCGAGGTGATAGAGCTTTTTCAGTAGCAGCTCCAAGACTTTGGAATGATCTTCCACTCTCCATGAGAACTTTTCCAACTTTTGAGTCTTTTCAGAGGTCACTGAAAACACTTAATTTCTTTAGCTTTTAATCATGTGTTGTGAGTTTATGAACTTTGGTTCCTTTAATGTTTGCATGTATTATGTGACTGTACATCACTTTGGTACCCATTGTGGTTGGTTGAAAGTGCTCTAGAAATAAATTGAGTTGAGTTGAGGCTCACACTGCACCCTCTTACCTCCATCTGCTCCTGAAGGTCTACATCTCTCCAGGAGAGTGAGCACCAACTTTTAGTACCATCACAGAGAGGCTATAATTCACTTTCCAATTCACCTTTTCATTCAATGTTCCTTGCTGGTGGATCTCATTCCCACACAGATTCATTGGTATCATTCAAATCTTAATTAAAACCCATTTCTTCCACGATCACCTGAAGCCTTGTGACTAAAACCAAGACCCTTTCTCTTCCTGTCACCGCAACACATGACAACCTCAAAATATTATGCAATTCTAAGTGTGCCTCACATGAGTGGGCTTGACAAACCAGCTGTAGACTCTTTCATCTCTCTGACACTTTAACAAGTATGTCTCTGATTCAGATATCCTCTGGGTGCTCCAGTTTCCTCCAAAGTCCAAGGACATGATAGATGGCAAAAGTACACACATCCTTTACTTAAGTAAAAGTACAGATACTCATGTTTAAAATGACTCTGGTAAAAGTAGAAGTACTGACTACACTTTTGTACTTGAGTAAAAGTAAAGAAGTACCGCCTGAAAAATGTACAAAAGTAAAAAAGTAAAAAGTACTTATTGTAACCACAGTCCCAAAGACATGCAGTATAGGCGAATAATAATTTAACTAAATTAGCAGTATAGTTTATATGTGTGTGTGTGTTTGTGTGAATGTGTATGGGTGTTTCCCATACTGGGATGCAGCTGGAAGGGTGTCCGCTGCGTAAAACAAATGCTGGAATAATTGGCGGTTCATTCTGCTGTGGCGACTCCTGATAAATCAGGGATGAAGCTGAAGGATAGCGAGTGAGTACCTATAGGTAGGTAATCATCCTCATGCAAACTCACAGTGTTCAACATGTAGTTTTGCTGCTGTTAGATCAAACACAACAGCTGCCATTCATGTTGATACACTCTGTCTATCTTAATTAATAATGTCTTGCATTTTGCACAGAATTCTGTTCAAAATATATAGATTTTTTTGCATTAGGCTAAAGCTGCTTATTCTCTCAGCCCCTTTGGTCCATTTATCAGATCAGAATTTAAATTCTCTAAACCCACTGTTCAATCTTCAGATCATCATTGTGTCACTTGTGCACATCAGAAAAGCAGTTTCTCTTTATGAACAAGTTGCAAATGCTTTTTTTCATTCATGCAAATGGTTATGTGCAATTCTCTGATGTTTCCTATGTTATCAGTTGCTTATGTCATGTTGATCAAAATGTATTATTTTTATCTCTGTTGAATAGACTCACCCCGACAACATTTAATCGTTCAAATGCCCGAAACAAGTTGTCTTAATATTTAGTCATAATGCATTTTTTAAATTTCTCCCAGGTGAATCTTGACTTTTTCTAATGAAAATCTAAAAGGAGGTTACCCTATGTTCACATTTTTACTTTAGTTTTTTCTTTGTGCTATGCTGTGCTCTCTTTTCCTTTCTGTATCAGAATGACATGATCTGGCAACTAATTACAGTACAAACAGCAAAAGTAATGCCATAGTTTACACCAGAACAGCCCTCCAGAGTACACTGATATTGACAACATGACTACTAAGTAATTTGAGTCTTATTCATATACAATGACACAAGGACATGACATTCTGACGCCACTGACATGTTCATTGACACATAAATTTAGTTTTGAGAGATGAACTGAAGGATTTTGAGCAGGAGACTGGCTTTTGGTAATCCATGGTGTTTGCTATTTATACGTGTTGTTTTGAGAAATGCACTTAGGCCTACTGTTTTACAAATTTTAGTTCTGATCTGAGAAATGTGCCAAAGTGAATGAGAAAAACGGTAATACATTTATTCTATGCTAAAAACAACATACACAGGTAAGACAGGTAACATACACATAAACTGCCCAGTATAGTTACCTTTGTTGTTGTAAAATATTTGTTAAAAACTATTAATTGAAGACAACAGTATAGGACTATGTAAAATCATAGTCAATAAAAACTGAAAAACAGCATACATTCTGTATTAGGAAATATGAACTCATCAGAAATAAAGGAAATAAACCGCAAAGCATACATTTTTAAAATAAAATATGTGATTGTTTTTGTACTAAATGTACTAATCTTTACAAAAAGCACTATTTTTGCGGTATTAGACTGAAAGACCAGAGAAAGCCTGTGCAGTATGATCGGAAGTGGACAAAAGGCTTAAGCATTAAAACAGCATGTTTTTGACTGGAATGTGTCTCGTTTACCTGTGATCCGAATGAGCAAAAGGTGTTTTATCACCGTGTAAACAGGGCAGCATCAGTCATGTTAAATTAGCCGGCTCCCTCTGTCACTGCGTAGTAATCCTAGCCTTCTCATAGTAATTTTTTTATGAGCTATAGAGCTATTGTACGGTGAGCGGTAGCCTTGGCTTGGCTTTGACTGCATTAGTCAAATGCGCTCATATTATTGCGCAATGACAAGAAATAATATAGATTATAAATAATAAATAAATATAATAATATATTAAATATAAATAATATAGCCATAATATAGCCACCAAACACGTGAAAACGAAAGTAACAACCGTGGTTTAAAAAAAATTAAGTAGAAAGTACAGATATTTGTGTAAAAATGTAAGAAGTAAAAGTAAAAAGTTGTCAAAAAATAAGTAGTGGAGTAAAGTACTGATACCCGAAAAAACTACTTAAGTACAGCTACGAAGTATTTGTGTGTGTATAAAATAAAGACATTAATTTTACACCAGTATTTTCAATGGAGTTTTTGCACTAGCCTATTGCTAATGATGGTATTTCATCTCTTTTTATGCTTTAAGAACCAAATGGATGCTTACGTTTATTTAACTGTATATATTTGAATTACATTACAACATTGATTTTAAATTTAAAATAGTCACATAAAGCTTTCTTCTGAAGTTCATCATTGGCTGAAAAACACTAGCTGTGCACATAGGAGAGTTTGTGGTGTTTTTCATCACTGAGGGTTGCAGTGATAGGTTGCGGCTAGAAGGGCATCCGCTTTGTAAAACTTATGCCAGAGTAACTGGTGATTCATTACGCTGTGGTGACCGCTGATAATACAGGGACTAAACAGAAGGAAAATAAATGAGCGAAAGAATGAGGAAGGAACCAAGACATCTTTGTTTCTAATTTGTCATTATTATTATTTGTATTTATTTATTCGCTAATTTAAAACAACTAAGCATTTAGCTAAATGTCTCTTACACGAATATAGATTTGAAATGACATGAAAGTGAGTTAATAATGGAATGTATCAAATTTAGGTAAAATATAATATTTGAATTCTACTGTTAATTTATGAATACTTATTATTTATTTACCTAGTTACAGTTAGTTAACCTAGTTATTATTCTGAATGAACTGTTTCTTTAAATAGTAAGTTTAACGTCATTGTATTACCAGAATACCACTTTGTGCAGGTGTTCTAGGAAATTTCATTAAGGCTGTTGTCTCTCCTGAGACTTGCAGATGTCGCACCGCGCTCACAGTAGATGTTTATTACACATACACTAAAAACATGTTTTTATATTCTGTACGTAACTTTGTGTGTGTGTGTGTGTGTGTGTGTGTGTGTGTGTGTGTGTGTGTGTGTGTGTGTGTGTGTGTGTGTGTGTGTGTGTGTGTGCAGTCTGACAGTACGATCTGTTAAGGAGGAAAGCATTACGACGACAATCTCAGAAAAACAAGAGGAGGAGGAGGACACTAATCAGATGTAAGTTGTGTTATAAATGTTACACTTTAATCTAACTTAAAATGTTATTACATTGCATTCTCTTTAAAGGACTTTTAAAGGGTTAATGGACAGGGTCTTTTTTATTATGTGCTTCCTGAACTTATAGTTTTACTTTTAAACGTTGTATCATTTTATTTTAAAGTTTGATTTGCACTAATATACAGAGTGATCAAAAAACAGACACATTATGCTGTGATGCCAGTATGGGGATTTGGCGGGTGTGATTTTGCCGAGTACAATGTGATCCTGAATTAACATCTGTGTTGATCTTGGAATGTCATTGTTCGAAATGTTATTGTTCGAAAGTTTAATCCAAACCTAATCCCTATTGATAAACCCAATCCTAACTTTAAATTATTCCCAAAATCAGAGGGAAATAAAAGTTGGATAGCAATCATGTAGAAGTACATAACCCTAACTGTAAGCCTAAACTTAACCAACTGCAAACTTGTCCCTTAATTCTGATTGGCTGATTGGAATGTTGTTCCAGGATAAACAAAGTCATTAATCCAGTAACACATCCTACTTAGTGAAATCACTCGGGACTCTGGTACAGCCACAGGAATGCAGACCTCTACTAGGGAGGAATTATTAAAAATAGAAAATACATAAATAAATAAAACAGAACTATTCAGTCCTCTTATCATGCCTTGTTAAGCCACACATATCCATTTGAAACAATGAACTTGTGTGCACAAAAGACGCAGTATGTGAATAGCCCCTGAAGATGGTTGTTGGTGTGTCGATCAAAAATAAACACTGTAGCAAAAGATCAAAAGAAAATCGGCACACTGCCACTTTAGCTCTCAAAAAGTCTTTAATATCACTCACAACGTTTCGACTGACATGGGAATACTCAAGAAATAGCAAAACAGCTCCACACATTACACTAGCAGTCAATCATCACAATTAGCCAACAAGCCAGTAAACAGGCACATTTACATACAGGAGTATACATATGACAATATGAAACACATACCATTACAAAAAAGATTTAAAATACAAATCCAAATTTTAACTTTCTTGGAAACAGAGCACTCAATGTATAAATATAGCACATCACACCTGCAAAAAACAATCACATCAATCAACCACAAGGCCAGTGAACCAAAGGGGAAAATATTGTGTACACATATATTTAGTATACAACAGGATATAAATACACTTACAAAAGGATATAAATACACTTACAAAAAGGATTTTAGATCAAAATCCAAATTTAAACCTCTCGGAAATAAAGTATTTAATGTGTAAATATGAAACGCTTCCCTCTGTAATAAAAGTCTGTTAATATCCCCATCCCTTCTCGGAACCTTCACTTGTTCAATGCCAATATACCGTAATGTCGAAAGGTTATGTTTCAATGCATTAAAATGAACAGAGATAGGGTTTCTAACCTTAAC
Source organism: Danio tinwini (assembly GCA_903798205.1). Taxonomy (NCBI): domain Eukaryota; kingdom Metazoa; phylum Chordata; class Actinopteri; order Cypriniformes; family Danionidae; genus Danio; species Danio tinwini. The sequence goes on from CAIGQZ010007683.1 coordinate 698,656, forward strand.
CTAACATGCAAACTCCACACAGAAACGCCAACTGACCCAGCCGAGGCTCGAACCAGCGACCTTCTTGCTGTGAGGCAACAGCACTACCTACTAGGGGTGTCAAAATTAATCGTTTCTTCGGTGCAGCGCAATGCAGATGGGAACAATTCGATATCGGTTTAGTAATAGATCATAGCCGGTTATTACACACTGACGTAATTTATCCCCTATGCGTGATGTCGCGGTAGAATACTATGGAGAAGGACGCAAGGGTGAGTAAATAAAACAATCATACTACTTAAAAAGCAGATAATTGTGCACGTGTGAGTTCACTGACACTGAGGAGTGGTAAAGCACGATTACAGCTATTTAAACAGCTATTTCAGTACTAGGGAGAAATGCTAAAACTCCATTTCTGCCCCTCTCTCTCTCTCTCTCTCTCTCCCACACACACACACACACACTTTTTGCATTTGACCCGTTGGCATGTTTGTGAGGTCAATTTTCCTCTCCTCTCAGCTCTTAAAGCGATACTTGTGGATCTAGACACAAGCGTGCCTGTGGTGCGAGGATTACCTGGTAACCGCGTATGATGCGCATGGACTGACCTGCGGCTGTTTTTCCTGCGTCACTCATGGGTGAACAGCGCTTTCGTTTCTAAAGCCAAGCGCAGCCTTTTCTGTTGAGCAGGTGAAGACAATGACCAATCATAGGGGTGTAAGAACTTGTCAGTGCTCAAAAAGCAAGCGAGATAATATTTACATGAGTTTATTTGTTATGAATGCTCGTGCTGTCTTCCGTGCATGTATTGGAGTTTTCATTCACAAAGAGTGTTTTATTTTTGAGCGGGTCAAATTAGGGTACAGTTCATATATCTGACTGCTTGTATTAAAGGACAAAATTGTATTACAAGTAATATATAAATATAAACATATTTATAGATTTTAATAAAAAAAATTTCTTGAGTTGTAAAGAATAAATCTAATTATATATGGAAAGCATCGTCAATGCACCGTGATATCGAATTGAACCAAATCGAGGCATGATAATCATAACCGAACCGTGAGACCAGTGTAGGTTCACACATCTACTACCTACTGCGCCACTGCATTGCCCCAACTTGTATTATCATTGTTAATAATATTATTATAGTGAACGGATTTATAATTATATTTATGACTTTTTTTGATGAATCTATCACTACCAGTGGAGTGGCTTTTTGATTTAGAAGCTAATTCGTATGAATTTGTACGATCTAATTTGTACAAATTAGTATGATTTGCTCATCACCCAATGACGGTTGGGGTTAGGGGTGGGGTTAGGTGCCACACCTTTTTAAAATCATACATTTTTGTTTGACTGAACTCGTACAAATTTGTACGAATTAGCCACTAAACTGACAAAACATAAAATACTTACATTTTCTCGTGAGATCAGGCTGGATTACTCATACAGTGTGGTCAATAAATTTTATTTACTTACTTTTATGTTTTTAAAAGACTACAATACAAAACTGTAGTATTTTATGTTATATTTAAAACATGTTGTAAACTTTAGAATGAACTTCATTTGGTTAAGAATATATTGTCTTTAGAGTATAAATAGATACTATACAGATGGGGTGCATTACTACATGATTAATTATTAAGATAACATTGTAGGATGATCTATTGCACAAATACATTGTTTTTTTTCCCCCTTGTATCGCCTCTTCTCTAGACCTCAGCTCACTCTGGAAGAGGTACAAGCATGGGGAGAGTCATTTGAGAGGTTAATAAAAAGTGCACAAGGCAGATTGCATCTCCAACAGTTTCTTAAGTCTGAATTTAGTGAAGAGAACCTGATGTTCTGGCTCTCCTGTGAGGACCTAAAGAAAGAGACCAACAAAACCACGGTAGAACAAACTGTGAAACAAATATATGAGGAATACGTCTCTGTATTGTCAACTAAAGAGGTATGCATAATAATTTACACATCGTAACACTACACATTTAATTTTTGATCCTAATATTGTTGAATACTCTATGGTGTACATAGACCTATTAAATCTCTTTTTCCTAAAATCTTGCAGTTGGCACTAGGTTGGCAGTTGTCTGAAGTCTGTATAGCAGGGGTCTCAAACTCAAATTGGCAGGGGCCATTTCAGTGACTGACAATCCATAGAAGAGCTGTTTTAATATTTAAACTCATGAAAAAAGTGGAAACCTGATGTATTTGATGCATCTTAGGGCAACAGACTTAATGTTTATGTTTCAAGCATTACTTGTCACCAGTGATAATGCAAATCAGCATGTTTTTTTGGGTTTTTTTGCATCACACAGCTGCTGAAATATATTTGTGGCTGTTGTGTGTGTGGCTGAGCATTAGCCACACACTCAGTCATTCTTCCACAAAGTATATCCAGTCAAAACTCCAGCTTTTTGTTTCTTGTTGTACATATTGAAGAGGGAGTTTAAATGTTATGAAAATACTACAAAAAATAATAATAATTATTATTATTATTCTGTCCCAACCAGTTGTTCCTTAACAAAAAAAAATTAACAGATCATGTAAGAACAGCAGAAGCAGTTTGAGTAACTTTAATGACTTTACTGACAATTGTTCTTTCTTAATATCTTTCTTTTTTTAAAACTGCAAAAAAGAGGGGAAGTTTGTATATTTTCACATTTACTATAGTTTTTCTTAGTCGCTTTTGTGAATTTCTTACAACACCATTTACATTTTCACAACAGTTAATGCATTTCTCAAAACAATTAGTACAACCCGCAAAGCGCGTCACTTGCTCAAAATGGAGAGCTCATTCCTCAAAAGCTAGTATTCATGTCAATGAAAGTGTCAGTGTCATCAAGATGAAAAGTCCTACCACCATTGTTTATGAACAAGATAGTCAAATGGCTTAGTCATGTTTTCATTAAGACACTTTACTCTGTAATGTTTTCCAATGCAAAAAAGTCTGATTTTAGTGACACGTCCTAAAAATGCTCAAGACAGCACTATATATTATTTGCACAGCCATTTGAAAACTACAGTAAAGTTGGACATCACTGCATTTAGTGCGGTATCTGAGTACAAGACACTGAATTTGTGTGTTTCACATTTTTACTGCAGATGCTCTTTGCAATTCTAATTTATTCACAGCATTGTGCAAAGAATAAATACACCCTTATTTACAACAAACGTAAACTTCCTTTGGGTAGAGCTGTGCACAACTGTAAACAATATTGCAGTGCATATTGGAACCTACAACATACATAAATCGTTGATGCACATCCAGACGTTCCTCTCTGTCTGGCCACATTTATCTACATCACAGCGAATATCATCTCTTGCGATGCAGCTAGGAAAGTATCTCCTCGAGTGGCGAATCCATCCACTGCAGGACTCTGCTGTAATGTCATCACATGCTGCATCTGTCACAATGATATACACAGGAGACCCAAATGCAAGTGAATGCAAGATGATTTATTAAAGAGTCACAACTGGTATGATCTCACCAGATATAGTGTTGAGCAAGGGTGCTCACACCGGGAATACAACACGCTAAACAGCGGTAAAAGTTCATCCGAGAAATAGTGCCACAAAGAAGTCTCTCACTGATATCTCACTAGATAATCGAGGGAAGGGGAAGGTTAGCGCTAGGTAGCAACTTTCAAGGAAATCGACACGCTTACCAGCGGTAAAGTTCATCAGAGTAGCGGATTGGGATGAAGTCTCTCACAGATAATGTTGTCATCAGAGCAGGCAGTAGTAACAACATCAATGAAATGGAGATGTGCATAAGGTCCAAATGAAACAGGCTTATGGGAAAGACCCTCCACCAGGACGAGCGAGAACATCTAACAGGGAGCAGACACAGGAGTGAACAATAACGCACTGATAACGCTATCTATAAAACACTAAACATATATAGTGCGCGGTAGGCACAACAGCTGTGACTAATAGCAAACACCTGGGTGCTGTGAGTGGTAACAAGACATGTGACCACCCAGCTGATGAACGTAAACACACACATACACACACACCACGCAGTGAAGATAACCCAAACAAGACACACCCACTTCCCACACACACACACACACACACACATGCAAGAAGAACAGAAAGATCCACAACCGTGACAGCATCCATGGCCACTAGCAGGGCCATTTGGGTATGTGAATGCCGGTCATATACCTTCCACCTTTAGGAAGAGAAAAATTCCTCTATTGGACTTAGATATTCCACCAGTATCCTATCATGTGTTGCCAACCCCTGTCTGACAACATCTGAGTGGTGAAAACGCACATTATCCCAAACAACAACATGCTTATTCAGATGGTCTCCAGTTAGACCCCTCGGATTCTCAGGGACTATGTCCCTGTAAAGAATGTCTTAAAAAGTCAGCAGATGTTGTGTGTTGTATGGACCAAGATGTGGTATATGGGTGAGGATGCAGTTTTCTGAAATGGCTGCACACAGTCCCACATAGCAAATGTTTTCTGGCCCAGCTCCAGGCCACACAATAAGTTTTCCCTCGGCCCAAGTACTGCAAAGAATGACGGTCCTGAAGTGGCCCATAACTGGATTAAAGACAAGGGCCACACATGGGCCATAACCGGCATGAATTTTCGCCAATTGATGAAGTTTTTTCCTCGCCGCTGTCGCCACTGGCTTGCATGGTTCGGGATCTGTAGAGCTGCGCATCGATGGAATTGCTCTTCAGTGTTTGGACTCTCAGTAGTGATTATTAAACCACACTAAACTGAGCTAAACTGGACTAAAACACTGAAAACTGAACTGACACTGTTTCAATTCACTATAAACTTCCATGTGAAGCTGCTTTGACACAATCTACATTGTATAGGCGCTATACAAATAAAGATGAATTGAATTGAAAATTTAATTGAATCTCAGGCAATTTATCACCCTTAACTGGCGCTGAACTGGGCCAAAACAGGTTTATTATTGGTACCGATTCTTAGCTGTAAGTTTATACTTTAATCAGAAACCCCAAAAACTGAGCCATAACCCAGCCTAATGTTGGCTAAACAATGTAAAGAATCACTACACTGATCTGGGCCACACACCTCCCATCCACAATTGGCCACATTTGTGGCCAAGTCATAATGAGGCCACATTTGGGCCAAGTCCGATTGCTATGTGGGGTAATATTTCCTCATCAATGGTTGTTCTCTGTCCAATGTGATTCCTTCCACGTCTTCTACCTTTTGCCAGATTGAAACCCGCCTTATCAAGGTATATGAATGTGTGCAGCGGTTCCCTGTCCTCCACCTCAAGAACACGCTTTATCACAGAAGTGGGATCGAGAAAAACTATAACAACTTTTTCTGTGTAACAGGAACATTTTTGACAACATATTGTATACACTGTGAATACACATACACAGAACTGTCATGTAAGTGTAGTGCATGACACTACACAAAGTAAGCAGTTTACAGCACTGAACATTAGAGTATGCATAGAACACATACATGTTTTATCTGTACATACTGGTGACGGATCTCCTTCACTCTGTCACTGTTCCATTCAAATGGCAAATTGTACAAATGTTTCATGTGCATTTCATTTCTCCTAAGCACTCTGTCAACTGTAGCGGTTGAAATGGATTTAATTTTCCCCAATGTTGGCATCCTCTATAACTGCACTTTGTATCTCTCTCAACCTTGTGACATTGTTTGCAGTCACCATTGCACAAATGGCTTCCTCTTGTTGTGGAGTAAAAATAGGCCCCCTTCCACCTCTGTAAGGTTTTCTTGCAATCCTATGTGGTGCAGAGTAAAATGACAGTAAATATGGCAAATATTTACTGTAACATTACAATACACTAAATCTGGGATGCAGTAAAGCTGTCTAAATGTAAAATGTATAAAGTGACAAATCCTTGTTCCACTGCAAGCTTCATGTATGACACAATGACCAGGGGTGGGCAAACTCGGTCCTGGAGGGCCGATGTCCAGCACAGTTTAGCTCCAACTCTAATCAAACACACGTGCTTATAGATTTCTAGTGATTTTGAAGACACTGATTAGCATGTTCAGGTGTGTTTGATTAGTGTTGGAGCAAAACTGCAGGACACCGGCGTTCCAGGAACGAGTTTGCCAACCCCTGCACAATGACAGTAGTGCAGTGCAGATTGCTTGGTGCTCAATTACTGTCCATTTATACACATGTGTTCACCTGACAAAATGTTTGAATAATTGAATTCACAGTGGTTCGCCCAACACTTGGCTGCACCCTTTGACCAGCCTCAGCCATTGTGAGGTCATGATTGACACCTTTGTAATCGACCCTTCGCTAAGCCACACCCGAAAACCGCCACACACCAATCGTGGCTTAGCAAACGTAGCTACTCGCAGGATGTCTGTCTTGGTTTTGTTTTCAATACTCCTGACACATTTACTGATAGATGGCAATAACTTACACACCTCTTACCCTAAAAGATCTAAACTGTGTTTCTTACAAAAATACAAAGCAGGTTATGTTTCACAGCTGTCTTTTTCTTTTTGTTCTCCACTCGATATTATGAGCACTGCTCCATTTAAGCCTTTGCCATAGTAGTCATACTAATAGCAATCATATTTCCATCTGTTTCAAGCTATGAGTATTTGAAATTACATATCAACAGAACAAAACCGAGATATGATCAAACTGAGCACTTGTGATCAATATACTTCGCCCACAGCTGTTTTTCAGTCATTTATAACCCTCATGCCCATGTCAGAGCTACAATTCACTGATGTTTTCGTCAGCCTTTTGGAGATTTAGTCATTGGTGACGGCGTTATAGCAGGTTAGTGTCTGCTTTTATATTTGGTGTCAGATTAATATTTGCTGGTAGGGAAAATCTTATTTGTTCCCTTCTGCTATTTATACTTTGATTTGCATTTCAATTTATAATTTTTTTTTACTTAACTGCAAATTAGAATAGAAACGGTATAAAAAGTACACAAACATACTGACAGTTATAGGTACATTGTTATGGGTCAATGATGCTAATATTCAGCACAAATCCAAAAATATCCCCTTTCTGGCCTTTTCTATAAACAAATTATGTAGAAGCACTGTCCATGCGTGTTTCCTTGTCGGTTAGTAACGCTATATTTCATTGCACAACAATTAGTCTATTAGGCTTTTTGGCTAAAAAAAAGGGAAACCACGGTTTAATTTTAAGGTAAATTAATTTTCACCTATCCTGCTGTGCATCAACTAAGCTGTTGAATGGTCAGCATATTAGGCGGCTAGGCTAACCTAGCTTCAATTTTGAATAAAATATTTTCTAATCGGTTGCCCATTATGTCGTGAATATACCCCTGTAATGCATTTTACAGTCCTTTTTTGTCTGGCTTTATCAGATATCTCACCTCTTCACCAAAAATGACTAATTATATCCCTGGCAATGTCTGACTGTGGCGCTTACATATTGTAATAGACGTGCCAGGCACGAAAGCTTGACAGGCATATTAACATAACTAAGGAGGATGGGGCTTAGCTAAAAAAAAAAGATTAAAGTTTTTTTTTAATAAAATTAGCTTAACAGATTTTGACAAGTTCAAGATTTTTGTATGCAAAGACTCAAGTAATGAAATAAAGACTATTAGTTTTATATAGAATGACTATTCAGCATTCACAGGTTTAGTTAATTTTGACTGAAATGACATAAGCAAATGATAATGTTACAAACAGCAGAGAGTTGTATGAAAGCAATTGATGCATGTCTAAAAGCATTCGCAATTTGTTGAAAACAATGAGAAACTGCAACTATGATGTGCACAAATGACTAAATGTTGTGGAGGTTGGCGTAAATGTTGTGCAAATGTAAATAGTTCTGTCAGAAATGCACCAAAGCAACTGACAAAAACTGTAACACATTTAATTCAACCAGCAGTAAAAATTTTACTAATGTATCATTTTTATACAAATCTTAATAAGCATGAGGGAAATCCATTAAATGAGACAATTTGAATCGAATATTAGCAAAACTATCATATTTGTTCCACCACCAGCATAACGTCAATAGCCCACGGCCCGGCAGTTTGAGACCCCTGCTGACCTTCCTGAACTCTGTCATTTCTAGACAAAAAGAATCACCAGCGAATGAAAAAAAAAAACTAATTGGATGTTAGTCCTCAATTCAAACAGTAAAATCTGTGAACTGGTAACTAACAACCACTGGAAGAAAAACAGTTACATTCTAGTTACAGTTGAATAAAACCCCCTCCTAGCAACCTAGGATCAATTACTTGTCAAACTCCAACAACATTTGCTAAGTAAACTGCTCATTGAGCTTTTTTTGGTGGTTTCCTTCATAACAGAAATATAAGACTGCAACATAATTGGATTTATTGTCCAGGGTCACATATATTTTAAGGTGAATTACACATTTAAACCATTATTCTTTATCATTTCAAGTATGAACGTTGAAAACGCCCCAAAAATGAAATGTTATCATTTTGTCATCCTCCATTTGGTTTGTTTCTTCTGTTAAACACAAACAATATTTTGAAGAAAGCTTAAAACCTATACGCATTGTCTTCTATAGTATTTCTTTTCCATACCATGGAAGTCAGTGGGTTACAAGTTATCAGCTTTCTTCAAATTAACTTCTTTTGCATTTTACATAGTAAAGAAACTCATTAAGGTCTGGAATAGCTTGAGGATGAGTAAACAGTAAGTAAACATTATTTTTTGGGTGAACTGTCCTTTTAAATCAGGGGTGCCCAAACTCGGTCCTGGAGGGCCAGTGTCCTGCAGATTTTAGCTTCAACCCCAATTAAACACATCTGAACCATCTAATCAAGCTCTATTTAGGCAAACTAGAAACTTCCAAACAGGTGTGTAGGGCCAGTTGGAGCTAAACTATGCAGGATCGACTTTGGGTACCCCCACTTTAAAGCAGTGTTTTGTAGCAGAACCACAATGTCTCAGTATAATCTATGATTATGGATATTTGTGTTTTGCATGTGTAGGTTAGTCTGGATTCACGTGTACGTGAAGTGATCAACAGGAACATGCTGGAACCCTCATCTTGCACGTTTGATGAGGCACAACAGCAGATCTACACTTTGATGCAGCGAGACTCCTACCCTCGATATATTAACTCCAGTATGTACACAGACCTCATACAGAGCCTTGAACAGCCCAATGAGTCTTAACATACATGCAAGAAAGTACACAAGACACAGGCCTAATACATATACTGTATCTGATGATGGGACCGTTAACTCTTAGTGCAGGACTGATCAACATACACATCTGCTGTTAGCACATCTTCTGTGACTAATTGCTGTTTTATTTTTATTTTTTAACCAAAGCACTTTGGATTACATTTTACACATCATAGTATGTTGTTCCTATCACTTTCTGAAGTGATTTTTTAAATAGCATTTGGGTGTATTTTACATGATAAAGAAAGATATAATTATAAAGAAATATTATTATAAAGAAAGAGTTGTATCCTAAAAATTTACATTTTATATATTTTCCTGCCCGATCTCACGAGGAAACGTAAATGTTTTACGTTTTGTCAGTTTAGTGGCTAATTCGTACAAATTCATACGAGTTGAGTCGTACTAAAATGTAAGATTTTAAGAAGGAGGCATGGCACCCAACCCCACCTCCAAACACAACCGTCATTGGGTGATGAGCAAATCGTACTAAATTGTACGAATTAGATCATGTGAATTTATACGAATTAGCCACTAAACCAAAAATGAACGAATTGCAGTGAGATTGTGTTGATATTTTCTGATGACAAACAAACATTAAAATACTCAACAAATGGTTCAGAAATGTCTGTTTGTCAGACTCATGCAGATACAATAAGAGTTTTAAGCATTAGCTTTCAGTTCCATTCGACTATTCTGCTTTATACTTAAAGGAACACTCAACTTTTTTGAAAATAGGCTCATTTTTAACTTCCCTATTTTAAACAGTTGAGTTTGATCATTTTTAATCAGTTCAGCTGTTCTTCAGCTCTTGTGGGAGCACTTTTAGCTTAGCTTAGCATAGATCATTGAATCAGATTAGACCATTAGCATGTTACTCAAAAATGACCAAAGAGAGTTTCTATAATTTTTCCATTTAAATCTTGATTACTCTGGAGTTACATTGTGCACTAAGAATGACAGAAAATGAAACGTTGCTATTTTCTATGCCCTTATGATACTGTCTGTGAGTGACTAATGTGAGAGATCCTTGGAGTCACATTCTGGACCATATTTACACTAGCGAATGGATGTACAATACCAGGTGTAAATAAAGCCTTAGATCCATGTGTGTCATTCAGACTAAAGATTTTGCTTATAAAATATATATATTACCATATTTGTGTCATAATGGCAGAACCGTAATTGTGCCTTGCTTCACATTCTGAGATAGGCCCTAAAATAACAATAATGCATAAGGAAGTATCATAAAAAAGTGTGTTTTCAATTAGTTCAGCTCTATTATTATTATTATTTATAGTTTAAATGTTAAATAAATATCTTAAATGCACCAAAGCAATACTCAACCTGGCCCGGCCCACCTCTGTGCTGACATGACTTGATAAATGTTTCTAAATGCAACAACTGTATTTAATACACATGCATATTGTATGAACTGTCCAGACAAATAAAGATAAGTACCAATAAAGTACAAAATAGTTTGTTTTTAATGTGCCAATTTTGGTATGCAGTCTACATGGCCGAAAAATATCCAGACCCATCAAATCCAGGTGCAATAAAAGGGTGATATCAGTTTGTGTAAGACTAGATAATTTATAGCTTATGTTACATTAAGGTCTTAGCAGAGTCTACAGAGATAAACCCAGCCCAGCTCTGGGGTGGCTTTTATGACTTAATATCTGAACTTTACTAGAACTTCTATGTTACGCTGCTTTGACACAATATACATTGTGAAAAGGGCTATATAAATAAACATGAATTGAAATAAATTAAAACATATATTTTCCTAGTTTTCTAACAAACAATTACAAACACAACTAAATCATGCTGTCATCAAAAATAAATAATACATAAATATAATAATAAAAATAAAAAAGCCATTTTAACCAAAAACAAACCATCTAGTGTTATTTTGTTTTATATCACTAAGTACCAAATACTTTAAATATATTTACTCTGTGATTTGGGCTGTTAACTCTTGCAGTGGTGTGTTTAATTGAATAAAAATAATCAGTTTAACATGAAGGAAACCATCAAACTGATTATTTTAAAAGGATTCCAAAAGATTTCACTATCAAATTGGATAAAAAAAATCTACTGTCAAGATTGCTTTTGTGGCCCACGTACGTTAGGTGAACCAATTATATATATATATATATATATACACACACACACACACACACACACACACAATAAAGTAAATCAGCTCAAATGGGAAAGTTAATCAGAATAGGGTGATGAGTGACATCAAATCTAGTATTGTTGTTTAAACCAGACATAAGAATATTTCAAAAACTGACGATTAACAGAAATGTGCATATTATTTATAGGGTTGATAAAATTTTGTCAGAAATAAAAAGAAAATATTCAGTGGACAAAAATTACTTGATGCCAGTTGTCAGAGGAGAATAGTCTGACTAGGCAAAAGTAACTCAAATACCCACCAATTACAAGCAAGACATGCAAAAAAATCATCTTTGAGTCACCAGAATTTAATTCCAGTGGAGCCCTTTTGAATTGAGCTGGAATGGGAGATTCTGCTTAAATCTATGCCACATAGATTAAGGCAGTTCTGAAGGCAAACGTGGATCCAACTTAGTACTTCTAAGGTGAACCTACAAGAGTGGCCCATTGGTGTGTGTGTATGTGTGTGTATATATATATATATATATATATATATATATAAAACACAACAGAATTCTTAAATTACATGTTACAGATGAATTTACTGTAAGTCAGAAGTAGGTAACTGACTCCTGCTTGTTAACCCAATATTTCTAGCAACTAAACTGCCGTATCATGGCTGCACCAGGTAGAGTGATATTATGCAGAACATAAGAATCGGTGCATTTAGAGTCCGCCCTAAACACATGAAGACTTGAGAGAGGTGCTGTTGAACCAACTCAATAGAAAAAGTTGGTTTGTTGGGTGAACACACAAATCATACTAAATCTGTTGTATTATCTGATAAGAGTACAACAGTACACCTCTCACAGTTTCAAGACACCCTCTGACAGCACTCTGCTAAACTAAGCTAAAAGTGGCACTGCCAGAACAAGGAATTGCCTAAAAGGATTTTTTTAAAATTCTCAAGTGGACTGCTTAACTCTAGGAGACTTGTAAAATGAGCCCCGGGTGTTCTTTTAAGCCTTCATTAAACTGCAATTAATATAAAGTAAACTAAAATACATTTTCATTTAATTGTCAATAACATGTCCAAAATGTTATATTCAGCTCACACTCAAGTATATATTTAAAATAGATTATTTCACAAGAACTCTTTTTAAAAGTACTTATTTGCTACAAGTACCTTATTTTAACAGCCAATTACATTACTAATTTATTGGGGGCAGCTGCTTCTCAATAAATTGCTTGATGTCCATCATTTCCTGTAAGAAAAAGAGGAGAGATTCATTCAAAACTCTATTTTATGATTTATGATGTACTAAAACCACTACTGATTGCTCTGTTCCAAAACATGTGAGCCACCTAGGATATATTTTATTGACATCATCCATGAAAAGGTTAGATGAAGAATCAGAAAATCACCCATTCTTTGGAACCTGTCCCACTGTATCTCAAAGGTAACCTTTATGAGTCGTCCTTAAAAGATTCCATCATTTGAAAGGTATTTTTAATGTAACTCTGAAATGATTAGTCCTCTCAGAGGGTGATTCTTTCATTGCACACCTGGGGGGAAATCAGTTCCTTTTTCGGGTCTTTTGTTGGGTTTGAGTAATTTGTTCATCACATGATGGCATAAAGTTTGAGTTTTTAGTCACTTTATATGTCAATTGACAGCAGGACTGGATGAACAAATTATTAAACGATTCAGAATTCTCTGTAGTAACAGGTCTGTTGTTATTATATTATTATTATGTGCATGTTCGTTCGTTCATTCATTCATTTTTTTCTCTTTATTAATCACGGGTCGCCACAGTAGAATGAACCACCAACTTATTCAGCATATGTTTTCCAAAGCAGATGCCCTTGCAGCTGCAACCCACCACTGGGGAACACCCATACACTAGTATCAACTGTAGTATCATTATAAATGTTTTAAATTTCTGTCACAATGGCTCTTTTATATAATATTTAATATGAAAATAAGGTTTTGTTCAGTTTTTTTTTTACTTTATCCATGTGACGGAGATAAACTAATCAATTGATTTCATTTGTTCTTCAAGTGATAAATGATAATCTTAAAACTTTTCAAGGACTTGAGACATTAGGGCTGAGCAATTAATCAAATTTAAAAAGCTGCAATTATTGTGGATGTCTTATCAGTAGAACACAGCTCTGGGGTCAGTTGTAAAGTTGGTGGTCAGTTGCACTCACGTGTGGAAACTCCAAATATGCCATGAGGAAGAAACTCCCATCGGAAATCATCATAGTGGTTACTGAACAGATTTAACAACTTTGCCTGATTCAACATGACAAAATGTGCATGACAAATCTTTAAATATTGCGCAGCTTAGACCTCATTGAGCTTAATATAGTGCTGTCACAGATGAACAAACGACTCAAAACCCAAAGACTTGAAAAGTCTTCCACTGTTAATATGCTCCTGCATAACTGCAAAGTCTGATCATGTTTCTAGGACTACATTTCTAGGACCCTAGTTTTATTGCTGTTGTTCCTGATCCACCCAGTAGAGGGTGAAAGATATACAGCCAAATATTATACTTGAAGTCAACGCTTGCCTTCCAGGTTAATCCTTAACGGTGTATTTTGACATTCAAAGTTTGCTATGCTTCCTGTAAGAATTGGGTTTAGGGGTAGAGGTGGGGAAGGGCCATATAATAAGCATTTTTTTTTGTTTAATAAAAGATCCAGGTAAACAGTTAAATATGGCTTTTTCTGTAAAATGATCTGAACTTCCTATAGCTATTACACATTGATGGGTAATTTAGAATTTCTTGCTGATATTTACTGTTATAGCACTGCTATAGGACATGGCCACACTAACACATATTAGATTAAATATGCAGAACTTACTCTCCATTTTGCCCTTCCATCCACACTGAGAGTGCATTTTAGGCAATGAAAACCTTGAAATCTTTTTGAAAAGTCAGAAAGTCAATTCTAAAGTGGATAAACATAAAAACAGTTTTCGAGTCGCAGTGTGGATGGCTTTCGAAAAACAATGATGCATTTTTAGTCATGTGAACAATTCAGCTACAGTAGTTATATTGGATTCTCTCCATTTGGATGGCATTGGTAAACATTAAATACCTTTTACAATACATGCTCTAGATTGCTTTTCGTCCAAGTACACAAAGCTGTTATATTGGCACATCTCCCAGTCAAACTGTATATTCTCATTAGCTTTTGCAAATTTATATTCCAATGCTATGAATTCCAGTGAAATGATGCAGCTTAAAGGTGCTGTATGTAAGTTTTTGACTCTTCTAAAGCAAAAAAATACCATAATATGTGTGCAGATATTTATGAAACATCCCAAGTGAACATACTTGTTAACTGAAAAACTGAAGTCAGATATTTTGCTTTGAAAAAGTGCCGGATCGCTATCTTTGTTTGGGTAAATTTAACCTGCACAATGCCAGTTTAGCCAATTACATTTCAGCACCCCGGGGTTGCCTTGTTGGAAAACAGCATATATATTCATTCATTCATTCATTCATTCATTCATTCATTCATTAAGGCTCTGAAAGCATGCGTCCGTGACCAGAATGGACAGTATCAGACGTCAAAATGAGACAGGTTCAGTTCCACATGAGGTTAATTAGCAAATGATATAATTATTACAAATGTAAACATTAGGTGAGCAGGTTACATTGTAACCGCATGTCCTAACAACACGCTTTGTGACGAGATACGCAGTGATGAGCAGTTTGGCTGTTTGCACCAGACAAAACACGACAGAAATTTAAATACAGCCTTTCTGAAGCACAGAATATGCAGTCACTCACAAAACTGTAAGGTTTAGAATCTATTCAAACTCACATTGTTAGCATTTAGCACTGAATAAAGCACACAAGGTTTACCTGAGGTGATCACTGTCATAGGTTTCTGTTGTTCAGCTGTGAGAAATAGAAGTCGTTTCTAATATATCAATTCGAGGTGTTGGTTAGAACCAAAACTCCTTTTAATATGGAAAATATTCCCTCTATCGCGTGTCGTTGCTTTTATTTAGAACACAGTTTAAATCACTCGCTCCTGTACTCAATCTGGCATCCCACGTTTGCGTTTATTTTGATCCAGGAGGAATACCCATTTCAACCACTAGGTGTCAAACTTACATACTGCACCTTTAAGGTATCTTAACAATTGAAAACGATAGTGTGAACACAATGAAAAAGTTGTATTTAAATTTATCCAAATTAGTGCAGACATTGTCGTTAAGTTTCAATAAGCATTAAAAGATACTAGTCACCAGATAGTGAGGTGACCCAACTTGTTTTGTAACAGAGCTAATGTATTGTGAATAATAAACAAGCAAACCTCAGGACATGCACTGTGGGGCATCCCAGAATACGTTTTAAAAGTCACATTGGAGGGTTTCAGCATGCTTTTGAGTTTCTCTACAGTGAGCTGACCAAAAATAAGAGGAACCAACGGATCTGCTTCGCCATGGCACTGCAGCACTGATATGTCTTTATTTTTGCTTATCACTGACTAGAACAGACAGACAGCAGACAAATGGGGGAAAAACATTGTCAGTATTAAATAGCAATCACACTCTTGTACTGGGATACATTATTATTAAAAGAATGTTTATCTAAAACAAAAGTGTTTTTTATATAAAAAATCGCCTTGAAGCTATTGTTTCCGTGCAAGACCCAGATCTTGGATTACAGTGAACTACTTCAACATTTTGAGGAGGTTTTATATTACCAAATTTTGAGGCTGAAGACCAAATTCCTTCATACAGTAAAAGCATCTTTACAACTATTGACACAATATTAGAAAGGCTGTACTGTGGCTTTAAATATAATCTTTATATTAGGTGGCCAACTACCATATACTTGCATCAAAAAATAAATACAATATACTCACTGTGTTCATAATGTATTGCAGAACACGTCTGGTGAGGTAGGATAAGGGTAGGGATAGGGACAGGTTTGTTGGTATGGGTAGGTTTAAGGGTGAAATAAGGTGTAAGGGATGGTCAACAGTGTAATTACAAATACAATTACAGAAGTAATTACATGTAGGTATTTAATCAATCATTAGTATAAAGTAAAAACGTATTTACACAATAATATCAGTGTACATACATATTACTTAAGGCCACCTAATATAAAGTGGGACTATATATCCAACCCAGGCTCATTCTGAAAACGTACCTCTATATACATTTCTGGAGGCCGCAAAATACGTCCTAGGAGGTACGTATTTTTGTAGTTATTGTTTTCACGAATCAACGAGAGGCTGCTGTGTAAGCTTTTTCATATCTCAAATTTCTCTCTCAAGTGCCATTCGCGCCTGCTGTTCTCGCATAAACCCAACAGAGGCCGCTGTGGACAGACTGACTGACCGACCAATCGACTGACCCACCCCTTCTCCTTCTCTAAACTCAACCAATTTTATCAATTGACCTGCCCACCCACTTCCCTAAACCCAAGCAATATATAGGACTACGTTTTCAGAATGAGCCTATGTTGTATATATCATAATAATATGAACAAAATATCTTTTTGTATTTAAATTGGTTTCCAGAACAAGAAAATAATGTGAATATGATTTAAATTCAAACTATTTTCTTTAACAATTGACAGGATTAACTAACCTTTGATAAAGAATTCCGGAGAGGCAACCAACAGCTGAGGGCAATCACACCACCCAGCTTCTGATGAGTCGTCAAAGCAGTGAAGAGAGAGAGGGCTCCACCCTTTTACCATATATATGAGAAGAAATTAAATAATTATGTGTAGTCAATCATAAACAGCTCCAGCTCAAGACAGCGAGGATTATGGTTACCTCGACTTAAAGCCTAACATTTATTTGCAATCGTGGTGGTTGAACAAACAGTTTCTTCAATACAATTGCCAGATCGGTTAATAAATTGTAATAAAATAATAAAAAGCTCAATAGTCAGCATTTCAAAGTATACAATTATTTACTTAGATGTAGCATGTAAATTAAATTACAGCACAAAGTTTACAACAAAATAAAGATTTTTGTTTTCGTTTGTCCATAGTTTTCAAGCAATGGACAAAAGACTTTTCTGTTTCAAATTTTGTTTAGAAATTCTGTTTGAAATGTTGCATGCCTTAATACAGGCTTTTTAAGACCATTATGAATTACATTTCAGACTTATACAGGGTAAACACTAAGATTTTTTTCTAATGGCCCAGTTTTTCCCGTGGAAAAGATTTTTATTTGCCTCATCGATAATATTTTAATAAGTTATTTCTTAGCAAACATATTTTAACAATGTGTTAAACAAGCAAACCCTATTTGTATACATATTTATAATTTTTTTAAACTATAATAAACTAAATGTATGTCTATTAGTCTATTCAGGCCAGTGTCTTCAGCCTATATGGTCTATAAATACACTAAGAACTTTAAAAAATTTTTATTGCAATGAAGATATACCATATTGTTTGTAATTTAAATCCATTCAATTAACTACTATAATATTAGCTATGAACAGATTTGTGTTGCAATGAATCTATTAGTGATTGGATGCGTTTTGGCCTGATTGGGTAGCTTTACATGGACACAGGAAAATTAAGATAGAAAATTTATTTATTAATTAGGACAATACAATATATTATTGCATTTAATACTTTAAGACTGCACCAACACCCTCTTGAAAGGTAACGAAACGAGATTTTAACAGAGGTGTATGTGTTGAATATAATAGGAGAAAATGTCAGTATTGTTTAATTCAATTAAAAATTGTCGTTGTCTAGTGAAAAATGGCTCCTTTTTAAGATGTTGTAAGCAATTTAAAATTTGGGTTAAAAGATGTAAAGACCGGTTAACTCATAAAGTAGATGAATAGCATTATGTCAAAGATACATAGAGAACAAGGCATGAATAACACAGTTTTATAATTAATTATTAAACACCAAATTATTATACAGTTAAAGTCAGAATTATTAGCCCCCCTGAGTTATTAGCCCCATGTTTATTTTTTGCCCAATGTCTGTTTAACGGAGTGAAGATTTTTTCAACACATTTCTTAACATAATAGTTTTAATAAATCATCTCAAATAACGGATGTATTTTATCTTTGCCATGATGACAGTAAATAATATTTGACTAGATATTTCTCAAGACACTTCTATACAGTTTAAAGTGTAATTTAAAGGCTCAACAAGGTTAATTAGGTTAACTAGGCAGGTTAGGGTAATTAGGCAAGTTATTGTATTACAATGGTTTGTTCTGTAAACTATAGAAAAATATATAGCTTAAAGGGGTTAATAATTTTGACTATAAAAAGGTTTTTAATAAAATAAAAACTGCTTTTGTTCTAGACGGAAAAAAAACAAATAAAACTTTCTCCAGAAGAAAAAATATTATCAGACATACTGTGAAAATTTCTTTGCTGTTAAACATAATTTGTGAAATATTTAAAAAAGGAAAAAAAACTTTAAAAGCTGAAAGCTGGAAGAAATGTGTCTTACCTGTGAGAATCCCCCAAGCACAATCCTATGAGATGGAATACCATTCTTAACTTCTTGATCAATCAGTGCTTTGACTGTGGACAATTTGAAAAGGGTTTAATGCTAGATTTAGTAATCTGATGTTACTGTATTAATAGAATGTCTTATCATACTATGTGTCTTATCATACTTAACTGTTTTCAGCAGCTCTTTTAATTCCAGATTCATCTTCTTGTGCATCAGGATTGAGACCAATTATGTCAAACCTAAGAGCAATATCATACATTTCACATCAGTTAAATATGAAATAAGTGAAGAGCTATTTAGGTTTATGCTGTAGTAAGCAAACAAGTGTTTATCTCACCAGGAAGGCATTGCCATGTTCATGTTGAGGGTGACCGGCATAACAGGCCTTTATGTCAGTTACAGAACAAATAAAAAGAGAAAATGAGATAAGAAGTAGACAGAGAAAGAAGCTTAAAAACAACTCAAATGTATAAGGGTCATTCCTACTATGCAGGTTGTGAATTCATAAAACAGTAAGATGTCCATTGGAATCACAATAGGGGTATATGCACACGGACTTTTAATTTTCAGACAGGCAGCATTTAAGATCTGTTTTCTTTCAAAATCAGTGATCTTCACTGCCTGGTTGATATACAATATAAAGTGGGTCTTAGACTGGACAAGAAACACTTATATTAGTTTAATTTTCCCCCACCATATCTTTAAAATATAAAAATTTTCAATGGAGTTTCTGCATTACCCTGCTGCCACTGACAGCACTAGAGTTTACACAGTCTATTATCTCATTTTATGCTTGAACAACTAAATGAATGTTTAAGTTTATTTACCTGATTGTATTTTAAAAACATTACAACATCAATGCTGTAAAAGGAACCTTATAAAATAAAAAAAATAGTCAAAGAAACCTTTCACCAGATTTTTACCGTTGGCTGAAAAACACTAGCTATGCATATGGCCCATTAAGAATCTTAACGCCATTTGTTTGCTTTCTGTATGCACTTTTGGGAATTTTACACTGTTTTTTGCTTACCATATTGTGAAATGCACCCGTGTTTTTTATGATATTAAATATATTTAATTTGCCTATTTTACATTACTGAATAAGTAACAGCTTTGCATCACACACTAAATTTACTAAACCGTTACAGCGAAATAAATAAACAAATCTGGATATTATACACTAAATCACCCAAGATGACACATTGACACTACCAGATTTTCAGTGTTTCAAACACAGAAAAAAACTTGTGCTATTGGTAGAAATTGCATTTACAAATTACAAAAAATGTATTATAATAAGATGCTTAATATATTCTGAATGTGGGTGGCACTGTGGCTAAGTGGTTAGCATGGTTGCCTCACAGCAGGAAGGTTGCTCGTTTAAGCCATGGCTAGACCAACAGGCATTTCTGTGTGGAGTTAAAATGTTCTCCACATTTCTGCCTGGATTTTGTCCGGAATCAGGATGCTCCAGTTTCCCCTAAAGTCCAAAGACATGTGATATAGGTAAATTGGATAAACTAAACTAACCATAGTGTGTGAATGGGAAAGTGTGTGGTGTTTCCCTGCACTGAGGGCAATTGCCCGTAACTGGCGGGTCATTCTGCTGTGGTGACCCCTGGTAAAGCAGAGAACGAGCCGAAGGAAAGTGAGTATTCTGACTGCAGGATATCAATGTCTGAAACCATCACACAGTACACACCTGAGAACAAAAGGCAGGGTTGGAACTAAAGTCTATGGCAGGACTCTATTAACTCCAGTGTTAGAATATACGCTTAAATTATTAGCAAGACTCTTTTATTAAAACAAATAATGACCTTTTAAAATGACTGCTAATTCCTACATCATTTTAGTTTTATAATAACCCTTTTAAACAGTCAAAATATAAAAACAGTAATTGCCAGTCACTTTTGTACTTGTCCATGCAAAGCATGAAGAAATAAATCACTTGTTTTCCTTTAGTTGTCTCTTTTAATAATTATATAATATTAAATTAAATAACAGCTCCATATGCATCAACAGTTTTAATTTTGTGTGCCATAAAAGCATCGGTTCATACTAGAAGCATTCAAGCACTACTGTGACTAAAATAAAGAAGCAACAAAGTACAACATTGAGTTCTGATGCAGAAGCCTTCAGGTGCCTTGTGAAATGTTCTCCAGAAATGAGCATTTTTCTTAGCCTCCAATGTTTATGTTCAGGCATGTCACTCAGGTATGTCACTTTAAAGGCAATAAAAAGAAAACAATAATTGTCGTAACAGTGTAATTACTGAACCTACACACAGAGCCTGAGAAAAACGCTGAAAAAAAATTCTGATGGCAATTGGAGGCTTTCAAATCTGAAATGTTTTTACGCCAGGACCATTTAATTTTAAGGTGAGCGCAAGCTTAACGTCATGGGTTAAAGAATATTTTATTTTTGGCATAATCACACAAGCAATAATCATAATAGAATGGACCCATATTACAATGAACATCAATGTGTATTTTCATATTAAAGCAATGGATAAAAATCAACATACGCATGAGGGCAAATGTACTTGACATGAGGGGTCCTGATACCAGCCATAGCTTGAGCCCATCCATGTCTAAAAAAGGTAGTGTAGACGTTGTCAAAAATATGTAATGGCTAATTATTCATTTCATTGAAGTGTTTACTCAGTCATGCCACATAATGATACACTTTACCCTGTGTCTCCAAGTCCATGGAGGAATATCACCTGGTGAAAAGAAACACATGCTTATAACATTCATATTAGTATATTTTACCAGACTATGGTATATTAAGGTTAAAGCGAGAGGGCTGTTGCCATTTGCCTGTAATATTGTGCTCATGGTTTCACCTACCGCGGCCGTGGCTTTACAAGCAGCGGGCACAATTGTTGGCAACGGCGCTGACATGTTATTACCACACATAAAAAATCCCGAAGGTTTATATTAAATGACAAAAAAGCTACAAAAGCTACGATGTGCTCAGTGAACTTCAACATCGACAATTCTTCGTAATTTTATGACGGTCAACATACAACTTTTAAATTCATTACTGACACCTGCTGGATGGAGTGGAGGACATTCATTTTCTTATGTATATTCAGGTACTTTTTTATATGTATTTATTTTTTACAAAAATAAAAACGTTCATTATGCATATATTATTGTAAATAGTAACAATTAAACTAAAGTTTTGCAGCATTACTGAAATGTCACTACTTTTGTTTTTGTTTTTTTATATATACATTATTAATTATAAAAAGTACGTTCACATCAACCTATACTTATTGAGAACGCTTTATAAAGGTTGACAGTTGTGATATTATTTATTTACTATATATTCGTACGTTTAAATTAATAGGTTTTTCATGATTTTGTTACAGTGTATCGTATGCCTTTTTTTCCTTTCTCCCCTAGTGTTTCCGGATTGGTGTACCACGTGGGTCTCCCGATGTCAGCTGCCCTTGACTAGCATTTCTGTGGCTCTAAAATGTCTTTAATAAAGAAACCAGGGGGGAAAACTATAGAGATAGTAAAGAATTTGCCCCGCATTACACTGGCAAACCTTCGACCAAACCCGGGGGCAAAAACATTAGTAAGTATATTTTATGTAAAATGTTATAATGTAAGTGATTAGCGCTTTAGCAGCCAAGCTAAAGAGCATGATCATGATTAACTGCAGCGTATGGGGATACAGTGTGAAAATTATGAGTAGATGTTCGTAGATAAGAAGCTTCTTTAGGAAAACGAATCCTTCTTACATTAATTTAGGTTTTATTTATGTGTTTGCAATGCAAGTTTTTATGTGTGTTTGTCACAGTGTTAGAGTCTAAAAGTCTCTAAGGCATAATTTATGAGAAATTATCCATTTTAAAAGCAAGATACATGTGCGGAGTGGACGAGAGTCCTGTAAATAAGTTTAGTTATGAGTTTGCATACAAGTTATTTTTTGTGTTGGTCAGTGTTAGATCGCTGAAGTTTTTGGTGGAGACATCATTAATGAGAAAATTGGGGAAAACTTGGTTTTATATTTACACATTCAGACTTTCACTTTAATATAGTTTCAGAAAAGTGTTCTTGGCATTGAGGTAAAGTTGGTTTTATATTTGCACATTTTGTTAAATTGATTTGTTGAAAAGTGGCATTTTGTGGCATACTACAAAATTTAATTGGCAAAGAAGACTTTTCTAAAGTTATATTGAGAAGGTAAAAGTCCAAATGTGCAAATATAAAATCGACTTTACCTCAGTGTTATTGGCGAATTCTAAATAGGAAACTCATAGTAGCAGCCAATGACTATCAAAGGACAACATTGTTCACAGTCAATTAAATGGTGCTTATGTTGTTTTAAAGTCATACCTACATGCGATTTTAGACTTAATATTCAAAGTATTGTGGTAAACATTATAGGGGCCTTCCATAGAGATAACCGTATTCATTCATTTATTTTTTTCTTTAAACGTTGAGTTATAGTTACAAATATAATGTGTTTTGCTCATAACAGTACATCATAATTAATCTGTATTCTTTTACTACATTATTGAACGTGAAAGTCTGAAACTAAAACCAACTTTACCTCAGTAACGAGGTGTCTAAATCAGCCTTGATATGATATAGACTCTTCTGTTAATATGCAGTGCTTTTCAATTAAAAGCTTTTTAGGAAGTCTATCCATCCATCCATTGATACCTGGTGGCACTTGAAGCAAAATAGTCTTATTATGTTTTTACACAAACATAGTCCTCTATATATGAATGCAAGCTTATGAGGCAAACTGTATCCACATTGTTTTGCAGTGCTGAAGAAAGCTAATTTATATACTATTTGTATATGCCTAAAATAATTGGACATTTTACAGAGTCGTTAAAAATTTGGGGAATAGAGAAAGACTACACATTGTTACTAGACATTATCACTTTACAGGAAAAGCGCAGAGGCCGTGGAATGCATGGAGGCAACAGAAGTGGATGGGGACATAAGGGGGAACGACAGCGTTGTAATCGACCGCGGCTGGGTTTTGAGGGTGGACAGACTCCATTCTATCTTGTCATCCCAAAATATGGCTACAATGCCAATCACAGGTATTATTACCTTACTGGCATATGTTTATCTAATTCTGTTGTTAAGTCCCTTTTGTGCAACTCTTTTATGTGCTTTATTCTTCTAGTCGACAGCCACAGTATCCCCCATTATCCCTGCGCAGACTCCAGTACTTAATAGATTTGGGTCGTATTGACCCCAGTCAACCCATCGATTTAACCCAGCTTGTCAATGGCCGAGGAGTTGAGATCCAGCCACAGAAACGAGACTATGGCGTTCAGCTTGTTGATGAGGTGTGTATTTTAATAAAGTATTTTTTTATGTTGTTGTTTTTGAAGCCTGACAGATTTGAATTAGAATTATAATATAATTTCTGGTCAATTTCATTGAAGCCATCATGTGTCTGTTTCTGCAGGGTGCTGATATATTTTGTGCAAAAGTAAACCTGGAGGTCCAGGCTGCCTCAGAGAAAGCCATCGCTGCAGTTGAGCGAAATGGGGGTGTGATCACAACTAGCTACTACGATCCCCGGAGCCTTCGTCAGTATACTTACCCTCTTACTCTACTTATGATTTCAGTATAATTGAAATGTACTATGACCTATCATACAGATTCATCATACAGAGCTTTTTCCGTCTACGTTTAATGCCTCGTGACTAATTAAAGGGTGCCAATATGATCGTGCACACCAACGCGCAAAATGCCAGACGCAAAAGCATTATTTAAAAAAAAAAACGCCACATGCTCGTTTTTTTGTTTTAACGCACTGCGTCATAACCTTTTCCACCAATCAGATTGCCACTTTTGTTCATGTGCACGGAGCTGCTGAAGTTACAGTAAGCAGCACTTGGAGGCACTCAAGCGCAAAACTGTCAATGCGAGCGCACCTTGAAGAAAATGCCCAGAGGTGATATGAATGTGGAGCTGCTTGTTACACTGGTAAACATTAATCATTTCTTTATCGCTAGAGCTGGAGCTTCTACTTGAACCATCCATGCTTGTTTGAATCCCCAGTAACTTTAACAACTTCTTCTGTGTTACAAGCGTCAGAAGCTTAAAGTTGTGTAGCGCCATCTAACGTCAAGGAGTGATTTTGCTCTTCTGCTCGATGCTAGTGAAAAACGCTGACGATAAATGCAAACGAAAAGCGTCCCTGTGTATACAAGCCTTTAAATGAGAAACAAGGTTTGTTTTTGAACAGTAAAACTTTTCTAAATATTAGAAATATAAAATACACAAAAAGCTAAACAAATGTAGTCCTCCTATTATATTCACAATATGAAATTAGAACATAAACATCCTGACCATGAGATATTAAGAAGTAGAATTTGTTTTAATATCAAAATTATAAATATTAAATAAACAACAAATATTTCTTTTTGAAACGTGGACAGATATTAGAAGAACAGATAAACTTTCGCTGCTCAGTGCACAAATGTAACGTTATTACAAAGCTACAACATTGACTAATTGTAATGTTCTACTGCTGTTGCAGTTGGTTACACTGATTTTGAATGTGTGACATCTCACTCGTTTCTAGGGATGCAACAATTAACCGATTTCACTATTAACCGGTTTAACTAGTCATGGTTATTTAATCGTAAAGGCTTGTCATCACTGCGTTTATGCACCGAATAAAACTGCTGCAACTGAATAAACTGCCAGCTGTGTGCTAGTTTAAAGTTCCGAGCTTGTACACCAAGGCTAATATGCACACACTGGGTTAAGTATGGCTGAGGCTATTAATTAAGGGCCATTCTCATATCGCATCTTTTGCGCATGCAAGTTTCTTATTTTTTTTCTTGCATGCATACTGGGAGTGACATGCACGCAGCATGACGCGCTCACACTTTCCAGGGCCACCATTTGAAAGAATGGCGCGAGCGCACAGCGAGTCACATGACAAGAACTGACCATTCAGCTTCATACTTTGCATGGAATATACACATTTCTACTCCAAAGTGAAAAAAAAATACAAAATGAAAAATACCAAATAATTTTATAATATAGTTGATCAAAAGTGCCTTTTAAAACAGAGGTTTAGCAGACTTTGATTACATTTTGTTCTCTTTAAAAGGGTATACTTACCTAATAGCTTAGATTTACATTAGACGAATGCTATTTTCAATTTTTATTATTTAAATTTATTTATAATTTCATTTTTTGTTTAATTTCATTAATTGTCTTTATTTTTTGTGTAAAATTATTACATATGTTTAAATGTCAAAAACGTTTTTTCGCTTATTTTTAGTTCCAAAAAATGGACTATAGTTTGTTTGTTGTTGTTGTTAGTATTATTATTATTATTATTATTATTATATTTTTTATTATTATTATTATTTTGTGCTGCATTATTTGGTTACTGGGCAGTAATAAATAACTTATTAAAATATAAGGAGTTTTCATGTGATTTTCTAAATTAGTAGTGTTTTGAAATTAATGAATGTATAATAATCGTGGTGTTTTGTTTTAGAAATCCTCATCAAACCGGTGCCGTTCTTCATGTCAGGCGAACCCATACCCAAACGCCTGTTCCCTGGTGAAGATCTTCTTCCATATTACACAGATGCCAGTAACCGTGGCTACCTCGCAGATCCAGATAAGATCCAAGCTGCACGGCTGGATCTGGCTAAAAAGTATGGCTATAGCATACCTGACATCTCAAAGGATACACTATTTGACATGCTGGTACAAAGGAAGAATCCTCGTCACATCTTTTTTGGGTTATCACCTGGATGGGTGGTTAATATGGCCGACAAAAAGATACTCAAACCCACTGACGATAAAGTTTTGCAATATTACAGTTCATAAGTCTTCAAAGAGATTTACAATGTGGATATCTAGTGTAACATGACAGTGTATATAAAGTAAATGTTGAATTTATTAAACTCAATGCCTGTAAAAAATTCCACATTCAATCTGTTTTATTTTAACCTGAATACAAAACTGGTTTGTGTATATAATATATATATTTTATTTTATTTTTTTTTTTTTTATCACAGGAGGAATAAAAATAATGACTTCAATTATATATGTGTATGTATGCATGTACAAAACCGACAAAATGGGTGTCTGTATACATTTAAAATCTAAAAGCTCTTGTAACACAAATGATCAGACAAGTTGAAAATCTGTGGACATAATAAATGATTAAACATTAAGATCAGTTAAATTAAATGATAAAGAAATTCAGTCAACTGAATTATTACATTCAAATGTAGCCTGATAGAAATGACTAGAAAAAAGGCAATAAAATTATATATATATATATATATATATATATATATATATATATATACTATACTATAGTGTATTTGTGGTTCTGAAGAGACCGCATTATCTCTCTGTAATGCACACACAGTTGAAAACCAAATTGGGTCCCTGTGAAATTTTCACTTTTTTCAAATATTGAAAGAAAACATGAACAGTTACATAAAACCTAATATTTTTTAATAACTAATTTCGAGTCAAAATGAAAATGAATGAATTTGTCTTTGCCATAACAGTACAGAGTATGTTACAAGCTATTTACTAACGTGTTTGCATGATAGCACTATTTTCTTAAAATGCAATTTAAAGGCTTAACTAGGTTAATTAGGTTAACTAGGCAAGTTATGGTAATTAGGCATTTGACAACAGTCATTTGCCAATCAGTCTTTTGTTTTGCAGCCAATGAAAAAAAAAGAAGGCTAATAATCCAGTCTTTTGCTTTAAGCAGGTTAGCAGTTTTTCATTTTTATTTCAGGCAAATAAAAATATTTATGATTATGAAGTATGTAATGATTTGTATTACAATTTGCTCAAGAAGAAAAATATCATAGTGA
The DNA here is from genome assembly GCA_903798205.1 of Danio tinwini. NCBI lineage: Eukaryota > Metazoa > Chordata > Actinopteri > Cypriniformes > Danionidae > Danio > Danio tinwini. The sequence goes on from CAIGQZ010007683.1 coordinate 726,263, forward strand.
AAATTTTGTGAAAAATGTCTTTTCTTCATTAAACATCACAAAATGTTAAAAAAAGAAAGAGCCAAAAAACTGGAGTGATGTAAATTTATAACTACATATTTTAACGCTGTCTCTTAATCACTTCACACACACACAAAAACAATATACTAAAGGCAAATTTTGTCACTGTATTACTCAATAGCCAACTCATTTGAAAGCCATACAAACATTAGAAAGAACTATAGATAATTGTAAACAAAATAAATTCTAATACATTAACAATGCATTTTGTTATAACCTAATAAGAGTATTAGAGAATTATAAAGACAAGACTATAACCCACCCACTTGTGTTTGTTTTTGTTTATTGTTGTTTTATTGTCTCATTAGGTCATAAAAATAAATACTTTTTGTTTTAAATCTTTGCAGCATTCTTTGAAGGTTATTTTTGGGTTTCCAAGATTACCAAGTACCAATGGTGTGTGGGATTGCATCTTTTTAGATTTTAGGTTAGAAAAATAAAACCTAATCTTAAAAATAAAGCTTATTTTTACGATATATTTGCATAGCCATAATGGCACAGGAATATTACCGCAAATTCATATTAATAATTATCTAAATAAAACAAATCTTCAAGAGAGTAAGTGCACAATCATTTGCCAACACCAGCACTAAGCACACCTGGAAGCACTGCCCTCAAAGTGACTGGATGAAAGCTACATGGAGAAAGTGATAAATGCCACTGCTGAAACTATAATTAAAACTTATGCACTGTAAAAAATAAAATAAAAGTTGACTCAGGGGGCGCACCGTAGCTCAGTGGTTAGCACTGTCACCTCACAGCAAGAAGGTCATTGGTTTGAGTCCCGGCTGGACCAGTTGTCATTTCTGTGTGGAGTGGATGTTCTCCCTGTGTTAGCGTGAGTTTCTTCCAGGTGCTAAACTAAATTGGTTGTAATGTATATGTGTGTGTGAATGTGAAAGTGCATGGGTGTTTCCCAGTACTGGGTTGCAGCTGGAAGGGTATCTGCTGCATAAAACATATGCTGGAAAAGTTGGTGGTTCATTCCTGTGTGGTGACCTCTAAAATAGAGACTAAGCTGTAGGAAAATGAATGAATAATTAAAAAATTAATTCAACTTAAAATTGTACGTCAACTTGCTGCACGAGGCGCAGTGGGTAGCATGTTTGCCTCACAAGAAGGTCACTGGTTTGAGCCTCGGCTGGGTCATTTGGCGTTTCTTTGTGGAGTTTGCATGTTCTTCCTGTGTTCACGTGGGTTTCCTCCGGGTGCTTCTGTTTTCCCCACTGTCCAAAGACATGCGCTATAGGTGAATTGGGTAGGCTAAATTGTCCGTAGTGCATGTGTGTGAATGAGTGTGTATGGGTGTTTCCCAGTGATGGGTTGCAGCTGGAAGGGCATCCGCTACGTAAAACATATGCTGGATAAGTTGGCGGTTCATTTCGCTGTGGCGACCCCAGATTAATAAAGGAACTAAGACAGAAAGAAAATGACTGAATGAATGAGCTTGCTGAACAGCTTTTTTTGAGTTAAATTATTATTTTTAAACACAAGTACTGCACCTTGCTCAATTTAAGTTGTCACCTAAAATAAAAATCTCTGCAGCAAGTTGCCTTACAATTTTAAGTTGAGTCAACTTGTAGTTTACAGTGTGGTTATGGATCAAAATGTTTCTTGTTATGCTAGTTTTAAGTTGCTACAAAGAGCATTTAAGTTGCTACAAAGAGCAAAACATTTAATTGTTGTGTTGCATTGGATTACATGACGAATATACACATGTATACAAATCTTCACATGTATATAATCTGTGAAATCTTATTTGCCTTAAAGGGATAGTTCACGCAAAAATAAAAATGTATTTATTATTTACTGTATTTTTACTGTCTTGTCTAATCTACCTAAATCATTTTGAGTTTCTGTCTTTTGTTGAACACAAAATAAGATATTTTGAAGACCATTGACTTTCATTTAAAAAATTAATAAAAACTATGGAAGTCAATGGTTACAGGTTTCCAGCTAGACAGGTTTGAAATAAAGTGAAGAGTGAGTAATGATGGCAGAATTTTCATTTATGGATGAACTGTCACTTTAATCTAGATCAGAGATGCCTAAACTAGATCCCGTGGGCCAAAGTTGGCCCATGGTAACCTTTAATTTGGCCCATCATCCCATCTGAGAAGAGAAGGAGAATTGAGGGAGGATGGTTTAGAGACTGTAATTTCTTATTTTAAATAACATTTTGTTAGTTTGTTTTATTGCTAAGCTATAAAAAAACTAACTGAAATGTTTCAATGAAATGTAAATAAATCAGATTTTTAAAATGTACGTACTGTCACCTGACGAACAGAGAACAATGCAGAGACATCAGTGACCAAATGAAGGCAGCGGCAGATTGTGCTTGACTAGTGTATTCAGCATTGAACTCCACTGTGTTATAAATGTTTTTTAATTTTTTATTTTAATAAGTTATCATTTCAAATTATATGGCATTAGTTAATAGAATTTAAAGTAATACTTTCGATTTATTTTTTTACTTTTGGCCCAAGGCTCTCGATGATATTTGGTTTTTGGCCCTTCATACGAAAAATTTTGGGCACCCCTGATCTAGACGTTTTAGACCAGGGGTGTCTAAACTCGATCCTGGAGGGCTGGTGTCCTGCTGAGATTAGCTCCAACTTGCTTCAACACACCTGCCTGGAAGTTTCTAGTATATCTAGTAAGAGCTTAATTAGCTGGTTCAGGTGTGTTTGATTAGGGTTGGAGCTAAACTCTCCAGGACCGAGTGTGGACACGCCTGTTTTAGACTGAAGTATATTTTAACTCTGAGATAAATGTCTGAGCGATGTGGGTGTGAGGATAAGAGCAGAATACAGTGCAGTCACCTGCTGTGGCATACAGTAGTTGATCACAGTTAGCTGAGAACTGAACAATGGACAGCACTGATAACAGACTTATCACTTACTAGAGAATGCAAACTCACACGCTGTGTTATAACATCCTTGTCTTGTTCTGGATACTGCTGGAATAAGCTTCCACCTCACATTAGGCAAGCTCCAACTTGTTTTTAAAAACTTTCTGAAATTGCATCTTCGTCCTTTACCTTTTGAGCTTTTTGAATGTTGAGGGGTTTGTTTTTAGGTTTTAGTTGTTATTCATGTGCTGTGTGATTAGTTATTATAATTAGTATTGATTGTGTGTTGGCCGACGCAGTGGTGCAGTAGGTAGTGCTGTCGCCTCACAAGGTCGCTGGTTCGAGCCTCGGCTGGATCAGTTGGCATTTCTTTTTGGAGTTTGCATGTTCTCCCTGTGTTCACGTGGGTTTCCTCCAGGTGCTCCGGTTTCCCCCACAATCCAAAGACATGCGGTACAGGTGAATGGGGTAGGCCAAATTGTCCGTAGTGTATGAGTGTGAATGAGTGTGCATGGATGTTTCCCAAAGATGGGTTCCAGCTTGAAGGGCATCCGCTGCGTAAAACAAATGCTGGATAAATTGGCGGTTATTTCCGCTGTAGTGACCCCAGATTAATAAAGGGACTAAGCCGAAAAGAAAATGAATAAATGAATGAATGATTGTGTGTTGTTAAAATGCGCTATATAAATAAGTTACAACTTGTTCTCACATGTACACTGCCGGTCAAAAGTTTGGGGTCAGTTTTTTTTCCATGTTCTTTTTTTTTTAAGAAAATTGTTCTGTTCATCAAGGCGGCATTTATTCAATGTAAAAAATATGACATTATTACTTCATCCATATTGCTTTTATTACTATAATAATTTTCTGAGTGATTTCTGAAGGATCATGCGACTGAAGACTAGAGTAATGAAGCTGAAAATACATTTTTTAAATCACTGAATAAATTATTAAATTGAATGATAAACCACTTTTGTTATTTTATAGTGCAAGAACATTTCACAATTGTACTATTTATACTGTATTTTTGATTAAATGAATGCAGCCTTGGTGAGCAGGAGAAGCTCATTTTAAAAACATTTAAAACCCAAACTTTTGACCGGTAGTGTATACACACACACACACAAAATAAAGTGTGACCAACAGTGGGTGTACGCATTACAAGTAATGTGAGTGACATATTACTTTTCAAAGTAACGAGTAAAGTAACGCATTACTTTAAAAAAATAAGTCATAATATTTAAGTTAATTTACAAAAAAGCAATGTGAGTTACTTTTTATTTAAATTAATTAGCTTTTTTTTTAAATTATTGCTGAATTAAAATGAACATAGTCCTGTTGAATCACATACTCAATGAGAGAATGCATTCATTATTTTGAAAGCCTCAAAGAAAAGGGAAAGGAGATTGTCTCAATGGACAGCGGTTTTACATAGCTAATAAGACATTAATCTGTTTATATGGCACATGTAGCTCTGGGGTCAGGTTGTTCTCAGAAGATAACATTATCCTAAATGAGCATTTTAAATGTATTTTTAAAGGTAAATGAAGGTGTACTGTAGGTTATACAGTGCATTGATAATTGCAGAGCTCCTCTGTTACAAAAAGAAGAAAAGCAAAACCCTGCAAGTTCTGAAAGAGATCAAGCCTCAGCCAGGTAAGAAAAATAACACAAAAGTAATGCAAAAGTAGCGTAACCCATGACTAGGGCCAGACGGAATCTGCGGACGTTTTTTGCAATTTCAGCAGAGAATTTTGGTAAAAATCTGCAGATTTCTGGGAGTCTCATAACTAAAACCTTAATATGTGAAATATGTGTGATTTAAAAACTGAATAAATTCAGATTTACACACATTTACTCAAGTAAATAAACAGAATTAATGATGGGCTAAAAATCTGCGGAATTCTGTGGAAAATCTGCAGAATTCTGTGTGCACAGATTCCGTGTGGGCCTACCCATGACTGACCATGAAAAGTAACTAAGTACTGCAACTAGTTACTTTTTTAGGAGTAACTCAATATTGCAAAGCATTACTTTTAAAAGTAACTTTCCCCAACACTGGTGTCCAAAGCTTGGAAAATAGACTGATGTATTATTATTATTATTATTATTATTATTATTATTATTATTATTATTATTATTA